>CM053623.1:334398554-334428050 GCA_028646595.1 Phalanger gymnotis | reverse complement strand
TAAGTCTTATGTTACTGTGTATGTCTTCTGATAGCTCAGATAATGTTCCCTTTATAAATTTGGATGTCAATGCATTTGGAGCATACAAATTTATTGCTAATATTGGTATGTTGTCTATGGTTCCTTACAACATAATACAGTGTCCTAATTATCCTTTAAAATGTTTTTAATGTTTGCTCTTGCTTTGCTAGATAGCATGATTGCAGATCCTGCTTTTGGGGCTTTCATTTGATGCATATAAAATTTTTTCCCATTGCCTAGGTTTTATTTTGTGTATTCCTTTGTTTCTTGTAAGCAACAGATTCCATCTGTTTTCTTATCCAATCTATCATTCTTTTTCATTTTATTGGATTGTTTAATTAATTTACATTTAAAGTTATGAGAGGTTTATATTTTATTCCTTTCATCTCTAATATTGTGTTTTTTTCAAGTTATGATTTTTTCTATTTCTGTTGTAGACACAATACTATTATTTCTTCAGTTACATTAGCTTAATCTTTTTAAGGTGGCTCTATACTTACTGATGTATATATATATATATATATGTATATGTATATATATGTATATATGTATGTATGTATGTATGTACGTATGTATATATCCCCTCACTCCCAAAGCCCCCTTCCCATTTGTTGCCCCTTTTCCTTTGGAGTTTTGCTTATTAGTTCCTCTTTCTTTCCTACTTTTATTTATTTAATTCTTTCCTTCTTTACTTTTCTCCAAGTTTGGTGATGGGGAACCTGTGGCCTCAAGTGTAGCCCTTTAACTGAATCCCAAAAAATAGATTTATTATGTGAAGTTTGGATTCAGTCAAAGGGCCATACTTGAGGCCACATGGGGCTTTGAGGCCAGAGGTTCCCCACCTCTGTCCCAGTTAGTCAAATAAACTCTTCCTTTACCTCCTCTACTTCTAGTCCTATTCATTCATTTTAAAAATTCTGCCGTTTGCACCTTTTTCTAGATCTCTCCACAGGGGAGAGACTGTAAATCAACCACAGTGAATTTGGAAGTGAACTTGATAGGATGAACACTTTGTAGAAATTCAAACTCTTTTAAGTTTGAGCTCCTTCCCAGAGACTAAAGTCGTACAGAGGAAAGTAGTGTGCCCCCAGGTGTTAAGGGGAAGTATTTGTATTTGCTATCTCTTCTCAATAAACATCCTTTTGTAAAAAATGAATTGGTGTTAATTGGTTAAGTCAAACTGGGTCACCAATCACTAGAAGGTATTGATTACTATAGCTGTCCAATGATACTAGGAAGAACGTACTACAAGAAGGGTTTGGGCCAATAGCATTAGAAGGATAATCTGGGAGCCTACTCATCAGTGCAAGAGAGAGTTGGGATGAAGGCACCCCCCCCCCAGTTTATGAAGGGCTGTATTTATATTTTTCTTAAGTGCTAGCCGAGGATCTGGTATATAGTAGATGCCTAATGTGGCTTAATGATTTGTTGGTTGATCATCCAGATCACCTCCTACCTGAAAATGAATCCTTTCTACCATATCCCTCTGACAAGTGGTCAAACTTTGCTTGAACACTTTCAGTGATGGAGAACTCATTACTACCCTCTACCAATACGGATTTATATTTTTTCAGCCATTTATAATCTGAGAAAATTGCCTAGAAACTTAGGGGTTATATGACTTGCCTATGGTTACATAGCCAATGTGTGTTAGAGGTCAGACTTGAACCAGGCTGCTAGGCCACACTGCTTCTCAATTCTTTATCTTATTCTGTTGAAATCTACCTCTCTAGAATTTCTGCCCTTCGATTCTAGCTCTGCCTTTTGGAGCCACTCAGAACTAGTCTAATTGCCCTTCTACTTGACAATACTTAAAATATTTGAAAGTGGTGATTGTATGTTCCCTAATTCTTCTCTTCTTTGATTTAATTAGATTTAGTTATATTAAATTATGAAGAACAATCATGGTAGAGTGATTGAAGAATTGTTGGATTGGTAGAGGAATTCTTGGACCAAGTGTCCTTGCGCCAATGTATCAATTCCTGTAATGAGAGGGAGCCAGAGCCAGAGAAGAGAGGCAATAAGTGAGAGCAATGATGAGGAAAACCTAACCTGGACCTTGTCCTTCTATGAGTCATCTGGACTGTACATGTCCAGGGAACACGACTAACTCGCTAGATAGGGCTCATTTCAGCCTGGAGGACTGAAGTTTCAGAGATATTGTTTTTACTGGCAGCGTGCACCGCTTGATTCTCTCACAACCCTGGGTCTTTTTCTCTTGCAGAGACCTCATCTGGGTATAGAGAGAACTGAATATGTTCTAGGTTGATGAGTTAAACCAGAAGAGAAGGAGGAATGCTTGGTTTGTTTATGGGATCAGGTGCCAGTTCTTTGCGTTTTGTGAACTTAAATCAAATCTATCTGATGTTCAAAGTTATGTTAACCTTGGTATTTGCGTGGGAGCTGTTAGTCTTTTTCTTAACAAGACCTCAGTTTGAAATTTGCCTTATGCACTTACAAACTACATGGTTACTGGCTGTATTATTATGTATATAACTAAAAAGTTACTCAAATTCTCTGGGTCTCGGTTTCTCCATCTATAAATGAGGGAATAATGGCCCCCACCTCAAAGGGTTGCTATAAGGTTCAAATGGGATAACAGATGATCTTTAATGCTGTCTCTGGTTGTTCAGTCGTATCCAACTCTTCACGACCTCATTTTGGATTTTCTTGGCAGAGATACAGGAGTGATTTGCCATTTCTTTCTCTATCTCATTTTATAGATGAGGAGCTAAAGTAAATGGGGTTAAATGACTTACCCAGGGTCACACAATTAATATGTGTCTGAGGCCAGATTTGAATTCAGGAAGATGAATCTTCCTGACTTTAAGCCCAGCACTCTATCCATTGCACTACCTTAAAACATTGTATAAAAGTTATACAAGGATGTGCTGTAACCAGCTCAAAACAATTGATCCTATGGTTAAATTTTTGTTGTGAGCATTTATACCTCAGAAACTGGCAAATGTTTTGTTGATCATCTGAAATTAAGAAAGTGATGGAAAAAAATGTTAATTTAAAAGTATGGCTTGGTGGAAAGTCAGCTGTTAAACATTTACCAACACACTTTCCTGGTATTATTTTTTAAATGATCACTATTATTAAATTGGAAAAAGCTAGACATGACCCAACTCCTGATTTTCCAGAGGGATATCCTTTGGGGAAGCAAAACTAGCCAAATTCTGATATTCCCAAGGGAAACACTGAATAATATGGCCACAGACAGAACCTGGTCCATTAAAACTTGGAACTTTGGTTCTGGAGCATAGACAACAAATACACAATAATCAATATTCTCTTTTATTTTGGTGTGAACTTACTGTTTCAATGACTGAGAAAACCAAGGAGGCAAAGATGATTTTAAGCAAATTATACAACAGACAAATCCAGTTGAATGCAGGCTAAAAGATGATTGGTAAATGGACATTCACCTCAAGCTGGTCTTTAAATTACTGGAAAGAGAGATATGCAAACATCAGAGAGAGAGAAAGAGAGGGAGAGAGAGAGAGAGAGAGAGAGGGAGAGAGAGAGAGAGAGAGAGAGAGAGAGAGAGAGAGAGAGAGAGAGAGAGAGAGGGAGAGAGAGAGAGAGAGTTACCAGCACTGACTGTCAGTTCTTTCCAGCTGTTTAGGTATGTGGTAATTAAATGACCCATGGACAAGAAAAATACACACATTTTGTTCTGCAGTATGCACTAAATAATCTGAAGCAGGGGGCTGTCTGCAGCAATAAAAATATAAGGATTTGGAGTAAAGTGAGTTGGGAAAGCTCAACGTATATGCTGATCAAATTTTATCACTGAGAAAAAAATTAGTGGAAAAGGTTCAATGTTTAACACACATGGAAAAATGCTCTTTTAAATTAAGTATATATATACATATATATACACATATACATATATATATATATGTATATATATATATGGAGAGAGAGAGAGAGAGAGAGAGAGAGCACTTATGATAGGTAAGCCTGAGCAGATAAATCTTTACTGTCATTCACTTTCAGGAAACAAAATAAAACAAAGAATTCTTTGTCTTGTCAATTTAAAAAAAACCTGGAAATCATGACAACTAACAGTCAAGGTTGACCCATTTATAACTTCCGTGCCAGGGTAAAGGTCCTAGGACCACTCTTGAGATTTATTGGAACATGGGAGTATGGCAAAATACTCATTCTAAAATATAGAGTATTCTAGAATATTTTATGTCTAGAATGTAGGCTTCTCTTTCCAGAATCACAGAACTTCAGAGTTGGAAGGAATCTCACAGGCCATCTGATCCAACCCACAGAAAAAACAGATTCTTCTCTAAAGCACCCCAGGATAGCAGTTACCCAGCCTTCACTTGGATATCTCTGCCAAGCAGATCCCATTACTTCCAAAGGCAGTCCTTTCAACTGTTGGACCATGAGTGTCTTAGGGCCCCTGAGGAAAACCTGCTTGGGACCTTACTCCTTACCAAGGCTGTCCCTCTATCTGTTCAAGTGATCCTGTCTTCTCTAACAGATTACCCTCTCTGCCATCCCCACTCTTTCACTCCACCTCTACTAGCTCATATCCTACTGCCTAAAAACATGCCCATGTCTCCCCTATTCTGAAAAAAAACTTGATCCTTCTATCCCTGCTTAATTATCGTCCTGTATCTCTTCTGCCTTTTATAGCTAAACTCCTCAAAAAGAAAGTCTACATGAGTGCTTCTACTTTTTCTCCTCTCCCTTTCTCCTAAACTCCTTACAATCCAGTTTCCTACCTTGTCATTCCACTGAACAAGTTATCGATGATCTCTTAGTGGCTAAATCCAATAGCCCTTTCTCAGTCCTCATTCTCCTTGGCCGTCGTTGATCACTCTCTCCACTTTGATACTCTTCTCTCTAGGTTTTCTTCCTGTCTATCTAACTGCTCCTTATTGTCCTCTTTGCTGGAACATCCTCCAGATCACCCTGTAACCATAGGTATCCCTCAGGGTTCTGTTCTGGACCCTCTTCTCTTCCCTTTATACCACCTCACTTGGTAATTTTATCAGCTCCCATGGATTTAATTATCACCTCTATGCTGACGACTCTCAAATCTCCAAATTCTGCCCCCCACCTGTCTGGTAACCTTCAATCTCACATCTGCAACTGCCTTTCTGACATCTCAAACTAGATATCCAGTAGACATCTTAAACTCAATTTTTCCAAAACAGAACTCATCTGTCCCCCTAAACCTATCCTCCTTATTACTGGGCATAACTGATGATAAAATAAGTGGGCTAGGGATTTGAGAGAAGAGGACAGTTGAATTTGTACTGTATATAGAGATGATTTGCTGTAAAGGGCAGCACCACTTTCCCAGTCCCGCAGGCTCTCACCCTAGAAACCATCCTGGATTCTTCACTATTTCTCACTCCCTATGTCCAAGCCGTTAATTTCACCTTTGCAACATCTCTAGTACATGCTCTCTTCTCTCATCTGAAGCTGCTACCACTCTGGTGCGGGTCCTCATCTCCTCACACCTTGATTACTGCAATAGCTGCTGGGGGTGAGGGGTAGTGTCTGACTTCCTCAAGTCTCCCTCCACTGCAATTCGTTCTCCATTCAGCCACCAAAGTGATTTTCCCAAGATACAAGTTTGACCATTTTACCCCCTGCTTAATAAACTCTGGTGGCTTCCTCTTGCCTCCAAGAGCAAATACAAAATAATCTGTCATTCAAAGTCCTTCATAACCTATCCCCCTCCTCACTTTTTGGTCTTCTTACACCCTACTCCCTGACACATACTCCTTGATGCAGTGACATTGGCCTCCTGGCTATTCCCACAAATAATAAACTCCATCTCTTCGCTCCAGGCATTTTCTCTGGCTTTGCTCCATACCTAGAATGCTCTCCTTCCTCCACTGGACTACCGACCTGGCATCCTTTAAATCTCAACTAAAATCCCAGCTTCTACAGGAAGATTTCCCTAAACCTTCTCCATTCCAGTGTTTTCCCCTTTTTAATTATTGCCTATTTATCCTGTATATATATATATATATATACATATATATATAAATATATATATATATCTATTTGTCTATCTCTATCTACTCATATGTATCTCTCTTTCATTTATATATACATGTGTATATGTGTGTATATTTATCTATATCTATATATCTGTCTGTCAATCTTTCTATCTTTATATCTGTCTGTCTATCTTTCTATCTATCTGCCTGCTTATCTGTCTCTCTATCTTTCTGTGTATCTATCTATCTAAAATCTTGCTTTGTATATATTTGTTTGCTTGTTGTCTCCCCCATTAGACTGTAAGCTCCTTGAGGGAAGTGCCTGTCTTTTGCCTCCTTTGGTATCTCCAGGGCTTAGCACGGTGAAACATAGTAGATGCTTAATAACTAAATATTAATTGATTGATTATTAGGCATTTCTAATTATTAGGAAGGTTTTCCTTTCATCAGGCCTAAATGAATCCCCAGCAACCTCCATCCTTTGTTCCTAGTTCTTTACTCTGGAGTCTGGCAGAACAAATGTCATCCTTCTTCTGCACTCCAGATACTTGAAGATAGCTATCACGTCCACAGTAATTCTTCTACCCTTTCTGAGTTCCTCCCAGTTGCTGAAGCCTTCTCCTTTCATGTTACCTCCATCTAATCTTTATTACATTGTATGTATAAATATGTTTTCATTTTGTCTCTATTCCTACCATCCTTGAGGGCAGGGACAATTTTTTGCCTTTCTTTTTATACTTAGAGCTTAGGGTTTATAAGTGCTTTGTTGCCATTTCCTTACACAGATCTTTTCATGGCACAGTCTCCAGTACCTTCACCATCCTGGTTACCCTCCTTTGATAATATCCCCAGCTTGTCTAGGACCTTCCTAAAATATTGTGCTCAGAACTTAAACAATACTTCAGATACAATCTGACCTGAACAGTGAATTTATTCTCCTTCTTCTGTAGGCATCACATCTCTAATAGTCCAGATACTACTAGAGTTTGGGCTCCCAAGTCACGTTGTAACACGCACTGTGTCCACATTACATTAAAACCTCCCATTTTTCACATCATCATCTAGTAATCTGCTCTTTCCCCAACACCCCCTTTTGTGTACATAGAGATGATTTTTTGAACTAATCTCTATTAAATTTTGGGTTTTTTTCTATATTAGTTTTACTTCTTTGGTCAACTAGCAAACATTCATTTTCTCTCTCTCCCACTTACTTCCACTGAGAAAAAGGGGAAACAGCACATGATAAACAAACATTGTCAAGCAAAGCAAAGTCTCACATCAATCATTTCAAAAATGTAGGTTCTATTCTGGGTATTGAGTCCATTGCCTCTCTGATGGGAGATGGGTAGTCTTCTTCATCACAGGTGCTTTGGAATCATGGTTGATCATTGCTTCGATCAGAGTTTGTATATCTTTCAGAGGTATTTGTTTTTGTAAAGTTATCAATGTATATATCATCCTCCTGGTTCTTCTCACTTAAAAAAATTCATCTTATTAGATTTCTAAACTTTTGAGATCTTTTAGGATCCTGACTCTACCATCCAACATGTTACTTATCCTTCCCCAGTTTCATATCATCTTAAACTCTGAAAAGCGTGCCATCCGTGTCTTCAGCCATGTCACTGATAAAAATGTTGTCTAGCACAGGACTAGGGAGAGATGCCTTGGCCACTTTAGTAGAGACCTCCCTGCAAGTTGACATGAGCCAGTTAATGACTACTCATTGCATCTGTTCATTCAAGCACTCCCAAATCCTTCTAATTGCTCTAAGACCTAATCTTTATCTCTCCATCTTATCCCCAAGGGTATCATGAGAGATCCCTTGTTAGATGCTTTGATGAAATCCAGGTACTCTACTATATCCATACGTAAGCTTGATCATGTAACCCAGTTACAAAAGATGTGGCATAGCCTGTTCTTGAAGAAGCCATGTAGGCCTTTAGTCATCTAATCCTTTTCGAGTATTCTAAATCCATTTGGAATGTTTACAATTCATCCCTTTAATATGCTCTCAAATGATACATTCTAGAATTTGGCCAAAATTAAAGGTTATTAGCCTAACATTTTTAGGCTTAACATGCTTCCTTTTGAAAGGAAATCAGGACATTTTACCTTTCATTACTCCTATGCCACCTCTTCTACTCACCCCAAACCCAACCCTGGGCCTTTCAAAGATCACTGGCAGTGACTTAACAACAATATTAACCAGTTTTTTTCTTCTCTATCTTAGAATGTAATTCATCCAGGGCTTGAATTAATTGAATATATATAGGCAGGCTTAATTATATTTAAAAACAATGCAGAGAGCAAGAGATAACATGATGGGCTTTGGGTCAGAAGACCTTTGTCCAAATCAATGCTCTCTCATGCTTTTCCTGTATCACCTTAAACAGGTCATTTCATTTCTCTGGGCTTCAGTTTCTCCAAGTGGAAGAAGTTAGACTACATGACTTTGAGGTTCCTTCTAAATTTCTAATTCTAGAATCCTATTTTTTTTTAAAAAAATTGATTTATCTATTTTTATCATTCTTTTTTAACCCTTGAACTCCAAATTTTCTCCCTCCCTCAGCCTCACCCCCACACATTGAGAAAGCAAGCAATATGATATTAATTATAAATGTGAAATCATGCAAAATGTATTTCCATATTAGCCATGTTGCTGTAATTTCCTTGCTAGTATTTTATTTTAGATGTTTTGCATCAATATTCATTTGGGAAATTGGTCTATAGTTTCCTTTCTCTTTTTTTGCTCTCCCTGGTTTAAATATCGAAAGCATATTTTTTGTCACAGAAGGAATTTGGTAGGACTCCTTCTTTACTTATTTTTTCAAATAGTTTATATGGTGTTGGCATTAATTGTTCTTTAAATATTTGGTGGAATTCACTTGTAAATCCATCTGGTCCTGGGGATTTTTTCTTAGAGCTCATTTACAGCTTGCTCAATATCTTTTTGCAAGATAAGAGTTATTTAAGTATTTTACTTCCTCTTCCGTTAATCCGGGGCAATCTGTATTTTTATAAATAACCATACATTTCTCTTAGATTGTCAGTTTTGTTGGCATGTAGTTTGCCAGAATAGCTCCTAATAATTGCTTTAATTGGTGCATTCACACTTTTAATTTTTGATCCAGGCAATTTGTTTTGTTTTGCTTTTTTTTTTTTAAATCAAGACCATATTGCAGTGCCTGTCAAAGACCTTCACTTGGCCCAGAAATGTCTTGTTGTTGCTGCAGTTGATGAAAACCTGGGTGTAACTGACTGGGTGAGCACTGACAGGGACCCAGTGTTGAACTCCTCCTCTTCCAGCTTCTGAAGCTTCTCGAGGGTAATCTCACTCTTGGGCTTGTTTAAGAGACTTATGGTAGCTGTGGCCCCTTGGTCCTTTGCAGTACTGACCTCTTTGTGCCATGCTGTCTCTGTGCTCTGTTGTCCTCCAATTCTAATTTTTAAGGAATTATTTTCTTCAGGGAGCTTTTTTACTTCTTTTTCCACTTGGTCGATTTTGCTTTAGATATTTTCTTCAGTGAATATTGGTGCATTTTTATTATTTGACCAATTCTGTTTTTTTTAAGGTATTATTTTCTTCAGTATTTTTTGTGACTCTTTTATCAAGAAGCTAATTCTTTTTTTTCATAGTTTTCTTGCATCACTCTCATTTCTTTTCCCCAATCTTCTACTACCATTCATATCGCTTTCTTTAGCTCTTCCAGGAATTCTTGCTGGCTTTATGTCAAATGTGCATTTTTCTTTGAGGCTTTGCTTGTAGTTGTTTTTCACAAAGTCTTCTTCTGAGTTTGTGGCTTGATCTTTCCTGTCACCACAGTAGTTTTTTATGTTCAGGATTTTTTACTCATTTTCCCAGCCTATTTCTTGACTTTGAACTTTATATTAAAAGTGGTCTCTGCTCACCTGGGGATGGGGTCTTAAGCTTCAGACTTTTTGGCATTACTGTTTTCAGAGCCAGTTCTGGTGATCTGAAAGTTTTTGGTTCTCCTATGGTAATGCAATCTGAGTAGAGGTATGGTCACTGTTTTCTTGCTCTGTGTTCTGGATTTTACCCAGGAAGGGCCCCTGCTCCCTTGCAGCTGCATGGGCTAATACTTCTCTCTGTCTTGGAACTCTGACCTAGAACTATGTATGGGCAATGGAGTTGCCAAACAGTACCAGGTCTTGTACCCAGTGCCAATAAAAAGTCCCTCGTAATCTCTTTCTGACCAGTTGTCTCCTTATTGTCTCTGGGCTGTGAGCTCCTGAAGCTGTTGCTTCCACTGCTGCCACCTATAAGGTGCACCACTGGTGTTGCCACCATCTACGTGTCTTATTGGCTCCCAGTCCAGCATCATAGACCTGTCTTGCTGACCTCCTAAGTTTCCTTAGTCTGGAAGGTTGTCTCACACTGACTTTTTTGGGGGCTATGCCACTCCAGAATTCAATCTGATACATTATTTTAGTTGTTTGGAAGAGTTCAGCTAAGTTGCTACCTATGATCTGGCATCATGGCTTGGGCCCTGATCCTATAATCCTAAGTAGCAGAATCATTCTGTACTTTTGTGCACAAATAGGGGCAAATAGAAATTCCATGGGAAAAATTCACGACAAAAGTATCACTTGAATGTGGCAAGGAAGCCATATTCCTCTATTTCCTGTAAGCATTTTCTAAGGGCTAATATGTATCTACAGATAGGCGAAGAATTCATGACCATGCAAAGCATACAGAGAATTGTAGATGATAAAATGGACAAATTTGATTAAATAAGATTAATTTTTTTTTGCACAAACAAAACCAGTGCAGCTAAAATTAGGAGAGAAGCAGGTAAATAGTGGGAGTAGGGGAGGGGAAGCTTCATAGCTGGTTTGTCTCATCAAGGTCTTTCTTAATGGGAGAGAAATGAAGGGAAAAGTGGGAGGGAGAGGAGGTGGATTGATTGAAAAAATTGAAATTAAAAATTAAATTAAATTAAAAATTTAAAAATTGAATTTTAAAAATGCAGTTAAATTCAGTTAAAGATATTTAACAAAACAAGTTCACAGACCTCAGGTTAAGAATCCCTAGACAAGATGACCTCAAAAGTCCATTCCAGCTCTCAATCCTATGACCCTATGTAAGTTTCATCATCTCTCAGGAGCCCATCTGTAAAATGAGGAAGTTGCTTAGATTCCCTCAGTTGTCCCTTCCAATTCAAACCTCTCGCCTTACAATCTATGATCCTACATGTGAGAACTTAGGGAAGTTATTTCATATCTCTGGGTCTCAGATACTTTAGCTATCAATCAAAGGGGTCAAAGTTAATGACCACCAAGTTTTCTTGTAACAGTAAACTGATGATCTTGTCTTTTTTTGGCCCCAGCTTAATATTGCTTAAAAAAAAATAGGAATTTTTTTTCTAAAAAGCTTTTTAGGAAACCAAAAACAGCCAAGGGAAATACACACGCAGACACACACACACAAATACATATATACATGCACATAAATGAATACACACACATGTGTATGTGTGTATATAAACATATACATACACATGCATGGATATATGTGTATAAATATGCATGCGTATGTATGTGTGTGTATAGTCACACACACATACACACACACACACACACATAAGGAAAGTGGTCAGTCAGTTGGTCACTGACAATGATGAATCAGGGAAGACTAAAAATTTAGTTAAATTGCTCCCTGACTATTGTCAGGAGCTTTTGAAAAACATTTTTATGAGAGTTATTATAATAATTTGACTTTATTTAAACATTCATTTTTTCTTAAAGAAACACTAAAATATCTTTTAAAAAATCCTTCACAAGACCATAGCTTTACAGGCGAAGTCATTCAGTACACCTCCTTCATTTTGCAGATGAGGAAGCTGGGATCCAGAAAAGCTACCTGATTTGCCTAAGGTCATAGAGGCAATGAATAGCAATTTGAACCCAGATCTTTTGATTCCAATATGCAATATTATGAATCCAATCTAATGGATTTCTTCCATACACATTATCTTCTATATCTATTAGGGATACACAGTCCAGAGAGATTTTCTTCTTTCATTTCCCATTCCCCTCCTAGGTACCAGTTCAGAATGACTGTATAGGGGCAGCTAGGTGGTACAATAAGTAGAGTACTGGCCCTGGAGTCAGGAGGACCCAAGTTCAAATCTGGCCTTAGACACTTGACACACTTACTTAGCTGTGTGACCTTGGGCAAGTCCCTTAACCCCAATTGCCTTCCCTTCTCCTCTCCAAAAAAAAAAATTTAAAAAAATACTAGAATGACTATATATTTGTAGGCTGGGACAATAAGTGTAGGCTTACAGTAACACTGACCCACAATTTGAACTTAGGTCTCCTGATTCTTTCCACTATAATGATGGTTCTGTTTCTGTCAGGCATAGAAGAAAATAGTACCTCTTTCCGACTAAATTAGCTCACTCCAGCCTAAATAGTTTGCTCCTAATTAGCTTCTAGGTGATTTCAGCTGATCATCTCTAAAAGAATTGCCACTGCTCTTTGTAATCACCAATCACTTCCATTAATGGACCCACAAACTCCTTTCCTCTCTATCCTCTCCATTTAAAAGAAATGCAGCATGGCACTAAGCGATTCTCAGCATAGAATGCTCAAAGATTCTAAAAACTGAAAGTGAATTCACTACAGCACAAACGAGAATTCCCAGATAACAATTTTTGCTAAATGGGAGAAGATTGATGAGTTGTGCTGAGAAAGAGAGAACCCTTAACTCTGCACTAGATTACTTCACAGTCCTCCTCTTGGAAATGGATTTGCCTGCCACCAGATACCAAGCTGCTTTATAATTGTCTGCCCCATGATTTGCTGAATCAAAGCACATGAGAAGGAAAGATTTGTTGACACGCACAATTTCACGTGTATTCGCTGTAGCCAGCCAGCCAGTGTCCCAGAAGTGAGGATTTAGCCTTTGATGTAGTGCTTGGGAAGAAGGCAGGCAGGCAGAGAAACCTTTGGCAATCCAAATAACCTACACAGTGGCTGATGTTGCAGAGAGATCTCTGTAAGTCATCGGTGGATAGCTTCAGCTGACTTGAGGATGTTCCCAGGACCCTAGACCTAGAACTGGCAGGGACGTTAAAGGCCATTTAGCCTAAGTCCTTCCTTTTATGGGTGAGAAAACTGAGGCTTACAAAGGTTAGAGTCATATGAGGAACAAGCTGGGGTATTAGAACCCAAGATTTCTGATCAACTCCCTTCTCATTGTCTGTCCAAAAGAGGTGCATTCAATAAGAATGAAATCGACCCAAAAAACGTTTATTAAGTGTTTCCTTTATGAAAGGCTTTGTGCCAGGTGGAGGTGGTGGAGGTGGGATGGGGGGTGAAGGAATCAGGAGAAGGATTTAATGAGGAGTATCTGCAAAGAGCTTTGAGATCAAGTGTGGTTGGTGGAACCACGCATGGGTGTGACTCAATTCACATCTCAGTACTTAGGATGGGAATAAGGACTAGAGCTATGATTTCCTTGATATAGAGAATTCCTGGAGAAGGAAACTTCCTCTACAATGCAGGTTGGCATCCGCTCTCTAGTTTATAATCTTTGAAGGTTTTCTAGAATACGGAGATGTTGTGACTTGCCCAGGGCCACACAGCTAGTCTATGTCGGAAGTGAGACTACAATTCAAATCTTTTTGGCTTCAAGGCTCTCCATCCTTCTATTCGTTCTGTCTTGTTGCCTTTCATCTCACTACTGTCGTCTAGACCTCCTCCCCCCAAAAAAATCTAGGAAAAAGATGAATGATTTCTTCATGGATCTGAACACATGCAAAAAAGCTTTGAAAATCTGTTCTAAACTATATGTATATCTATGGCTATCTATCTCTGTGTATGTATGTACATGTATATATGTGTATTGCTTGCTACAAGCTTGCTGATCTTGCTACAAGATTGCTTCATCGAGTTTAGATTTTGAATATTTTCATAGCCTATCTATGATCTCACTGATACAGGTACTCCCTCTAAGGGTACCATTTCCATCTCATCTATAGATCCTCAGCCTGCCTAGCTCTTGTCTATGCCCTCCCATCATCCCTCCCCCCATCTCAGATCTTCTGATACCAATATAGCATTAGTCGTCCCTTGCTCTGGCAGCATGACCATTCCCACTTCCTTTTCCCATCATACATGTGCCTAATGACATTCATTAGACCACTTCTCCACTGCGCATTTCTTCATTGATAATATCTTGGGGCCTAATTATGCCAAGACAGGGCCTCAGTTCATGATACCAACCACCAACAGTATCTTCAGACCCCCATACTCATGAAGGCATTGGAGCACAAGCTGGAAAATGGGGACATAGGACTTTTCACCAGCCCACACACAGACAGAAATACTTTCCATAAATCTTTGTCTGGTTATATCTTAATCTCCTGGATAAGAATAACGGAAGAGGGATCTGGTCTTTAAAAGTTGTCAGTAAAGGATACTTCGACATCTTCCTCCCCATCCTCCCCCTAATCATTTGAAACTCATCCCTTTTCCCTGACTCTGGCCCTTATGTTCCATACCTGCTCCACCCATGGTATATAATGCTCCACTTTTCCCAGTGGCTTCCCAGTAATGGCATGTCATTAATCCCCAGGCGACTCTGTAGGCTCCCGAACACATTCATTCAGGAAGGTCACCCTTGAGACATCTGTCTTCACCTCTGACCTGCTGCAGATAAGCCGCAGCTGCTTGGCCAGCCTGGGAACATTCTAACATCCGGTCTTCCACCCACTCCACTCCAAGAAGTCCTGCAACCCTTCTGGGCCTGGATTACGGCTCCCTGCTGCCTCAGAGGGAGGCAGGAGCTCAAGCCTGGGACCATTGGCTGCTACCCCCTGAGGAATGCTGGTTATAGACAGTGCAGGTCCCAGGAATGCCCTTATCTATAAGACCTATACAGCATTAACAGAGAAATTATTTGTTCTGTAGAAAGCTTGGAGCTCTCCTTCTCTACTATGTCCTCAAGAGATGACGGCTGACCTTCCCCCTGACTTCCCATCGCCTGTCAGATCAAGTCCAGATGCCTCGGCCTGGCCCTCCACAGTCTGGCCCATACTTTGGACTCTACTTTTTAAAGTAAACATGTCCTATCTCCTGAACCAGGATGACATGATCCTTGGATTTAAATCTTGGAGGGAACTTAGAGATCTAGAGCGTAGACCAGCACTTTCATTTTACGCCTAAGGAAACAAGTCCACAGTGGGTGAGTAACTTACCCAAGTTCATTCAGGGAGTAAGGAGCAGAGACAGGATTCAAACTCAGGACTCCAAGTCCAATGTTTTCTCTACCACACCATACTGCCGACATTCTGACACCATTGCTACCTCTTCGAACTCATTTTCCACTCTGACCCTATACAACCTGTCATCTGCTCCTCTCAACATGATATGCATTCTCACCTGTGGGAGTTTTTACTTCTCTGGAATAATTGGCCCTATCACCTTCCTGCTCATCTAAGTCATGCCACCCTTCAAGGCCCAGCTCAATATTTCTCTCTCCCCAACCCCAGCCCCCACATACTTTTGCAGCCTCCTACTATAAGTCAGCCTACAGTCACTGCTCCCTCCTCTGAGTTCCGGAATCATTTAACATCTAAGTCACTTTTGGCACTGAACGTCTGCTGCCTTGTGTTGTTAGTTATCTTCTGGAACCACAGACTATTAGAGCTGTTTCCTCTTCTGCTCTAATGATATCATTTTACAGATGAAGAAACAGAGTCTTGGGACCTTGGGTAAATCAGTTCACTCCATGGATCTAAGTTTTCTCATTTCTAAAATGAGAGGTTTGGTTTAGATGACCTCCGAGGTCCCTTGATCTCTTCGATTATAAATTCCTTGGAGATGCAGAGAGTCAAGGAACTTCCTCAAGGTCAGAATTAAACCCTCCTCATCTGTTGCTCTTTCTATTGAAATATTCGATAACTTACAACTAAAATGTAAACTCCTTGAAGGTAGGGCCTGCATCTTTGAATTCCCAGAACTCAGGATGTAGCCCGCCAAGGTAATCACTCATCAGGGTGAATGAACACTCAGTCATGGTTGGTGATGATATATTACAGCCGGACAGGGAAAACAACACTGGGTATTCATATGCATCTCAGCAAAGTAACATGAGGCAGATGGGGCTGCATCACTGAGAACAGAATGAATGACAGGGCTTGGGTTACACCCAGATATGTGATGGAGCTACCTTTTACTGGCTCACAAGAGAGCAGTCATTAAATTTTCACTGTGAGCATCTACACCTCAGAAATCAGCTAGCTACAAATCAGTGTTTGAATTATTATATAGCTGATTGTCTAGACCAGAGGTGTCAAATTAGAAATCCCTCCCAATGCAGCAGAAATAGATTAAAAGGCAATTGGGAAATGTCCAACAAAATAAATAAAAATACCATACAACATAAGTAATGTTAATTTGTGGTTTTTTAAGCCAATATGTGACCTTCTGGAATGTTTCTTTTTGAGTTTGCTATCACCAATCTAGACTTAAGAAAACAATGGAAAAGATATTAATAATGCAGATTAAAATCTAAAGCATGTTTTATGAAACTATTGTTAAACATTTACCAGTACACACCTGCATAGATCCCTTCCTGATATAGAGATATGACAAGAGCAAATCCCCTCTATAAATCACATGCAACTTAACTTGTGAAGATATTGTCAGATATTTAACTGGCAGATATTTAATTTCTTTACTCTAGTAGTTCTCAAATTTTTTGGTCTCAAGACCCTGTTACAATCTTAAAAATTATTAAGAATTCCAAAGAGCTTTTTTAATGTGGGTTTATAGCTATCAACACTTACTCTATTAGGAAATAAAATTGAGAAGATTTTAAAATATTTAATTCATTTAAAACAACAACGATAAACCAATTAAATATTCACATAAATAACAATTTCATGAAAAATAAATATTTTCCAAAACAAAGACAATTTAGTGAGAAAAGTAGCATGGTTTAACATACCATATTTCCCCATATATATGACACACCTTTTTTTTGGAAAAATTTGAGGTCTAAAAACTGGGTGCACATTATACAGTGGTTGTAGATTTTTTTACTTGCATTTCCTGCTTTTTCTGCACCCGTTGTCTTTGCGCTCATTGTTTCGCATTTGTTACCAGTATATTAGGTTATGTTTTGCCACATTCTGCCCAGAAATGGCTCAGAAAAGATTTTCATACAGTGCTGAATTCAAGTTAAAAGTGATTCAGTTTGCAAAAGTGAATGGAAATCATGCTGTTGAACCTAAGTTTGGTCCTCCTCCAACTGAGAAAACAAACCGAGAAGAAGAAACCCTACTGAAAACGCCATGGCAGAAGAAGGCCATGAGAGGCAAGTAAGCAAAATGGTCTGATTTAGAGAGGGGATTGAAGATATGGATTGAAGAGCAAAGGGCAATTGGAATTCCTATGTCCACAAAGATGGTTCCGCATGAGGCAAGAAGAATTGCTGATGAAAAAGAAGTTATTGATTTCAAAGGAGGACACAATTTGTCCTTCAGGTTCATGAAACGGAATGGACTAAGCATGCGTACATGTACCAGACTTGCCCAAAAGATGCCTGAAAGCTATGAGCAGAAGGTCCTTGAATTTCATCGTATTATTGCAGGAATTTTATGATGAATAAAGCTTGAGTTCAATAACTTTATGTAATACATTTTTTTTCAAATTTTGGGCCCCAAAACTAAGGTGCATCTTATACGGTATTTTTGAAAAACTCTTTAATGCTTTTCTGGATTCCCATAACTACTTCTGCATTTAGTCTGTTTTAACAAATTATTTTGATTAAAGAAAATCTGGCCTCACACAGACATGTAGATAGGAAAGAGAAGAGTGTGTTAATAGGCAAATGATAACTTAATATAATGAAAATTATTTCGACCTTGTGCCCACGCTGAAGAGATCTCAGAGACTCTCAGGGGTCGGGGAGCCATACTTTGAGGATCACCGACTTGGTTCATCTATAATTTGCTTATCAGAACTTTACAGAGTGAATCCCTGGATATCTTTCACCAGTTCAAATTGAGGAATGTTCTTGAAACTCTTGCTCTCCATGGATCTTGCTTCCCAGTGACTTTCTTCAATCTCAGAACCAATAAATTTTTCCTGAAATGTACGTGTTGTTTGTGTCCAACACTGCTTTTCTCCATAGACTACCACCTAATTGCAGAGATTGTAGAATTAAAGATCTACAGTGGCAATGATCATCTGGTCCAACTCCCCCATTTTACAGATGAAGAAACTGAGAGCCAGTGAGGTTAAATAATTTGTCTAGGACCACACAACTCTTAAATGTCTGAGGAAGGATTCAAAATTAGGTCTTGCTGACTCCAAGGCCAACATTCTATCCGTTATGCCACCAGTATAGGGACAGTGGGGTGGCACAGTGGAGGGAGAACAGGGCCTGAAGCTCAAAAGAATCCAGCCTAAGACACTTACAAGCTGTGTGACCTTGGGCAAGTCACTTAACCTCAGTTTCTTCGTGTATGAAATGGGGATAACAATAGCACCTACCTCCCAGGGTTGTTGTGAGGATTGAATGAGATAATAATTGTAAAGCGTTTAGCACAGTGCCTGGCACATAGTAGGTGCTATAAAATGTTAGGTATTGTTATTATTATCAGTTCTCTGAAATCATGCCTGGCCATTTCATTGATATCTCGTAACGATATTTACATTATTATGTTCACTATGCTAATTTTCCTTGATCTGCTTACTTTGCTGTTCATTCATTTGTGCATATATAACGGGACTGGCTAGCGGTCCTTCAGGCATGCTTAATCTACTCTGTCTGATGCCAACCTTCAAAGACTCTTGGGGTGCTCGATTCTAGAAATGTGTGATAATGGGTAACAGAGGGCCCTATGCCCTCATGCATAGGTATTCTGTGACTGTTTCCTGTCCACTTATCAGGTGGTTGGGGGAAAAAAAAAACCTTTTAGTTGACTGATTAGCTAGATCTGATTGTGTACGTAAAGGAACTTTCTCTTTCCTGATTGAGATTGAGGGTGGGGAGAGAACTTTCAGGCTCTGCTCTCCATACCTGCATCAGCATGGGAATGCATGGCCCTGTTGCTTCTTCTGTCCTTTTTGTGATTAGCCTTTATATCCACCAGCTATGCCTTGTTCAGAAGTGAATTTGGTGAGAAGAATGTTCTGTAGCAAACACTTTCAGTTTGAAACCATTTTTCACTAGGACTGGAAATAAGATGGGAGAATGTGTCCTAGTTTGGGAGGCTTTTTTGATACTTGGGTTCTTATGCTATATCTCTTCAATAAATATCCCTTTGTAAAGGTTAGTTGATGTTGGTTGGTAGCCACTGATATTGAGAAGATATCAAATGATCAGAATGATGGGATATTAAACTCTGGTGATCAATATTGTAGCGATATAGATATTATGAGAGCAAATCCCCTCTATAAATCACATGCAACTTAGCTTGTAAAGATATTGTAGATATTTAACTCATAGATATTTAATTTCTTTACTCTAGTAGTTCTCAAATTTTTTGGTCTAAGTTTTTTTTATGTGGGTTTATAGCTATCAACACTTACTCTGTTAGGAAATAAAATTGAGAAAATTTTAAAATATTTAATTCATTTAAAACAACAATGATAAACCAATTAAATATTCACATAAATAACAATTTCATGAAAAATAAATATTTTCCAAAACAAAGACAATTTAGTGAGAAAAGTAGCATGGTTTCACATACCATAATTCCCCATATATAAGATGCACCTTTTTTTTGGAAAAATTTGAGGTCTAAAAACTGGGTGCGTGTTATATAGTGATTGTAGATTTTTTTACTTGCATTTCCTGCTTTTTCTGCACTTGTTGTCTTTGCACTCATTGTTTCACATTTGACACCAGGATATTAGGTTATGTTTTGCCACATTCTGCCCAGAAATGGCCCTCTGTTGTGCAATAATATTCCAGTACCTTAAATGCCTCAGTTTCATCTCTTATGGCTGGAGTTTTTCATCTTTTTTTCAACCTTCTCATAGAAGCTGCACTTGTTGGCTCCTCTGAGAATGTCCTCCTGAGTTTGCCTCCTTGGGACCTTCTCCATGACATTTTAAATTCTCCCTCATTTTTTCTCCAACCAGCATGGGCCTTCTTGTAAGAGGAGTAGAGGAAGCACAAAGGATGTGTGTGTGTGTGTATGTGTGTGTAAATAAATCAAGGTTTGAATGAAGGGAATAGCACCCTAAACTCTCTGCTTCTTCTTAATGTGCGATAAGGTTAGAGCTGTCATAGGACCAGATGACTCTCAGAGCTGAGAGAAGAGAAAGGATGGCCTTGAAACAGCAACTCGTGAGGCAGAAATTCACATCTCTGTTAGGAAGCATGTCTAAGGAAGCACGCTAATTCTGAGAGGCCAGGGGAAGGAATTTGATATGCATGAGAAACCACTTCCACCTGTGACCTACCTCAGACACAGGGAAGTGATGGGATGCTAGTCAACTGTTCATTCTCCATGATGGTTGGGGTTGGGAGGAGGGAGGGAGTGAATAACAGGAGTAGCATGGATAATTCAAATCCCCAGAGAATGTTCAAACTTCACTTTCATCATTCATTTCAGCCTCCTCCTCCAGCAAAACTTTGACCAGAGAGTCTCGGAAGAGAAGAAAATGCTTTGCCCAAAGCCCATGTGGAAATATAGCAAAGAATACTGAGAGTTATAGGTGGGGAAATCTCATTCTAATCAACAGTGTGTTAACCTGGCACCTGTGAACTTGCTTTGAAAAAATTTTGTGTTGACTATTTTAATGTAATTGGTTTTGTGTGTTCTATGTGTTTTATTTTATACATCTAAAAACATTATGAGTTAGAAGGGTCCACAGATTTCACATGGTTGCAGAAGGGGTATATGATGTAGCAAAAGACGAAGAATCTTTTCTCCTGGGAGGAAAAGGAAGGAAAACAAAATGGTGAATGTGGTAGCACCGGAACAATGCCCACCATGATTCTATCCTATTTCTTTGACCTTCCTTAGCCTCTCCCTACTAGCGCATTCACATTTGCTTTGAATCATAGAGAATCATAGGATCATAGACTGAGAATTAGAAAGAACCTTAGAAGCCATCTAATCCAACCCCTTCACTTTACAGAAAAGGAAACCGAAGCCCACAGATGTTGAATGATACCCACATGACAGTCAGAATTTGAACCAAAGGGCTTGTTTCAAAATAGAGTGGTACCTTTCCCTAAACAGGGACTCGACCATCATCTTGTAAAAGTGTTGGTGGAAGGATGGAATGAAATTATGCTCAGGGGCAGCCAGGTGGTGCAGTGAGTAGACCACCAGCCCTGGAGTCAGGAGGACCTGAGTTCAAATCCGGCCTCAGACACTTGACACACTTACTTAGCTGTGTGACCTTGGGCAGGTCACTTAACCCCAGTTGCCCTGCCTCCCTCCGCCCCCCCGCAAAGAATAAAAAAAAAAGAAATTATGCTCAGCTTAGTCAGGAAATCTGGTTTCAAATGAAGAAGCATTTGCACCTAACAAGACAGCCCAGTAACCATTGTCTGACAATGAGCGCCTTGCTACCCTGATGAGGTTCTTTGGAGAACCTGATACAGATTGGTGCCCAAGCACAAAGCTGGAAGCATCTCGATCATAGATGCCAGCTTTCATTCTACCCCAGGCTTCCCAGTGAAGGAATCGTAAGACGTCCAGAGTAATACTCATTGTTAGACAGTATCTATCGCTCTTCGGTAGAATTTCTTCCAGAGACCTATAAGCTCTCACATGAAAGGCTATGTGGAATAGTGGACAGAGTGCTGAGCTTAGAGTCCAAAGGAACAGGATCAAGTCCCATCCCTGGCACTTACCAGCTTTGTGGTCCTGGGCCAGTCAGTTACCTCTCCAAATTTCCATGTCTTCATTTATCAGTCAAGATAATGTGTGTAAAGTGCTTTGCAAACCTTAACTTACTATACAAACATTAGCATTATTAACATTGTCTTATTGGTAAGGTAGAGAAAATCATATTCACACCACCTAGCTCAAATCGAGTGAATTACTATTGCCTCTAAGAGTAAAACGTAAACTCCTTGTTTAACTTTATAGGCCCTATACAACCCGGCCCAACCTATCCTCCCAGTCTCCTTGGACATACCCCTCCTTCTATACACTGTGATAAAGATGAGCATATTACACTTTACCTCTTAACCTTGGCACTGGCCTAACCTCAGGTCTGGATTACAACCCCTCCTCCCCGATTCAAAGTCTTTCTCTTCCTTTAAGACACAGCTCAAGGACCAACATCTGCATGAAGCCTTTTTGGATCATCTGAATTGCTAGTGCCCAAGCTCTCAAATGGCCTTGCTTTTAACTTTTTAAACACAAACACACACACACACACACACACACACAGAGTTCAGTTGCTCTAGTCACGTCCAAGTCTTTGTAACTCCATTTGGGGTTTTCCTGGCAAAGATACTGGAGTGGTTTGCCATTTCCTTCTCCAGCTCATTTTACAGACAAGGAATTGAGGCAGACTGGGTTGAGTCACTTGCCCAGGGTCACACAGCTCCTAAGTGTCTGAGGCCAGATTTGAAGTCAGGAAGACTCATCTTCCTGACTCCAGGCCTAGCACTTTAATCCACTGTACCGTCTAGCTGTTCCCATATTTATATATATTCACCTTCTATTTATTCTGTATATACTTACATGTATCTGTTTTCTCCATTACTAGAATGTAAGCTCTTTGGGAATAAGGATTTTTCATTCTGTGTACCTATAATCCCTGGTATCTAACACAGCACCTGGTACACACTAGGCATTTAATGAATATTTTTGAATGGTTCATTCAACCATGCATCTGTAAGTAGCAAACTAAAGAAATAGCAGGAAAGAAAAGAAATAGAGACGGTCATTTAGATAGTGACTAAATGGTACTAGTGTAGAGGAGGCACGCTTCAAAAAGTATCTGAGTATTAACAGTAATGATAATGATAGTTACAATGATTCACATTTTTTACCTGAAGGAGCTGGGATGCTGTGGCTGCATGGGTATTAACAGTGATCTATTTTGACATCGCATAAGAGCCTTGAATTTGAGTAATTACAATAATAACTGATATGTAGAGTGCTTTAAAGTTACTATAACGTCTCAAATTCCTTACCCTCCTCGGTCCTCACAACAACCTGTGAATTAAATACTACAGGTGCGGTACTTCCTGTTTTAAAGGTGAGAAAACTGCGACTCCTAGCAACTTCCCCACAGTCATATATATAGCCAACAAGTGTCAGAAGCAAGATTTGAACCTGGATCTTCTGACTTCAAGCCTGCTGATCTTTCTGCCTCCACTTGGTGTCATCATCTCATAGAAGTTGTCATTTTGATTGGATTTGATTTGATTTTTCCAGATCTGTGATTTCACTATTGAAGAGAGTTCTTTGTGAGGAATTCCTCTCACCAATACAGATCAGCACCTCTCTAGAACTTAGAGTCTTAGAGAGTTATCCAGGGGCGCTAAGAGGGTGACTTACTCATTGTCACACAGACAGGATATGACAGAGAAGGTACTTGAGCCCATATTTTCCTTATTGCAAAGTCTGTTCTTTTTCCACTATTCCATGTTGCCTCTCAGTGACTGTATATTAGAGAATGGATTACTTCTGGGCAGTTAGATGGTGCAATGGATAGGGCACTGCGCCTGAGTTCAAATTCAGCCTCGGACACTAAGTGAGTGACTTTAGACAAGTCGCTTAAGCTTTATTTGTGTCAGTTTTCTCGCTTGTAATATCGGGATAATAATAGAACCTACCTCCCAGAAATATTGTGAGGATTAAATGAGATCTTATTTACAAAGCGAATAGTACACACACACACACACACTCTCTCTCTAAATTTATATATAATATACATATATACACACGTACATATATATAAAATTATACACATAAACATATAATTATATACACACACACACACACATATATATATGTATGTATACACATAGTTGTGTGTGTTAACCATTATTGCTGTTGTTGTTATAATTCTTATTCTCATGTCATTTGCCCTCTTTGGAGTTCCATTCTATGGCCTCATCTATGAAATGAGAGGGTTGAATTAGATCAGTAGTTTTTAACCTGAAGTCTTTGAATTTTAAAAATAAATATATTTTGTTATATATATAATACAAGTTTATATTTATATGTATTATATATATATATAATTGTGTTTCAATATAATTGGTTTCCTTTGTAATTTCATATATTTTATTTTATGCATTTAAGAATGTTTTTCTGAGAAATGGTCCATAGGCTTCGCCAGACTCCCAAAGAGGTCCATAGCATGGTGAAATGGTCAGCAGGCAGTCTTTGTCTCTCCCCATGCCACCTACTTTGTTTTTACCTATAGTACATCTCGCAAGCAGAAGGGAGTTTCCTAGCAGGGTTTCAGGTTGAAGAGGAGTCTGCTGTTAGCACAGGGGCCTCTCTCTAAGCTCCCAGAGGAAGAAATGAATTTGGCAGGGGGGATGAGGGAGCAGGGAGTCTGAGTGATGTCATATTAGTCATGGCATCATTTCCAGACACTAAAAAAAGATTCTTCCACCTGCAAAAATAAAATCGATATGATTCTGCACGTTTATATTTCAGGTCTTGGAAACAAACCAAATACTGTATCACTGCCACCCCCTCTCAGCCCCTGACTCTCGATTACCATATCCAGTGGCTGAAAACTGATGCTTTAACTTAAGGTATTATCATTCTACAGCCCATAAAAGCTTGGGTTGTCAATCAGAAGCAGATTGCTGGGTAAACAATCCCCAAAGGGATGTGGTACTCATCTTTCTCAAAGAACGAGATGTCTCTAAAGCTGAAACACTTAAAATTCATATTATATATTGCTTTTGACATGAAAGTTCTCTTATTAATTATTGCCTTAGGCCCACATGTCCTCTGGTCTGGATTATTGTAATGGCCTGCTAACTGCTCTCCCTGCCTCTTGTTCTTCCCCTCTCTAATCTATCCTCCCCATCAACAGCTGAAATTATCTTGCTAAAGCATAAGTCTGCTCACATCACACCTTGCTCAAGAGCCTTCAATAGTTCCCTATTGCCTACATGTTCCTAATTGTAGAATATGAAGCTCATAATCTATCTTTCTAGGCTTATTTCATCTTATTCCCCCAGAGGTACTTACTCTATATTCTAGCTAAATTGGCCTATTTGCTTTTCCCAAACTTGGCATGCCATCTCTGCCTTCTTGCCTTTGCATAGGTTATCCTCTGTACCTAGAATGCACTGCCTCCTAATATGCAACTCTTAGGTCCCTACCTAGTGTCACATTCAGTTCTGGGTCCTTGGATTTCAGGGCCTTATGTTTCCCTACTTGCTGGAAACTTCTCCTAATGCTCCTACTGGTTCCTTTCTGAATAACCATTTACATGCTTATCTGGCTACAGGTCCTAGCCCTCAGTAGAATGTAAACTCCTTGAGTTTTTTAAAAAAAAATTATCTTTTTATCTCTAGGACCCAGCACTGCTCCTTCCACACAACAGACATTTAATAAATGGTTGCTGCATTAAATTGGATTAAAATTATGAATGACTTTGAAAGCTTCAAAGGAACTGAAAAAAATATAAAACTTTGTTTGTTTAAAATACTTTTTAGCATCCTAGATGTAGAGTTATAAGGAAATGTAGCAATCCAGTCCTTTCATTTTACAAGTGAGGAAACTCAGTCCTCGAGAAGGTAAGACTTCATCAAGATCACGCAGGGAAGAAGCATCGGTAAGAGGCAGGATTTGGTCCTGAGTCCTCTGACACCACACCTAACCCTCCTTCCATTGAAACATACATGAGAGCAATCTGAGAGCAAGATGGACGTTGGTCATGTGGTGCCTATCATAATAATTATCATGTTGGGGGATGGGATTTATTCTGGATTCTGTAGTTAGACTCCACATCAAAGATAGTTTGTAGCCTCAATGAATGTATCCAAAGCAGCAACATTTCTTCCTGTTGGCAATAGAATTATAATATGAAGCAATGAGCCTGAGAGGAAAAAAAAATAAAAGCTTAGGCCTGGGAGACAGGGCTTCCAGGGCCAGCTCAGGCACTAACTAGCTCTGGGACTTTGGGAAAATATTTCCTCTCTATGAACCCGTTTCCTCATCAATAAAATGAGGGGGTTGGACCAGATGGTGTACAAGGTCACTTCCTGCTCAAACAGCCTTTGGCTCTAATTTCTGAGCATCATAAGAGAATCGGGAATAATAATCTAGAAGATTTGGCTTCCAAGTTGGGTAGGAGGTAAAAGGAATTAGTGGATCAGGTCAGACACTAGACTGAGGCATCCACATTAAGAAAAACCAAGTTATCATATTTTGGTGGACGTGAAGCTGGACTTTGAATCCGGAGACCTGGGATCAAATCACTTGTTCAGTGTTCTTAGCAAAGACATTGGAGTGGTTTGCTATTTTCTTCTCAAGTTCATTTTATAGATGAGGAAACAGAGGCACACCTAGCAAGTGTCTGAGGCTAGATTTGAACTCAGAAAGATCAATTTCTTTGACTACAGCTAGGCCTGGCATTCTATCTACCAGCTGACTGTTCAAATCTCAGCTTTCATACAAATGGCCAGTAAGACCTCAGGCAAGTGATTTACCCTCCCTGGGGCTCAATTTTCTTAGCTGTGTAATGACTGGGTTGTACTAGACAGCCTCTTAAATCTCATCTCTCAGTTTCCCCATCTATGAAAAGTAAAGTGAGGGGCTTGGATTTAATCTCTAAATTCCCTTCCAGCTCTCAATCCCATTATCATGTGCCCAGCTTGGGCAGCAAGATTGTATGACCCCCACACTTGCAATGTTCTTCTTCCTTTACTTCAACTACTGACGGTCCTGGCTTGCTTTAAGTCCTAACGTCCCATCTTCTACAGGAAGCCTTCCCCAACCCCTCTTAATTCTAGTGCCTTCCCTCTATTAATTATGTCCTATTCATCCTGTGTATAGCTTGCTTCATATGTATTTCCTTGCACATTCCTTCCTTGGTTAGATTGTAAGTCCCTTGAGAGCAAGGACTGTCTTTGATGCTTTTTGTATCCCCAGCTCTTAGCACATTTGTGCCTGTCACATTGTAGGCATTTAATAAATGTTTGTTGATTAGTGGATTGAGAGTAATAAATTACTGAACCTAGAGTTAGGAAGACTTGTGATCAAATCCACAGCTCACGTTTATTGGCTGGATGACCCCAGGCAAGTCAATTAATCTCTCTGGGCCTCCCATCTTTCAATTTCTCCCAAACTAGTCCCATCTTGAAACTGAGTGGGTTGGACGAGATATATTCTAAGGTCTCTTTCAGCTTTAAAGCTATGGTCATAACCCCTCTCTGAATTTCAGCTGGACTCAGTGGCCTCTGAGGTCCCTTGTAGGCTATGATCCTATGAATAGGAACCTCTCTGTACCTCTGTTTCTTCCTATGTAAAATGGGAATGAAAAAAGAGCTCCCAATTCACAGGATTGTTGTGGGTATCAAATGACATGACATATGTAAAGCATTTTGCCAACCTTAAAGCTCTATATTATTTGGTGAGGAAGAGGGATTGTTAGAATCTTAGGAGAAATAGCAGCAGAAAGCCTCCACCTAAAAAAGAGTGGAGACCTGTTCTTGTTCCATAATCAGGCAGGGGGCAGGACTCCAGAGGGCAGAATCATGCCACTCCTATTCTCAAGTATGGAGGCTGGGGTGGGGGCAGGGTGGAGAAGAGCAGCAGGCTATGCATATTTTAGGCAGTCTGTGGTCACTCTGGTCAAAAGCTCTGAACCAAATACCACCAGGCTTTTACCAAGCTCACAACAATTTTTCAAGGTTGATTTCCTTTGAAAATACACAAATGCCTAACAACGTAGACATTTCAGCTCCCTCACTGCCTCAATCAAGAACAGATTACATGTTATAACTCCCAGGCAAACTCAATCCAGATTTGAACAGGTTTGTAGGGCTTTCCACAGATCATTTTGGGGGGAAATGCACTGGCCTTTATTACTTTTTTTTCTTTCTACAGGTTTCCTCTGAGATTGTATCTGACCTGAGTAGAATTCCATTTAGGGTGCTTACAACTTGGTTGTCCTTGTGGTTAAAAGTTTGAGCACACCCCTAATTGGCTCCTGAAAAGAACCCACTCCCCTCCCTACCAAGAACTACTTAGCAGGAAGGGAGAGTGAGCCCTTCTATTCAAGACTTTTCAAAAGAGAGAAAAAAATTCTTTGTAGGTGGGGATCCTGAAAGACAATTGTATGGTTAAGGAAAAATAAATACTTTCAAATTGGATTATAGATATAGATTTAGGAAGCATTTTCCAAATATTCTCATTTTACAGATTAGGAAATTAAGGCTCTGAAAGATAAAGTGATTTGTCTATGGTCACATAGCTGGCAAACCTGGGATTCAAACACAAGTCAGATGACTTCCAACGAGCACCAGCATACCCTATAGCACTTTTTCCTCATAGTCGGTAAACATGGCAGCCTGGCTTCAGTTTGGAGAGTGTGGTTAGTTCTGAAGTAGTAGCACGATCAGATACCAGGACCAATGAATTGCTAGTTGGTCTCCACCCCATCTTTTTTCTGATCTCACCCCTTCTTCCCTCCCCCACTTTGTGCCCCTACGTTCTAAGTCTGAGTTGTAATATTTACCCCGAATGATATAGCCCCGCCCTTCCACTCTGTCCGCGGTCTTCGGCTTAGCTCCGGACGCCCGGGCCGCATAGCTCTGTCTCCCACAGCTGGAGTTTGCTGTGCAAATGAGCTGCCAGAGCTGCGTGGACTCGGTGCAGACATCCCTGCGTGGCGTGGCAGGTATCCAGGGAGTAGAGGTACAACTGGAGAATCAGAGCGTCCTCGTGACCACCACCTTGCCCAGCCAGGAGGTGCAGAGTCTCCTGGAGGATACAGGGCGCCAGGCAGTGCTCAAGGGCATGGGCAGCCATGTGCTTCGTGAGAACCCAGAGAACCTGGGGGCAGCTGTGGCCATGCTGGGGAAGCCTGGGGCCGTGCAGGGAGTCGTGAGCTTCCTACAGGTGTCCCCCCAATGCTGCCTCATCGAGGGGACAATCGATGGCCTGGAGCCTGGGGCCCACGGCCTCCATGTCCATCAGTATGGGGACTTGACCCAAAACTGTGCTAGCTGTGGAGACCACTTCAACCCTGATGGAATGCCCCATGGCGGCCCCAAGGACGCCCAGAGGCACCTGGGAGATCTGGGGAATGTCTATGCCAGTGCTGATGGCAGAGCGACTTTCAGAATGGAGGACGAGAAGCTCAAGGTGTGGGACGTCATTGGCCGAAGCCTGGTCATTGATGCAGGTGAAGATGACCTGGGTCAGGGAGGCCACCCACTCTCCAAGATCACCGGAAACTCTGGAGAGAGGCTAGCTTGTGGCATCATTGCTCGCTCAGCCGGCCTCTTCCAGAACCCCAAGCAGATCTGCACCTGTGACGGCCTCACCATCCGGGAAGA
>CM053623.1:334361553-334398054 GCA_028646595.1 Phalanger gymnotis | reverse complement strand
TGACGCTGCTGAGATGTTCTGAGCCTTCTCAGAGTCCTCCCTGAGAGGCTCCAGTGATGTCTCACTGTCTCTAATCAAGTCGAATCAGAACACCTCCCCTCCTTCCTGGGACCAGCCACCCACCCCAGTGCCAAGCAGGCCAGTGGCTTTTTCTCCTCAGTGTCTTTCTCTTCAAATTAAAGGTTTATTTTCCTATCAAAAAAAAAATATTTACCCCGAATGTTTCCTGAAGTAAGATGGGTAGTTTCATAATGAAGTAGCACAGGAAGAAAGCAAACATCTCTACAAAGCCAGCCTACTTTTCTAACCCATTTGTGCAATGATGCTTGAAAATGATTTTCCTTAAATGAAGATCTAACCATGGGACTCTCCTATTTAAGTCAACTCTAGTGACTTCCTATTTCCTCTAGAGAGAAAATGTATACTCTTGTCTCTATATCTAGCCTCACTGGACGTTTTTCCCTCTCTGCACAATGTGATCCAGCCACACTAGCCTTCCTTCTGTTTCTCACTCATGAAACTCCTTTTCTACCTCTGTGGCTTTGGACATACTCTCTCCAAGCCTCTACTTTACAGAGTCTCTCTCTTTAAGATGCAGCTCAAGCACTCTCTTCTTTGGGAAGCCTTTCCTAATTCCCCCAACTACTGGTGCCCTGTATCCCAGACTACCTCGTATTTAACTACTCTGGATATATTTGCATTTATTGATTTTCTATTTATGTTGTGCATATCCATATCTCTATATCTATGTATATGAATGTTTCTCTCTACCTGTCTTTCTATATTTGTGGTCTCACCAATTAGAATACAGGTTCCATGAGAATTGGAATTATTTCATTCTTTGTACTTAGATCCTCAAAGCCTACTACAGTGCCTAATACATAGTAGGTGCTATACAAGATTGGTGAATTGCTGAATAAGGTTGGTGGATTTGGGTTGGCAGAGTTGTCTGATGAGAGATGGTCCCAGGCAAAATTTGAGAATTCCTTGAAGTTTGAGGTAAAGTCTTTGGATTCCTTGATCCTCTGTTAGGCATTCATTTTCTCATGGGGTACCACATTCTCCAGCTAGGATCTATTATCATCTTTAGTTTACAGAGAAAGAGATTACTGCTCAGAAAAACGAATGGCTCTCTCAGGGTCTCACAGCTATTCAACATCTGAGGCAGAATTTTAATCCAAGTCCTCCTGACTTCATATCTAACACTCTACATAGTCTGCCGCGGTGTTTCTCTTAAGCTTTAGTGGTCCTTATGAGGTTATCCCATCAGCATAAGGAATGCCTGGTATGATATGGACTGGTAACTTATCTATAAATCCTATTATTAGAAAGTCGATTGAGAGGGCAAGTAATTTGTCCATCATCACATAGCAGTGGCAAGTCTCGAACCTGACTCCCAGGCTGGCCTATTATCAACTATATCACAGTACCTCTCCTATTGCATTAGAAAAATGAGGAAAAAAATGAGGCTTAAAGAGGTCTGTGCAACTTGCCTGAGTTCACATAGGTAATGAATATCGAAGTCAGGGTTTGAGCCCCCATTGGTAGTTCCAATTCCATCATTCTTTGTTACAACACCAAAATGTGATGTCTCTTGCAATATATTCACAGAGGAAACTTGGAGCAAAGAAAGGATACACAGAAATGACTGTGATCTAAGAGGAAATCATTACTAATAATGAAACTAAAAAAAAAAGAATAATACTGCATAGGCCTCTCTTATCTAGTCCTCATAGAACAGAAATGTAGTCCATGATTGGTGAACTGGAAACTTGTCCAGTTTGTTAGAGATGGCCAGAACTTATGATGTTTTATAACTTTTGAGAACCCAAGGTCACTTCCTTGCTGGGATGAAGGACTTTAAAAATATGTATGGAGATATTGCTAAAACCTACTTGTGGAATTTAGCCCATTGGTATAGAGAGGGGCCTATGAAAATTAGATTTGTCCCAATCAGATATGTCCAGAAATTATAGCTAAAAAAAAAAAATTGAAGGCCACACAACACAGATTGGATATTTTGAAAGTCACCCAAATGAAGAATTTTAAAGCAACAAATACGACTAGTTTTTTTATACAGCATTCTCAAGAGTTTCCTTGAGAAACCATAATTCTATTGTTATTTTTCCTTTATAACATAACTTATGAAATTATAGATCATATGGCATATGGTTATTGCATATTACTAGGTGGTGCAGTGGGTAGAACACTGGGCATGGAATCAAAAAGACATTTTGGTGAGTTCAAATCTGGCCTCGGGTACTTAATAGCTGTGTGATCTTGAGCAATTCATTTAACTTTATTTGCCTCAGTTTCTTCACCTGTAAAATGAGCCGGAAAAAGAAATGGCAAACCAATCCAGTATCTTTGCCAAGGAACGCCTTTCCCCCAAAGGAGTCAGGAAGAGTTGGACATGATTGAAAAACGACTAAACAAAAAAAAATTGCATTCAGTAATTTTTGAATTTTAAAATGGATGTTTCCATCTACGTTGTTTCAAAATGTCTTTCTCCATAGTTGGTTCACATTCAGGCTCCTGAGACCTGTGCTTATAGAATTCTTAGCTACAAGAAAAAGGCCATAAAGGGGAAAAAGCTGGCAGGACAATATTTACCTCTGTTTTTTGAAACTTCTGACTCTTTCCAGTCCTGAGCATTGATCCCAAATCAATTCACAAGTATGGGATGGAGGAGGCAGGGCCAGAAAACAATTCATGGGGAGTGAACTACAATGTCAACAGTAGGACATGGTAGCCAAAATCTTGGCCTGAATTAAGAGAGGCATAGTGTCCAGAATGATAGTGGTCATAGTTTTACTGTACTCTGTCCTGATCAGACCACATCTGGAATCCAGTGTTTGGGCTCTTCGTGCCACATTTCATGAAGTGCATTGACAAAATGTAGGGTATATAAGGGAGAGTGACCAGAACTCCAAGAAAATGAGATTCCCTATATTATAAGGATTCATTTAAAGAACAGGAATGCTGCTCTTCAAGAAGAGGGCCCTTAATGAAGCCATTCTAGCTATCTTCAGGTGCCTGAAGGGCTGCCCTGTGGAAAAGGGATGCAATTTATCATGCATGGTCGTAGAGGGCAGAAGTAGGAGCAATGGGTAGATGTTGTAGAGAACTAAATTTAGGATTCAAGTAATGAAATACATTCTACTGATTAGAGCAATCTCAAAGTGGAAGAGCCTATCCCATGAGGTAATAGGGCTCTCTTCACTGGAATTCTTCCAGTAGATGTTGAAAAGCCACTTCTTTGGGTTATTGGAGAGGATTATCATTCGTTGATCGATAGGACCTCATGGCTTTCCTGCTAACTCTATGATTCTGTGTTCAGTGACCTCTACTATAATAATAGTAATTATAGCTAGCTTTTTTATATCTCCTAAAAGCTTTACAAAGTGCTTTACAAATATCTTATTTGAATCAAACGACAACCTTGGGAGGTAGATGCTATTATTATAGTATTTTATAGATGAGATAACTGGGTCTGACAGATGTTAAGTAAATTGCTCAGTCACATGGTTAGTAAGTATTTGAGGCAGCATTCAAACTCAGGTCATCCATCTAATGACCTCAGGTCATCTGACCTTCCAGGTCCAGCGCTCTACCCACTCTGCCACCTAGATGCCTCTCAAATAAAATAAGGCAATCCATTGGAATGTGAAACTTCATGTCTTTGAGGACTTGGTTCAGTGAAACCAGTATCAGAAGACAGTCAACAGACTTGGCGGTTGTTAGACCTTGGATGAGTCTGAATCACACTTTATAGTCACATTTGTAAAATAAAAGCAATGATGTCATGCTTACAAAACCCACCTCATGAAATTTTTGTGAGGGTCAGGTAGAATATTGTACACAAAACTAAAAAGACAATGGAGAATGTGCTTGAGCAAAAAGCATGTTGGACTGTAAATCAGAGATCTGGGTTCAAATCCTGATTCTGCTACTACTTTGTAATCTTGTGATGATACTTTATAGCTCTAAATCTTATGAATAGTTTCTTCTTAGAGATGATTTTTGCCTTTGCTTTTGCTCCCCCTCTGCTTATCAAAAGTCAGAATCTACAGTCTCATGATAAGCGAAACATTTCTTCCCTGACCACCTACAAATGGGCCAGTCTTTACAACTTCATTCATCCTTTAGACAGATGGGCGATGTGCTCAGGGTGTAATCATCCCTTATTTTTAAGGGAGGTAAGGTCTTTGCAGGGAAAGATGCAGCAATTTTAGCTTTGTCATCCAAATAGGAGCACATTCTTGTTTCTTCTGAAATACAGTGGAATTTTCCCTTTTCAAGCCTGGGAAGGTTTAAAATGGACATTTTTTTTTTTGATGATGAGACAGGCATGCTTCATGCATCTAAAATCCTCCAGAGGCCCAAAGTAAATACTATTTTTATACTTTTCAGAGTATGTCATGAGAAAGGGATGAAAAGGCTTCTCAAAACATATGACCAACAGGTATTTTAGAGACCCAAGAATGATGATTTCAAAATAAATGGAAAAGAGAGAGAAATAGAAAATGTAAAAAAAAAAAAAGTGGCCAATGCTAAAAGAATCTAGCTATTTTAAATGAAACTCTTCTGGAGTGCTGGGTCTTTTGAAATACAGAATTATTGAGGGTACTTTGCTTTAAAAAAACAACAATGCACTGTATATAAACTAGATAACATGCACAACCACTCTGTTTAGAAAATAGCAAAGTACCATGCAAAAAAAAGGCCTCTGTTCACTCAGCCCACCCACCGACTATTAAAAAAAACAAAAAACAAAAAAACAACACACCAAAAAAGCAAAAACAGTTGACATGAAAGGAAGAATGAATCCATTGAGTTGTTACCATTATGTTCTTGTCCAACTAATCTTCAGAATAAATTTTAGCCTTGGGAGGAGCTATTTGATTAAAGCCATCCAAACCAAGTGGGCCAACAGGGCCATTATTGAGCATGGCTGACCACCTCTTCTGGATTATTCTGGCCAACACCTCCTTCCTTAGCTTTAGGAGGGTGGGGGGTGGGGATTAGCTTGTCTGGATTGCTGATTTGACTCCCTCCAACAAACATACTTACCTAAACAGCTATTTCACATCTCTTACTTGATTTTCCAGAACTATTTTTAGATTCTCATAGTTTTACTTGGTGTTCACATGCCTATCATTTTTTTATGGACATCTAGGGTTTTCTGGTGATTTTTGGAGGAAGATTTTGCTGTACAATTCAGGCTTGTGTTGCACATGTAAATCATCATGGTGCTGTTCAGTTTGGCCTTCTTCCTAGGTCTCTTTTTGAAGGATGTTAGCCCTGTAGCTAACTGGGTGAGTCAAAAGGTTCCAGATTCATACGGGGGACAAAATAACAACAGACAACAACAACTCACATTTACATAGTCCCTTTGCAGTCCTTTACATACATGTATCTCATTTAGTTGTCATAACAATCCTATTTGCAGTTTGCAGTTTCTTTACGTACATGTATCTCATTTAGTCGTCATAACAATCCTGTGAGGCATGCAGTATTACTGGTCCCATTTTTACAGATGAGAAAACTAAGGTTCAACTGGATTAAATGACTTGGCTAGGATCATATTTTTTCACTCCAAATTTAACTCTCTAGCTACTATACCAATCTGCCTCCCAGAAATTTCTAGAGCGTTCTGGTTGCTAAAATCACATACACACACATACATATGTGTATATATATGTGTGTGTGTGTATATTTGTACATATATGCACACATGTGCACATACATATGTGTGTATATATATTTAAAATACTTAAACTCACTTCCATATTTTATTTCCTCTTTTTTTAATCCATGCAACAACTTTCAACTTGACTTTGATTTTTTTCATTCATCCAGTCAGTCAACCTATTTAATCCAGTGTTAACATTTACATTTAGCAAAATAGAGAATAAAGCAAACACTACATAAGAAAAAAATCTAATAATGTTGTAAATTTAGTAACCATATTGTATTACTTGACACCATCCCATGTTTGGGATTGTTATTCTGAGACCTCTAGAGAGCAGGGACAATCCCTTTGATACTTCAACAACAAAACTCCCTTGACTGGAATCCAAGACAAATTTGCCTTAGATAGAATTCTGCTCCATAGCAAACTGTGAAAGAGCAAAGTTCAAAGACATTGTGAATCTCCATTGGGATAACCCCTACAGTGACCCAGATAAAAAAGGGTCTAGAGTACCAATATTAATAATACTAATAATACTCAATATTTCCTTTATGAGATTCTGCAAGGTTTATAAAGCCTTTTCTCTACACTATCTTATTTACATGAGTAAAAGGCAGGCATTGTTTGTAGTTTTCCTTTGTCTGCTCTTTACATCTACCCTGATATCACACCTCCCTGCGTTTAATACTATGCCTCCCACACATTCCCAGGCACTTAATAAATACTTGTGAGATTGAACTAATTAATGATTAAATCAACCCTGAGAAGTAGGTATTACAGATAATTGTCACCCCCATTTTACAGATGATGAAGCTGAGTCTACGTGATTTGCTTATGATCTCACATACACCAGAAGCAGGATTTAAACCCAGCTCTTGTAACTAAAAATATCAGCCTGAAGGCTCTCTCCCAGGGTCGTCTCTGAGTGGCTTGCTGCTCTTGATGGTCCTCAGTCTGGTCTGCCAAATAGAGCCTTAGAGTCTGAGAAAAAAGCACCATGAAAATGGAATTTTAGAAAATTGATAGAAAACAATGAATGAAGGAAAAAAAAATTTAAAGGGCTCAGATCAAGGGCTAACCAGTGGACATGCTAAACTGGTCTCCTTACAATGTCAGGAAGACTGAAGGAAAGCCTTCAAGACGTTTGGGTGGGCCTCCTGTGGTGAATTTATAGGAATAGATGGACAATAGTCCCACAGGATGGAGAAGCTGGGATGGGATGTGATCTGCATTGTCATTGGGAATACCCACATCACAGACCCCCCTGGAGTATTAGAATAGTAGAATGGAAAGCATAGAATGCAAGCATTACATTTCCATTGGAATGTATATCAGCCTTCTGCGGGATTTCCTGCAGGCCTGTCCTCCTCTCTTTTAGGTGCTTGGCGTAAGACATGTGCTAATTTGAGTGACTGGCCATGATGACAGTTAATACGGTGGTAACTGAACACAGAAGAACAGCCATGGAAGAGAAGTGAAAATAATGAAAAGCAGAGAAGGCAAGTTCCACAATGAGAACCTTAGCGTAATGGTAGGAGTCATTGCTGAACTGTCTGTCGGAGAAGACCAAAGCAGGAATAATGAAGTCCAGGGTAGTGGGATGTCTCAAAGAATTCTGGATGGCTTCAGATAAGTTAAAACAGCTCCAAATGGCATGTAAAACTGCTTTGAGTTCCTGTCAACATTGGATAACCACTGGCTCACCGTTAGCCCACCAGCATTCGTCTGATCAATGTCACTGATCGATAACCATGACCATGACTAACTTTCTGAAGTTGAATGATGGCTTTAGCAGCTGTTCTAACAAAATGATTTCAGCACAGTATGGTTATTATAGCAGCAAAACTATGGCCACAAGCTGTAACATATATTCTCCTTAGGATAAAGGAAAATGATTACAAGTTTGGCAGTCAATGTGTGTAACTTACTAGTGAGGCTGTTCTGATGAATAAAAAAATTCTCCTGTAATAACTTAAATTGAAAACAGGAGCCAGGATCGAGTCACAGAAGTTTAGAAGTGGAAGGGATCTTAGATATTATCCATTCTAAGGCTTTTTAACCTATGGTCTACGATCTTGATTTTTTAAAATGTGTATATTTTAATGACTTTTTATATCATTGGTGTCCTTTGTAATACCATATATTTTATTTTACATATTTACAATACATAATATATTTATAAATACCTCATATATTTATAAAAGCTTGTATTTTGTATTTTTACATGTTCATATTACATCGATATGCTGATATTACATATTAAGCTGTTTTTATATATTTATAACATTATTTTTAAAAAGGGTCCATAGGCTTCACCAGCCTGCCAATGGTGTCCATGACATAAAAAGGGTTAAATATCTCTCACTTTACGAGCACAGCAACAAAAATTGTGGTTAATAAGTGACAGGATTGGAATCCAAATCTTCTGACTTCTAGTTTGGTTAGTTTTCTATTGTATTTCATTTCCTCTAATTGTTGGCCATGTCTGATTCAGGATGATTTGTTGTCTCAGGTTCAGAATTGGAGCACAATGAGATACTCAGTGACCAAGTTACTCAAAGACCAAGTCTTGCAAAAGTTTAAGGGAATTTACTTGTCATATCAGGTAAAGGATACTCAGTAAGGATACAACATGAATTCAATTGAATGTACTTTCCCTGCTTCTCTGTTGCTATGTTTACACATTCATTGAGCTTGAGGGAGAGCAACTCTCTGTCCCTTAGCCTCTAGAGCCAATTAAGTCTCAAGGATGATTTCAATACCTTTCAAGGAGAAAAAAAAAAAACTAGCCTAATCTACATGGCAGTTGTTAGTCCTATGACATTTCTGATCCTAAATTAGTACACAGAACTATCATTTCCTTGTAGAAAGCTTAGTCTAAATCTGAATGGCAATTAACAAAATTTCTCTCCAACACTTCAATCTTAATGTGACAGATCATCAGAATATATCATAACACGATGAAGTCTTCCCTCTTGTTTGATCGATATCTTATCATTTCTGTGCAACAGTCAGGTGATCCTGCTCAGATGGCTCATTCTCACTATATGATAGGCTCACCTTTTTGTTGAATGATCCATATCCTTGATGACATCTTTTATGGCACTTTTCTAACATTCTGATATTCCAATGGATCCATGTTCTTGTCCACGAGGATGCTCCTTCCAATGATGCAAATCTCAACCCACTTGTGCCTATCTATTCTGTACATGTGTCCTGTTTACATCCTCATTTCAATCTGCCTTCTGGGGATCCACCTAACATCCTAGGAGGCTTTCATTTTGTGCCTCTGACACTATGTAGATACCAGGGGAGCATTGTGTTCATTATGGTCTATGGGTTATTTTTTTCTCTTTCTTTGTGAGAAGCCCATTTTCTTTTCTGGGCATATGTTTCTCCATTGACATTTAAAACAAAAACAAAACAAAACCCTCTGCATTGATAAATTCAGCCTAGAGGCAACTGTCACTATGATTTACTTAACTTAATGACAGTATTGTTCTCCTAGAATCCAAGCTCAAAGCTTCTACGTCAACTTTTATGTTTCCCTTTTCTTCATGTCACAAAGTTTTGTCAATTTCACCTTCAGTTTGTTCATTCTCTCTGTGCCTTTTTCTTCTTTCATGAGTGCTGCACCCTTAATACCATCATCAGAGCAATCTTTCTAAATATCTGAAATAGGGGCAGGTAGGTAGTATAGTGCATAGAACACCAGCTTTGAAGTCAGAAGGACCTGAGTTCAAATGCAGCCTCATTATTAATTTTATTAGCTGTGTGACCCTGGGCAAGTCACTTAACCCTGATTGCCTCCAAAAATAAAAGAAAGTAAAATGTCTTAAGTAGCATCATGTTGTTTGGGAATAATGTTGAAAATCCTTAGCCATTTGCATAGCTCCATAATTTACCACATCTCTCCCCACTTCTTTAAGTTCCATTTTTTTTTTTTGTTTCACTATTCCTTAACAGAAACTTCCTATTCTGGCTAGGGTAGAATCTTCATTGATTCTGTTATCCTACCCTCCTGATTTATAAAACTCTCACATCATAAATCTAGAGCTAGAAGGGACCTCAAAAGCCATTTAATCTGCCATTTCCCCATTTTGCAGATGAGGAAATCAAGGCGCAGAGAAGTCAAAGGACTTGCCCAGGGTAACAAAATAGTAAAAATTTCAACCTGGGTCTTCTCAACTCCAAGTCCAAAGCATTATCCATTGCAGTATGCCACATCTTACTTAGAATGCCTTTGTCTCTTTTCTCCACTTATCTAAAACTTACCCATCTCAAAGATCCAGCCAAAGACAAAAGACTGTCTTCTATAAGGCTTTTTTCACCACTGTAGCTCAAATGGGTTTGGCCTTGCTCTGAGTTCCTACAATGATTATTATGTGTATTCTGCTCACACTTACCTAAATAATTGGCTGTTTGGACACTCAGAGGAAATTACTGAAAGATCTTTGTCAACAATAAAGCACTGCACACATTGATCTATTAGGATTGAGATCACCCATTGGGTACTTGAACTTCTATTGCTTTGTAGTAATGAATAAGGCAGGATTAAAAAGTTTTCTGTCTCGTGACTTTTTCCCATTCCTAAACCTTCACAACTTCTCTGTATCTTATGACAATATGGCTGAATCTCTCTCTTCTAAAAATTTAGTTGCAATAGATATTTTTTCCAATGAACAGTTCTCTTATGTCACGCCAAGATGAGGCACCCTCCACAGACCACTTAAAAAAAAAAAAAACACTCTCTCGGTAGGGAATCTTCCCTAACCCTTGACTCGATTAACTTTTTGATTCACCTTCCTGAGGGTGGAAAAAAGCAGGAGAAATATTTTCTATTTCTTTTCTAAAGCCTGTGCCTCTGTATTTGTGGTCAGCTCCATTTTCTCTTTTTCTTCTGAGGCGCTTCTCTCCCAGGGTCCACACAATCTCTTCAAATGCAAAAGTAATACATACCTCATGTTTGTACAACATTTGAGGAAACTGGAATTCAGACATGTTAAATTACTTGCCTAGGGTTACTCTGTTGGTAAATGTCACAATCAGGAGATCTGGGTTCAAATCCAGTTTCTATGTTCATTATAAAATAGACCTAAGGCAAAACAAGTTATTCAAGTGTAAAAATTCTCATCTCCATTTTTTTCTCTTCATAGGTCTTCATAGGTCTTCGTTTCCCTTCTTTAGGTCCCAGCTCTTGAGGTCATTTCATTCTTGTCAGTCTTGTCAAAGTCTAGCCAGACCTCTCATTTCCTTTGGTTTGTTTGTTTTTTCCAACCCCCTAAGTCTGAGGAGGAGACTTCCCAGGCCCCACCCCTTTTGAGTTTAATCTTACAAGTACTATCAGTAGCCACCTTCCCCAGCCTCTGGGTTCTCAGTCCATAATCTCTGATGAGGCTTTTTCTTGGTTGTAGGCATTTGGTTTCCCTGAATTAAGTAATTCTTTGATACTAGTGTCTTCTGTAGTAATTTCTCCTTAACTGTTTTCCTTCTTCCTTTCTAGTCTCTTTCTCTTATGCTAGGTCTTAAATCTTTCTAGAGATATAGGATTTTGGATTTAGAATATACCTAAGAGATTGATGTATTGTCTATTATCTATCTATTATCTATTCCTGTCCCTTTATTTTATGGAGGACTCATAATTCTTCTGCTACTTTGTTTATTAAAGCCGCTTCATTCAAAATCAACATAATTTAATTTCCTTCTGCTTCTAGTCACTGAAATCACAGCTTCAGCTTTGTTTTAACTTTATTTTTTCTCAATTACATGTAAAATTTTTCTTAACATTCTTTTTTTTAAATTGTGAGTGCCAAACTTTGTCCTTTCCTCCCCTTTCCCCTTCTTGAGGAGGCAAACAATTTGATATAGATTATATATGTGCAGTCATGCAAAACATTTCCATATTAGTCATGTGAAAGAAAATGCAGAAAAATACAAGAATGATAAAGAAAGCAAAAAAAAAGTATGCTTCAATCTGCATTCAGACTCCTTCAGTTCTTTCTCTGGAGATGGATATCATTTTTCTTTGTGAGTCCTTTGGAATTGTCCTCCATCATTGTATTGCTGAGAACAGCTAAGTCATTCACAATTGATCATTGTACTGTTCTACTGACCAACGTTGCTATTACTGTGTACAATGTTCTTCTGGTTCTGATCATTTCACTTTGTATCAGTTCACAAAAAGTCTTCCCAAGTTCTTCTGAAAGCACTCCATTCATCATTTCTTATAGCACAGTAGTATTCCATCACAATCGTATAGCCCACCTCGTTCACTCACAGCTTCACAAAAACAATAAAGCAACACTCTAGATTCCAATTCCCCGACTCCACCCATTGGTAATCTACAAGGCCACCAAACTCAAAGACTATAACCACTCTTCCAAGCAACCAAATTCCTTTGTTTTCTTCTCCTAATCAGTTTTCCTGTTGGTATAATTTCTTTTTCTATTTTGGTGCTTATCTACTACTAATCCAGCTTACCTTTAACATGTGCAACTGGCATGCTTAAAGAAAAGAACATCTCTTCCCTAGGAAGTCTCATCAATCATATAAAGTCTCTATATAAAATGTTATAAAGTGTATCAGAAGATCTAGGTTAGAATCTCTGCTCTCCCACTTGCGAAATCTTTGGTGTGTGGAACCTTGGCTAAGTCATTCAATCATTAAGACTAAGTTTCCTCATCTCTAAAATGAGGAGGTTGGACCAGAGGATCTCTAAGCACTCTTCTGGTCCAAATAAATTATTTTTCAAGTTCTACATAGAAGCTGGGAAGTCTGGGAAGAATACTGCAGAAGGTGGTGTTGGAACTGAGTCTTCAAGGAAGCCATGAATTCTAAAAAACCAAAGTGAGAAAGGGAACAATTCCACCCCTGGGGAATGGCCTTCAGAGCACCTCGGAGATGGGAGTGTATGGAGGAACAGCAAGTAACCCTGTACAGATAGATTATCTTAGTCTATTTACTTATTATTGTTACATCATAAAATGTAGGATTTTAGAACTGGAAATATATATATATATATGTGTAGGAAACCTGAGGCCTCAAGACCACATATGGCCCTCTAGGTCCTCAAGTGTGGCCCTTTGACTGAATCCAAACTTCGCAGAACAAATCCCTTTAATAAAAGGATTTATTCTGTAAAACCTGGACTCAGTCAGGAGGCCTCATCCAAGGACCAAGAAGGCCACATGTGTCCTCAAGGCCACAAATTCCCCACCCCTGATTCTAGTCCAACCCCATCTTTATAGATACAAGGACAATGACACTCAAAGAAATGCCTAAGACTTCATGTTTATATTTATCATTTCCAAATCAGCTATAGACATTGAATTATCCTTGACAAAAATTAAAAAGAATAATTTTAGCACAGTGGGGCATGGTGGTAGAATTTTGCCTTTCCCAATGCTCATCTCCTCAAAATTGCTTTGTATATATATCTCTTGTCTTCACTTAATCTGTGTACATGTTGTACTCCCTAATGGAATCTTCTAAGGCAGGAAATGTTTTATTTTTGACTTTAGACACTTAAGTCCTGGTTGAATTAAATCTACCTGAATTTTATCACCATCATCTTAACTCTAGACCTTCAAAGAAGTCTAAGGAATAAGGCAATATTAAATATATATGTATATATTTTTTCTTGTATGAAACAAATTAAAATTTGACACTGCTCATTGCTTAAATGTATATAATTAAGATAAAACAAAATCACCCCTAATGTCAGCCAGGTTGAGTTTTATCCTAAACTTACAAGCTACTTGTGGGCAGGAATCTCATCCTTATAAGTTAAGTAAACAACATAACTCGATTCTGGACACTAGGAAATTAAACTGTAACAAAAGACAAGAGAATAGCTGACAAACTAAGTTCTGGATGGGCAAAGAAGCAGATACTAATATGTTCCTCTTTCCTCGATGCTGAGAAGTCCCACTTGCAATTTATTGTAATATTCTTTTTGAGGATCTCCTTTTGAATTCAAATTCAGAAACCTAATTAAAATAATATACTCTCATCCATTAGTCTTAAGCTTTCTAACCGTCTGACTGTTCTCCCGTTTCTTTATTCAGAGGCAGTGAACAAGGCCGCCTTCTCCTTTCTTTTGCCTTTTTCCCACTTACACTCCAGGCTTAACCATCTCCATTCAGAGCTACAGAATGGAACAATGTAGTTTTGTACTTCACAACAGCCATTGCTTTATTTACTGGGAATAGCTTTTCTGCTCAGTCTTAGGAGAAACACCCATGTTCCCCCTGTCTCTCCTGTGCACTAGGCTTTATAACGTCCATCCCTGCAAGTTTATTGCTGGCCATAAGGAGAAAGAGAGGAGAAAAAGCAGGGGATCCAGGCAAGTGTCCTATCTAATTCCAAGCAAGCAAATGGGAGAGTAAGCACAGGTGACAAAATATATAGTTGGGCATAGTGCCCAGGCCCTTCCTCCCTCTTGGATTATAAAGGAAACCATGTCAGAAAAAAAAAGGAGGTGAAGGTATATTCAACATGTGAATTCCAGTATGTGCTGAGCAAGAGAGAGAGCCACAGAGGCTACAATGTTTATTGGGGACACATGCGTGTACACACACACACATACAATGAATAGAAAAAAAATACTTCTGCATTGGGCTTTACTGCTGGCCTGTTACTAGCCCAATGTTTCTGCCCTTCAGAGACTAGAGTAAAACATGTAACATGTATTAAAAACCTTGAAGGAAAATGGCAATAGTTCCAGACAATGGAGGGTATAAGATCTGAATCTGTATGACAGGCTGAGAACTTGGATAAATGGAAAAAAATACATGTTTATTTTCACTGACCTTTAACTTAAATTTAGCAGGTCTTCTAATGACGAATATAGCTGATCACTGGATTATTCTGAAGTCTACAGGCTTCATCACACTGCAGAAGGGATCTGTGTTACCACAAAGGCTAACCCCCGAGGCAGGGTCACAAGCAGAAGTTGCGAAGCCATTCCAGTTTGGGAACATTGATTTCACAGTACTCACCATCAAACACTATGGTGTTCCAGTCAAAGTGGCCTAAATGACATTTCGTCGCTCATCTCTATAACTTTTTAACCACCTATCTCCCATACCTAGTGTGCTCTCTCTCCATAGTACTGACTCGACCTCCCTTCAAGGTTCACCCTAAGTATAATCTATATGAGACCCCCCCCATACCATCCTCCAGCTGACAGAATTCTCTCTGCTACTCCATTATTTTGTATTTACTTTGTATATATCTTGCCTTTGCTTATCTCTCCTCCACCTTTGCTATATATTCCATTCCCTCAGGAGAATATGAGATTCTTGAATTTAGAATTTCATTTCTCCTTTGTTTTGTACAGTGTTTTGCATACAGTAGGAGCTTAAGAAATGCTTATTGAACTCTATTGGATTAAAGAGTCCTGGGGAGCTCCAAAATCCAAATGGTTGAGATGGACAAACAAACTAATCATCTGACCAATGATCCAAATGGTTGAATCTGAGCTAGATTAAGGGACTAAATGTAGGAAATACTTTAGAACCTGCTATTTGTCTGACTTTATCTGATTTCACAAGGTATAGGTCTTCCATGGCAGCTGAGTTCCTTCAATCACCCTTCCACTCCCCTTATTCCCAAGGGCTGATGTATTAATAGACAGATACTAATAGCCAAGTCACTCTCTTCAGGTTGTAGACCCAACAATACTTAAAAATGTAGTTGTTGGGTTTTTTTTTAGCTTCTTTTGTGCCCATGGATCCCTTTGGCAGCCTGGTAAATCCTATGGATCCTTTCTCAGAATAATGTTTTTAATTGCAAAAAATAAAATATATAGAATTACAAAGAAAATCAATTGTGTTGAAACAAAAGCCATTATTTTTCCCATCTGAATTCATAGACCTCTGAAATCTGTCCATGGACCCAAGGTTATGAACCTCTGATTTGGGGCCATTTCTATATATGGTATCCTCAAAGTCTTAGTTCAGTTTTAATTTATTAAGGCCTAAAAATTAAAGTTACTAAAGCTTAAAACAGAACTAAGACTATTGGGATACTTAAATATACATCTCAGATAAGCCATTTCCCTTCTCAGTCCTCTAGTCCTTCAGCCATTTTATCCATCACTAAGGATGTGTCCCAGGAACCCAAGATGCTAAAAGACTAAGTATTTTTTCCCTCTGGGTAGCCTGACTCATTCCAGACAGGCATCAGGGAAAGTCTGAATAGGTTGTAGTTACTCATTGGCTCAGGGTAAGCTTAAGAAGAGAGGAGCAAAGAATTTAGAACACTTCTCATTGGAGAATCAATGAGGCCTCTTCTGAAGAGCCCACACAGAGCCCCCAGGGCCAAGCAGCAAAAGGAAAGAGGAGTTGGAAAAACATCTCCTCCCTCCTTAACCCCAGGTATTGGAGCATTGCACTTAACCAAAGACCTTCCAAAGATACCACATAAAAAGTCATCAGCAGCTGCTAACTCCTTGTACAGGAACCTTGCAAAACTCCAATTCAGTCCCTGGGGACTATTTGCCTCAGAGAAGATATTCTGTGTCTAAAACTACATTAGCAATATGAGCTTATGTGAGGATTGAGGTTGAGACACACAGGAAGTCCTGGTAAACTCAACTGAAGAAAAATTAAGAAAGAATATACTTTTTATGCCTTCATCTCGAGTAGTATTTTTTTAAAATGTTTTTTTTTTTTGAGGTTGGACAGATATCCTACTCCAATGCTTCATCATAGTGAGAGGGGGATCCTGTGTTCCCAAGGGCTGTGCCCTTGGAGAACAAACTTTGGCACGTCCAACCAAGCTGGAAAGGCTTCAGGGATAGAAAGGCAACAGGCTATGTCTGCTGTCCAAGAACTGTCTGAACTAGGGATAACAGCAACAAAACCAAAAAGAATAGTAAGCATTCATATCACTGTAAGGTTTACCAAGTGCTTTACAAAGTTATCTCATTTAATTCCCACAACAATGGCATAAGTGCCTTTTTTTTTTAACAGGCAGAGATTAAGTGATTCTTTCAGACATAGATTGTAAATGATTGAGGCAGGTTTTCTTGCACACTGTCTCTATTGGACCTCCTGGGCCACTATGGAAGAATTGTCTGGTTTGTAATGAGCCATGAAAAATTGCTTTTCATGAGGAAGGCCAATGAAGGATCAGCTGTGTTTGTCATTTCCCCTCAATATGTCTATAAAGATTACCTGAAAGATCCTTGAGAATTGTACCCAAGAGTGAAAACTGCCAAGTTGGAGGGTAAATACGGAGTGATATGAGCCCTTCCTCCCAAAACAGCAATGGCGTTGAGCCAGAATGTCAAATAAAAATTGGGAGTGATTCAGAGAAAACTACAAATAAGAAAAAGACAAAAAGAAAAATAAACACAGTTCTTTGAAACAGATATTTCCACCTAAAGTTGCCACTTTTGGTCAACTTTATGACAATATAATAAAGACAAGATAATGGAATAAATTAGTCCTGAAATGACCAGGTTCAGAAGGTTAAGCAGGAAAGGAAAGACTGTGCAACACAGGAAAGAGATGCAAAAGTCTGCAAGTTTCGGATGCACATCTGTAAGAGAACTGTCCAACAGAACATTGATATCTATTGCCTGCTGAGGAAAGATTAAAGATTAAAAGCAACTTTGATCCATTAGATTGTAGGCTCCTTGAAGACAAGCCTTTCTTAGTATCCTCAGACCTTAACGCAGTGCCTAGATTATAGTAGGTGCCTAATAAATGCTTGTTGATTTGATTTGATGGAAGTTTTCTACCAGAATGCTTAGTAGGCCCTAAGAAAAGGCTTTGCTATATATTCCATAGCCTCAAAAAGTTTCAGAATTATTTGCAGAGTGGTTTCTGGAATAGACACCACTACAAAGCAATTTCTCTAAGCCATTTTGAAAAATAAGGTATCTCCCAGTAGCGATGTCTTATAGAGGTAATAATGTATGTGCTTTCAGTGAATGTGGATACCAACTTGCCAAAGAATCATAGATCCATCATATCTTTCTATTTTTGGAAATTTTCTGAGATCTGCCATTATGGAATGGGAGAGTGGGGAAAAAACCTTTATTAAGCACCTACTATGTGCCAGACATTATGCTGAGAGCTTTACAAATAATCTTATTTGATCTTCACAACAACCCTATGAGGTAGGTGCTATTATAATCATTGTCTACTCAGTCAGACCACATCTGTAGTACTGGGTTTAGTGCTAGGCACCACATTTTAGGAAGGACATCAATAAGCTTGAAAAGGATAATGAAAAGCCTTGAGTCTAGGCCAATAGGAGAACTGAGTTGAAGGAATAAGGACCTTTTAGTCTAGAGTAAAGAAGACTTGAGGAGAAGTGACTGGGAAGAGATAGAAGTATGGTTGTCTTTCAGGATTCGAAGAATTGTCCTTTGGAAAGGAGGTTAAAATTGTTCTTCTTGGCCCCAGAGGGTATAAATAAAGAAACAAACAAAAAAAATGGATGGAACTTCAGAGGCCATTTAGGCTTCAAGTCAGAAAACACTTCCTTACAATTAGAGCTCTCCAAAAAGAGAAAGGGTTGCCTTCAGAGGGAGTGGTTTTCCTCTTGCTGGAGGTCTTCAGACAAGACACTGGCATGCCACTCATGGACCCACTAGGGTCCCGATTCTCAATTCTGTGATTGCATGAATTTCTCTTTAAGCCCCATCTGTAATCTGGGGACAATAATACCTGTCATCCCTACCTCATAGTGCTGTTATTAAGATCAAATGAGGTAATGTCTATAAAGCACCTCGTAAACCTTAAAACATTATATAAATGCCACTCTTTGTTATTATTACTATAATTATGATGATGATGAAAATGGACATTTTTTCCATAGGAAAAAAAGGTTCCTATTTGAACATTCTCTCCATTCTCTTTGACTTCCTTAAGATGGCAGCTGGCAAGAAGGGGCAGAATGCAGACCTCCACCTTCACCGCTGTTTAAGCTCAAGAAAATGGTAGCAGAGAAAACTCTTTATTCTGTAGGTAGAACTCTTTAGAACCTGCTTTGCTGGATATAGGTAAAAATGACAAAAGTGCATTTGGTGGTTTTAGGGTAGAAAAGAAGAAGGATATTTACAACTTTCAGTTTGGTTACGATCTATGATATACACCAAGACATGGGATTTCTTGAGTTAGCATCTAAATATTTCAGAGCTTATAAATTCTCGGCTCCATCTTGATTGGTAGGTATTCACAAGACAGAAGATATCCAAATGTTACTCCAACATATTTTTCAAGCACAGAAGTGACCTACGCTTCTCAAAGACTTTGCTGATAGAGCACAAACTTTAGTTGATCCCGCAAAGCTTGAAAAGCTTAGAGCAGGGGTCAGCAAATCATGGCCTGCAGACCAAATCTGTCCCACTGCCAGTTTTTGTACTGCTAAGAATGGGCAGTGAGCCAGACTGGATTTGCTGACTGACCCCTAGCATAGCATATGGGATCACAGAGTACAGAATCAATGATGGAGAATATTTCTTTCATCTAAGGCGCAGCTTTGCAAAGAGGAGAGAGACTTACCATCTAGTTGGTCAGAGTGGTAATAATGGGGTTTACACTCTGGGAGCCCCCTTGAACTCTCCTTGAATCTTCCCAGTTGATGAGGCTTTTGTCTGAGGCCATTTTGGATAAGCCCAAATCTCTAGGTTACTTTTAACCTAGCCTAGCCCTGCATTGTCTGGCTAGTTTCCACCCATGATCCTATCAAAGTGCCTATGCACAAATCTGTTGCCCTTAAACTAGCCTACCCCTACATTGTCTGTTATCTCCAGGTAACCTTTAGCTACTTCCCATCCTTAATCCCATTCTCTTGGTTCCAGGAGTCTGACCTCATCCTAGTACCATCCTTAGACTCCTCCTCAAGACCCTCCCTAAGCCCTTCCTCCCATCACCCCAGGACTACCCTAGATCCCTCCCACAATCTTTCTGTATAATAAGTTTCATCTTGCCTCCATGAAGGGGCTCAGATTCCTCATATTGAATCTGGCCTGCCCGTGAAAATGAGTGTCACAAATGGTGAGATTTCTTAAGACTACCCAATATGGCGAATCTGTAATAAACTTTGTCTTTCTTTGGCTATGAGAAGGCTTGAGTTGAATTCATTAGAGGAGGACCTGCCCTACTGGTATTTTGGGATCTTGAGCACCCCTGAAAACATATGGTTCCCTGCCCTCCTCAGGAAGAGGCAGCACAGGAATGTCAAAAGGGAATCAGAAGAGCCGCGTTGAAATTTTGGTTCTACTGGTTACTACCTGTGTGACCTTAAATAAATCACTTTATTTTTCTGGACCTTGGTTTTCTCATCTGTAAAATGAAGAGGTTGTATGAGATGGTTGTATAATTGTATGAGGAGACTTGTTCTCGCCCTATGTCTATGATTCTACAAATTTTAAAATTTGTTGATTAAGACCATTTACTAAAACGTAAAGGGGTTGTGATCTGTATCAGTGGTTGAAGGACCCTTTTTTATGAAATCAAATACCTTTGAAAAATGAAGTACAAAGTACCATTGCCAATGGTTTTAAAAAGAAAGCCAATGTGATACCCCGGGATAGCATTCCTCTCACCGTTCTCTATACTGCTTTCTTTTCTCTACCGTTCAATAAATTTGAATGGTCACAATGCTCAGAAAGACATTTACCCAAAAGAAAAAATGCTCAGATGTGATTCAGGAAAGGGCCAAGTCAGTTATATACCTGCCATTTCACAGAGGCAGCATGTAGCTGACAGCACAAAAGTAGGAAAAGGGTGCTGTTTACAGTAAAAAGAAATTATCTAAGAGATAGGAACTAATGTAATTAGAGCCAGATGTGTCTTCTCTTTCCTTTCTTCACTCTTCCATGGAAATTACATTCACTTCCATGGATTCAACTAGCACTTCTATGCAGATGACTTACAAATCAATGCCTCCAGCCTTGACCTCCTGAGACTCAGACCTAAATCTCCAGCTGCCTGCAGGACACTGTTATCTGGATGTCCCATGGTCAGTTCCAATCCAAAATGTCTAAAGCCAAGCTGCTGATCTCTGCCCTTAACCTGTTACTCTTCTGGCTTCACTATTTCTGAATATGGAAATTCCTAGTCTCCTGTGCTCAAAACCATCCTGTTTTCTTGGACTCTCCTCTATCCCTCGATTCTCATAAATAACCAGTTAAATAAATTCTGTCAATTGTATCTTAATAATATCTCTCACATCTTCTCCTTCTTTACTATTCTCAGGGTCTCCTCCTGATTCTCTCTGCCACCCATGGGGATGATTGCAATAACCCCTAAAAGGTCTGCCTCTCCTTCCTTTCAACTCCCAATTCATCCTTCAGATGACTTCCAGATCTGGAACAAAGGATTCTTAGCTTTAGAGATGGAAGAGTACTGAGAGATTAACTATTCTAGAGGTGGAGAACCTACAGCCTCAAGGCCCCAAGTGGCCTCGAGGCCCTAGGTTCCCCATCCCTGAAATCCAACCACCCCATTTTACACATAAAGAAATCAAGGCCCCAAGTGGCTTCGAGGCCCTTAGGTTCCCCATCCCTGAAATCCAACCACCCCATTTTACACATAAAGAAATCAAGGCCCAAAGAATTGAAAAGTATATCTGGAATTCAAACAAAGGTCCTTTGATTCCAAAATCAGGGCTCTTTCCAGTCTACCATGACTAATCTTCCTCAGGTAATAGTTTGTCATAATACCCCTCTGTCAAAACTCCTAATTTTTTTTCCTTGTAACTTAATGAGCAAATGGATTTCAATGAATATTTATCAATCACCTACTATGTACAAAAGTACTATGCGGTTAGACCTTGCTTTCAAGGCATTTACAGTTTATCTGGGGAAAGGAAGTTGGGGAAATATATGACATGTAGAAAAATAGGTATGTTATAAGGTAAAATGTGATAGAAGCAGGAAAAAAAAGAGCCAATATGCTGTGAGAAATTTGAGAGAAATTACAAACTCTTTGTCCTGGCATTCAAGGCTCTACATAATTTGGCATCTTATATCATTCCATACCATGTGCCAGGGATGTGTGGGGTGTTCAGGGAGGATGAGCATTTCTGGTGTGAGGGCTTGCCAAGCCCTTTTCAGGGCTGCTCACCAATCTCTGGTGTCTACCTTCACTCAGCTCTTACCAGTGGCTCCAAGCAGCTGTCCCATGCACAATGAATACATCCTGGAAAAAAATCATCTCAGTAGATGGGCTAAATCAGGTTGAGGGTAACTGACAAGTCTCAGACCTGTCAATGACTTAGGGGAATGTTTACCACAAGCATGCAAAGACTTCCCCTGGTGGAATGGGCAAATGAGAAAAATTTGTTCCAGAGGCAATGAAGTAGGCATTGCGGAAGTCATGTCATCAAAGATGCCAAGGTCATCTGCTTTATCCTGGGCCATCACCAGTCATCTCGACTTTTGTCCTGCCTCTGAAAGAGAGTGAGGCTGCTGTCTTTGTGCAACTCTGCCTCATTTAAATGCAATTCACTTGCGAGTCCAGATATCACGTGGGTGATTGGGTCCTCCAAGAAAACACTAGATACCTCAGGATACTCTATGCTTTAGCCTAACTAAACAATGCTGGCATTACTTCTACACATCCTCTGTTTTACATCCTTAGTGTCTTTGCTTACATTCTTCCCTCTACCTGGAATCACTTTGACCCACCTGTTGAATTTCCATCCTTTAAAGGGCCACTAAAAGGCCACCTCCCATAAGAAATCTTCTCTGTCCCTCTTTCCCCCCTACTTCTTCCTTCCTCTGGCCCTTAATGACCTTTCCTCCCTCAGGCTTCAAGCAGAACTTCAAGCCTCAGCAAAACTCAGTGTATTTTTGTGTACTGCAGTTATTTGTGTATATCACAATAACAACAAACACCTACTAGAATGTGCAGTAAATGGCTAGGTTTGGGAAATACAAAACCAAATCTGGAATAGTCCCATCCCTCAAGGAGTTTGCATGCTACTGTAAGGGTTCTTACCATATTTGGTGTCATGACTCCCTTTGGCAATCTGGTGGAGTCTATCCCTTCTCAGAATAATAATTTTAAGTACATGAAATAAAATATATAGGGTTACAAAAGAAACCAGTTGCATTGAAATAGATATGTAATTGTCCCCATTCAACTGCCCATGCCCCCCTAGATTCTATACACCCTAGATTTCCTGTTTTACTGGAACAAATACAACATGTATGAAAGTGAATATATTTAAAATATGTGCAAATTAATTTTAATAGGAAAAGAATGCTAGTAGTTGGGGGCACATCAGTATCCATGCTTCCCTTAAGAAGTGACATCTGAACTGGGCTTTGAAGGAAGCTAAGGATTCTGTGATGGAGGAGTTGGGAATCTCATCCATTTACCAGATTTTGTGCAGCTTGAGGGCAGGGGCTGTTTCTCATGGAAACTCTGCTTCCTCCCAGCAACCTTAGCGGCTTGAGCACAGTAGTGCTAAATAAATGTTTGCTGAATTGGCTTGAATGCCCTGTGAGTACTGGGGTCTGAAAGTACAACAGGCTTCACATCAGGACAAGAATAGGGAGTAGACCTGAGATAACAATAGGAACTGTTATTTAAGCAGGTAGACGCCTTCTCTGCAACGTGTAGTAGAAGAATGTTGCCCAGAGAGTACTGTGTGGTAGAGGGACTTGCTTAGGGTTCCACAGCCAGGCTGTATCTGAAGGCAGGAGTAAACTCAGGCCTTCCTGGCTTCGAGGCTGACTCTCCAGCCACCGAAACTGAAATTTATTAAGTGCCTCTGGAGAGATCCGCAAGAAAGAAGGCGGCTGCTGAAAGTCCCTGACTTCTCCCCAACAAACAACTTACACTCAGCGAGATAATGTGCCTTGAGACCAGCCTCAAGAACTGGGGAGAAGAAAGAGAGAAGAGGGTACGTGCAAACAGCAGGGAGCTTCCCCATGCATGGCAGAGAACCCGGTGTTAATAGGAGAGGTTTGAGAGAGTCGGGGTCGATTAGAGACGCTGCGAGCAGGAATGCCGTCCGCCACCGTGACAGCCTTGGCGGATTCCCTGGGACAGCCGCCAGTGAATGGAAAGCGACTGTCCCTGCTGGCAAGTGCCTGTTGTGCGGAGCCCTGCTTCCCACTTTGCGCTAGGGAGTCCCATTTCCATTCTACACGGCCGCCGCTTGGTTCCCACATCTGGCAGGCACTTGCTGCGGGTGGGGACCGTGCAGCAGTCTCCGGGCCCTGTGTGTGCCCCGCGCCCCTTGCCAAGACGGCCTTTCACTGCTGTGCATCCAGCCAGAGCTCTCAGGCTCCCGGCCTGGGTTTCCCCGACAACACCCTCTGCTAAGTGGGAGAAGCTCAGACAGAATGACTCGTCGCAACTTTTGTCCCGCCTGCAGCCTCCCTCGGGCTCGTTATTTTCACATGACGAGAACATATGGGCCTTTGTGAAACGTGCATCTGGAAAACTTCCCAGATCATACATCTGCCCTCTGATTTACACCTTACGGAATAAGGCTGACCAGCAGGAAAGACGACCTTAGCCAGTGGGTGGGCTATGCTCTCTCCCTCCCCCAACGCCCGCCTCTTTCCTATTCTGAGAAACAATCGTGGGTGTTCCGGCCTCCCCAAACTTCCCTCCCTAGAAAAAGTGGGGCGGGGGGGAGGGGAGGGGAGCGCTTCCTGGCTGGATAAAGCTGAAACACCTGTGTGCCAGAAATGCCCAGATGGAAGAAATGCACAGCAGGGCCTTTCACCCATCTGTAGACCAATCCACAATCCAGTTCCTTGGTTTGGGAGTGGTGAGGACCTATTAGAAAAGGAAAACCCACAACACAGGGAAAGCTCCTTTTGTATCCCCCTTCCCCTAAAATTCCTCTTCTCATATATCTGGGTTTGTGGCAAGAGCACAGGCCAAGGAAGAAAATATACAATGCCAAACATAACCGTTGTCTGAAAGGGCTTGAAATGGAGCCCCTCCTGGGGCAGCTTCTTACTCACAATAACAAACACTATCCTGCATTCTTGGCATCACAGAGTCCCCTGCGGAGTCAAGATCATTTCATCCAACATCCTTGTTTTACAGGTTAGAAAATTCAGGTGACTTCTGCAATGCCATCAATAAGCATTTATTAAGTACCTGCTGCAGTATGTTCAAAGGACTTTGATGGTAGTTGGGAATTCAAAGACAAAAACCTAAATAATCCCTTCTCTCAAAGGAACTAGCTTTTACTTGCTTAAGATCTCAGAGCTATTAAATGTCCAGACCTCACCTTAAAATCTCTGCATCCCTCCTCTTCCTCTTAGAACCACAAATTCACTTCAAGCAGACCTTACATAAGTCTCCACATTCCCCCACTTGTTAGCGCTCTCTCTCATCCCAAATCCCTTTGTATTTATTTTTCCCTGGTAGAATATAAGCTTCGTGAGAATATAGATTATTTTCATTTTTGTCTGTGTATGTCCTGGGCATAGTGTGTTACTTGGCACTTAAAAAATATCCAGAATTGTGATTTTGGGACTATAGCAAGTGATCTAGAAGTAATGGCCTTCCTCTTCTCATAGACACAGGTGCCTTCCCTGAAACTTAGAGCTTTAGAGAGTGACTTGAGGTTAAGTCACTGGCACATGATCACCTGGTATGTGTTAGAACACAGGTCTTCCTGACTCAGAGACCATCTCTCTGTCTCTCTCTCTCTCTCTCTCTCTCTCTCTCCGTTATGCCAAATTTCTTCTTCTTAGAGTAAGTGCTCCATAAATGTGTGTTGAAGTGAATTGCTCTAGCTCGGGGTAAGTTGAAATGAAACATACACTTGAATTTCACCTCTAATTGAACTCATCTCAAAGGAAACTCCTTGTCTCCTTCCTTCTCTCTGAGAAGTCTCTTTGGGTTCTTTGGCCCAAGTGAATAGTGTGCTATGGCTTCTGGCCAACCAAAAGCCAAGTTGCTGGGGTGGGGTGGGGTGAAAATTGAGAAATGGTTAGCCACTACTGTTATCTCCTGGCTTGCAACTCTCCAACCACCCTAGCCCTTCTGTAGACCACCCTCCTAGGTTGAGAAAGCAGATGGAAAAGAGGAAGTATTCTTGAAGACTCCAATTCATTCTGGTTAGGGTGTAGGTGTTGTTGTTGGGCCCATGTGAGAGCAGTTTTATATGAAGAACAAGGAGTTTTCTCCTTTTGTTAGTGACTGGTGTCTTCACTATATGCCTGTTGTAGTTTACAATGCTGCTGCCTTCTTCATTAATTGATAGCACTCCCAGAAAATGACCCCAATTAAAATCTACTTCCTTACCACCCCAACTCCCACTCCTACCAAATGTCTTAGTGCTCAGAGGAGGCAAATTGAGGACAAAGGACCACCTTGAGGGCAGGGATTCTAACAATCCATCTCATATTGAGTCACTTCCCACAAATCTAATAATCCCAGAATTCCGTGGACTTCTCTTCCTCTTGAGTGGATTCCATGGTGGCCACAGAAGAGAATGGCTGTGGATTAGAGTCTGTTTCAGGCAGAATAGAGATAATGACATTAATAATATGCATAAGCAGTGGGTTAATATTCATAAACTGCTTTATATTCAGGCTCTTATCTGAGTTTCACAACAACCCTGAGAAGTAGATGCTGCAAATATCATTTTTCCCATTTTAGAGACTGGGAAACTATGATGTAGAAAAGTTCAGTGACTTGTGCATGGTCACAACTACTAAGTGTCAGAGGTGGGATTTAACCCAGGTCTTCCTTGCTCCAAGGCCAGCACTCTACCCCTATGTCATGGTAGGTAATGATTAAGTATACTTTTGTGTCAAGCAGCTGAAAGTTAAATGTCATCCATTGATGCTTAGGGGTGGAGCATTGTGTAGGGTGGTTTGTAGGGGTTTTCTCTCTCCTAAATTGCTTATTTCATGGACTGAGGAGATATATTGTCTTGAACTATCTTTATCTACATACACAATTCTATTTCATCTTGTTTATACTTAGATATCTTGAATATTCTTGTTCCATTCATCTCAACCAACATGGTTGGCCTTAGATAGTAATCCCTCGGAGGCTTGGGAACAGATGAAAATTGCTCTGTCCAGTACGCAGCCTAAGGACAAGTATAGACCACCATTTAATATATGATTAATGAGCATATCAAAGAGATTCCTTCTGATATTTACCATGCAAATGTGCAAAACCCCGAAGGTTTAGATAAGTCAGGCCAAACTTTGGACTTTTGGTTGTTCAGGAGGACCCACTCATCTTGAATTTAATAAAGATAAGTACAAGGAAGCTATGTGTAAAAAGATGTGGACTGAAGGACACAATTTGAAAAAGCCCTTTTTTTTTTTGGTAGATTAGACCAACCAACCTGGTCTACTTGCTCTCCTGAACTCAGCATTCCATCTCTACTTCCACACCTTTGCAAGGGTTGTCCAGTCCGCCTGGAATGCCTTCCCTCTTCACCTCTTTAGAATCCTGAGTTTCCTTCCAGGATCATCTCTGATGCCAACTCCTCCAAGAGGCCAATCAAGTGCTTAGCACAAAGCCTGGCAGTCAATCAATTAGTCAATATTTATTAAATGCCTACTATGTGCTTGCTGTGGCATACAGCAAGTACCATATAAATGTGTGTTCCCACTCTCTCATTGATCCTGCCTCCTAAATTATCTCCTAACTACTTCTCAGTATAAATGTTCTGTTTCTGAGAAGAATCAATACCTCTTTTGAGGGCAAAGACTTTTACCATTTGTTTTTATGTCTCTAGTCCTTAACTGTACATTGCACTCAGGAAATACTTAATAACTGTTTATTGAATTATTGTTGAATTAGTAACATTTCAGGCACAGTAAATGGTGACATAGAGGCGATTTACTGAACAGGGAGGGGAGAGCTAGAATTCTTTGATCCTTCTCCAATCAAAAAAATCAATAAAGACTCACTGGTCTTGGGACTAAGAGAAATCAGTTGAGGCTTAAAAAGTCAGTTTGTGGGCAAGATAGAGTAAAAAAAAAATACAAGGTATTTGTACCCAGTGTCATAAAACTGGTAGATGTAGGAAGGACTGTTGGAACCCCAAGCACTGTTAAAAGGCACACAGGGAGATAGGGGGAACATTTATAGGGAAAGACTCTCTCAGTGTTGTTATGGGATGATTTCAGTACCTTGCAGGTGGGTTTAAGAAGGAAAAAAAATAGAAAGGGACTTCCTGACCTTGTATATCTGAAAGAAAAGAAAGGTCAAGTACCCTTTCTCAACATCTTTGTTAGCCTCAAGGAACTCAATAGTCTTTGAGGTAGAAGCAGGACTGGATTATAAATTCCATTTCATAGACAGGGAAAATGAAGTGCAACTTTATTCAATAATTTGCTGACTGTCATGAAAGCCCATCTAAGAGCCAGTAAGTAAATCCAGGGTATAATTGAAGATAGGATTCAGGCCCCATTTCCTGCTGGCTATCCTGGAATCCTAGATCCATCCCAGGATGAAATGCCTTATCACTGCTAGCTTCATCAAGCGAAATACTGAATTGGTGGGTGATCAACTGGGACAGCGTTAAATCAAAACTCTCATTAATAATAATCAATAATAATTTTAATAGAAATGCCCATTAGCTAGTGGATAATCATTTGACAGGAAACTCCAGCAATCTCTAACTCAGAGGTTCTCAACCTTTTCTCTGTCTATGGACCTCTTCTCAGAACATTTTTTAAAGGAAAAATAAAATATATAGGATTTCAAAGGAAACCAATTATGATGAAATAAAAATTTATTTTTTTCCTGTCCAAGTTCAAAGACCCCCTGAAATCTATCATTAGATTTCCCATGTCCATGGATCCCAAGTTAAGAACCCCTGTTCTAAATTAAGTCTGGGTAAGATCAACAGCCTCCAACAATCTTTAAGGATTTCGGAATTTCCAATTGGTTTTTGCTGAAATATCTGTTCAAGTGAGTCCCTCAAGGACCTCATACAAGTTGAACATGAAAGCCAGTAGTGTATGGACCCTGAGATACAAAGCAGGACTTGGGCGTGGAGGGAGAAATCTTATCTTGGGGGCTTCATACCGTTATACATGAAAGCCAGTAGTGTATGGTCCCTGAAATACAAAGTAGGACTTGGGAGAGGGCCAAAAATCCCAACTTAAGGACCTCATCCAGGCTACGAATGAGAGTCAGTGGTATTTGTACCCTAAAATGCCAAACAAGACTTGGGGGTGAAAGTAGCGAAGTTCTGAATAAGCTCACTTTCTTCCGGACCCAGAAACAAGTTTACAAAGGGCTTAAGTCTTCTATTCTGCACAACTTTCAACCCACCAAAAGCAACTCTAGAAGCAGACATCACACTGACTGGAAAACACATCTCCCTCAGTTTAAAATATAAACAGGTCACCTCGTCCCTCCCAGTCCACAAAGGACTAACTTGATGCTAAATGGACTGATTACTTAGGATGCTGGCAGTGTAGCCCGGGGGTGGGCACCACTCATTGGATCAAAGTGGGTGTGTATTTTTTTTTTGAAAAGGGGGTGGGGGGGAACTAGCAGGATGGTGTTCAGCAAAGCAAAGTGACTTCATCACTTTTTTTCCACTTTAGCTCCCCTTTTATAGTTACAAACTGATGTTCAGGGAATACCCCAGCAGGCATTCATGACTATGGGAAAGAGAGCATTTTGACAATAAACTTTATAAAAGGCACAACCTGGCACATTTGAAAAGGCTCTTTAGTAATCGATGAAAAAAAGAGGGGGGGGAGAAGAAATGGGCTATGAGGGGGAAGTCTTCTTGGGATAACTCACTGGCTCGGGAGGCTGGTAAAAATCAATTACTCAGTTCTAATTCTCCTAGCAGCTTCCATGCTATTCTTTGAAACTGAGTAAGAAACCCTTGGCTTAATCCCAAGAGCCAATCTATAGTAAATAGCGCACACTTAATGCCAAGTTCCTTTTTAGCACCATGCAGACAGTGACTTCAGCCACACAGCTTAGTCATAGCAGACATTTTTGTGGTGAAGGCATTAAACCCACATGCAGCTCTCTTTCTGAGACCACTGGGGGTCATGCTCCCTTCCCATTAGCTGAATAAATCATAAAGTCTGCACGGACCACACAAGTAGCGAAGACCAGCAAGCCGCAGGCAATGCCTACAGCCTGTTAGTTCTTTTTTTTTTTTTTCAGAATTTGAAAAAAGGGAAAGAGAGAAAGATAGAAAGAACGCAAGAAAGACAGAATAAAACAAAGAGAGACGGGGGGGGGGTGGAAGAAGGGGGGAAAACCCAGCAAAACGCTCTCTGAAGGAAATAATTTCATTGTTCAGATTTGATCTCGGTGAGGTAATAGGGAGCTGAGCTGTTTATTTTCCCCCTTAACCCAGGAAGCCTTCTTTAAGAAGGAAAGTAATCGAAAAAGAAGAAAGCCATGTACTCCTCTTTGTCATATGTCGCAACTTGCAGACAAAAATTTCTCTGTGGGGTTGAAAATGAGGAGGGCCACCCTGGGCGGCCAGTCCCCATGGGGCTTGCCCAGGTACTTTACTAAGACACAATGCAGATGCTTTGCAGGGGGTTTCCATCCGTTGAGAAGATTATGTGGCAGGATGGATTTAACAAGGAAGCAAAAGTGTCGTCTAATGAACGTTCCCTGCAGTCCAATGATTCATCCTGCCAGGGAGAAAGACTGGAAGGGAGTGAGGTCTGGAAGTCTTGAGGTTGGTTCAAGTTCCCATCAATCAGGAAACAAGATAAGCAAGAGGAATTTTAAACAGAGCCATTAGCAGGCAAAGACTATCAGGCCAGCAAGCCAGGACTCATTTTGATAAGCAGTTTCTTTGGGAGTTTTAAAGTGTATATGCATGTGTATATATAGAAATAGATATGTGTGTATGGGTATATATATATATATATACATATACATATATATGTGTGCGTGTGTATGTGTACATATTATTCATTATTCATAAACATTATTCATAAAATTTATTATTCATTATTCATAAACATTATTCATAAATTATGTGTCTATTAAAAATTATATATATTGAATTTTAAAGAGCTTTCATGACACTGAGTTTAGTGAGCTCAAACTGTGACCCTATCTTCCAAAGTTTCAGCCAGAAATGTTCGAGATGGAGCAAAGAGGAATTTTTTTTAAAGCAGGTTCCATGATTTTGCACTGATTACTCAGGGATATAGTGTTTATAACATTGCAGGAGTTCTGAAAGAATTTGAGACTCATAAGGTGAATTACTTCTGTCTCAGGAAAAATGTCCTTAGGGTTTGCTGAGCTACAGCTTGGGATAGTGTGTGTATGTGTGTGTGTGTGTGTGTGTGTGTGTGTGTGTGTGTGTGTGCTTTGTGGTTTTCTTCGGGGGTAGAAGGGATGTATTGTGTTCATGTAAGAGGGGGTGATATTGAATATATAGTATTTGGCTAATGGAAGCACTAGATTAAAAGTTAGAGAAACTGGGTTCAAATCTAGACTCTTCCATTTACTGTATGTGTGAGACTTCTCAGATCCTCAGTTTCCTTATCTGTAAAATGAAGGAAATAATCTTCATGAGAGTCGAATGTACCCTCCAGCTCTAAATCTATGATCTTATTACCCTATCTGTACATTGGATTCTTTTCCATGAAGACAAGACTACTGCAGGCAGTAGCTTTGTAGCAAGCCTGACATTCTATTGATTCTCAGGGATTCTTAACCTGGGCTCCATGAAATATATATTATATACAAGAAATATATTATATGGAAATAAAGTTAACTATATATAGTTATATAAAAACTATATAAAATACATTTCAATGATATTGAAATATAGTAAAGTAAATATACATAGTTAACTGCATTTCAATATAATTGGTTTCCTTTAGAATCCTTTGTATTTTACTTTATGCATTTAAAAACATTATTCTGAGAAGGGGTCCATAGGCTCCCCTAGATTGCCCAAGGGATCAATGACACACAAAAAGCTTAAGGACTCTTTCTCTTCGTAGACATCTCAAGACTATACGATATGGTGGAAAGAATACTGACTGGACTCATAAAGCTGGGTTTCATTCCTGCTTCTGATGTTTACTAGCCTCTCTATCTGACTTGCAGCTGAAAGTTCTATGCCTGTTATATCCCCCCTTAGAACATGAGCTCCTTGAGAGAAGGGATTATCTCAATTTTCTATTTGTATGCACAGTGCTTTGCACATAGTAAGCAACTAATAATTTTTTTCATTCATTCACTCATGCTACTAGTGTGACCTCAGGCAAATGATTCAATCTTTCTGGGCCTCAGTTTCCACATCTATAAAATGAGGAGATAGACTAGATGGTATTTGTGGTCTTTCTGACTCCAGATTTAGGATTCTTTGATTGCAATACCCTTTACCTGCTATATCCCTCCTACTGGTAGAGAAAAAGCCCCTAATGAACCTGAACTCAGATACACTACAGGGTGATTTTTGTGATTGGACATGTCACTAGGCAGTAGGTTAAGGTCATTTAGGCATATTTTATTTGTGCCTTAATATCCTGAATTGCGGACCTGACCCCTGCCAAACTAAATTGGTGTAAACAGAAGGAAACTTCAATCTCCTGGGAACAAGGAATCTTAACCATCCAAGCTTTGGAGCAAGATAACACATAAAATGACACACAGCTCATGATCCGTTTGTTCCCTAGATTTTGACTTAATGGTCTATAGCTTTAGCTAACACAACAAAATTTGAGGAATATTTCTTCCATGGTGAGCTGAAAGAGCCTACAAGAAAATTGAAGATTTCTCTCATTCCAGTGGCATGACCAGCACTTTCCTTTGCATTGCACATGTTTTCCACATCAGTTTAGAGCATCCTCTCTGCAATTTAAGTGCTTGGGATACTGAGTCCCACCCCCTCTCCATGATCATCCCTTATGACTATGAGGATCGGTTCATGGCCATTGCCCACATATTCCCAAGCATGATCCTCTGGGAAACCAATTACATCCCTCTAATCAGAATGCAGTAGGCACAAACACAAAGGTCTTCTTATGGAGCCCTGTGCCACTGGAACCCATGTAAACTACATTAGGGGAGAGGGTGAAAAATCAAAAAACAGGCAACATAAAAAATAATCTTGACTTGAAACAGGCTATTTATTCTCTGGGATGCATTGGAAAATACCTTTCTTCACTAACAGGCAGCATGTATTTATATTCAAAATTTGGGGTTGTTAGCTGGGGTGGATGTACTTGACAATTTGCTCCATCATATATCTGATCTATGGCAGAACTAATTTTTATGTTGTTATGCTAAATCTATGTATATTATGCATCCGTGCATATACACTCACAGACTATGCTGTGTATACCTAGGCATCGGGGTTGACTTTGCTCCTTGAGAAAGATGAAACTAGGAAGAGGGGAAAAATTTGAAGCAGAGAGTTTGAGAAGGGAAAAGGATAATAATAAATAATAATAACAGTATTGAACATTTACACAATAATTTAAGGTTTGCAAAGTACTTTGCAAATATCTCATTTTGTCCTCACAATAAATCTGAGAGGTAGGATCTATCCCTATTTTACAGATGAAGAAACTGAGACACACAGAGGTAAAATGACTTGTCCTGGGTCATACAGTTAATAAATGACTGGGGCTGGGTCTGTATTCAGGGCTTCCTGACTCCAGGTCTTGTGCTCGGGCTACTGTGCCACCTCTATGCGAGGATACTGGTGGTTTATTCATTGAGAGTAATTTGAAATTGGAGGCCTGGAAATGGTTTATTCTATTTCATAAAAATTTAGATCCTCTTTAAAACAAGCTACATCCCTGTTCATGTTGTATTCAAAACCATGGTTCCTCCGCCATCTCCCTTAATACTCCACTGATCTGGTTGGTCTCCCTCCCATTTCCCCCATGCTCCTATATTCTCTCCCCTAATCCTTACTCTAATAATGATGGCAATGATAATAATGAATTACATTTCCCTATCTTCTTTACAGAGGTGGGTAGTATGATTAACATATCCTTAGTTTAACCAAACTGTTTTTTTTTAACTTAAAAAAAAATCTTTATTAGAAGGAACAGCTCTCTGCAGTGGAGGGGAGAAGGCTATTTTGGGAAATAAAGGTAATATAAATTTTCAATTAACATTTTAAAAAATAAGATAATAGTGATTTATATTATGTGACATTTTCACTTTAAAAACTGCTTTCCTCCCAATGACCCTGTAGAATTCTATCTGCTCTCCCACCTCATGGTCTGTCCCATCATCTCAAGTCTGGCAGCTACTATAAGAGTTCATTTAAATGGGAAAACACTAATTGACTATTAAATTGACACACTCATTTTCTTGGTAGAATGCCTAAGATACCAAGGAAGCATCAATGAACAGGAAGCTAATTAACCAGAGCCTTCAATTAACCAGGGCCCTCAATTGACCAGAGCCTTCAATTAATGAGAATCCTCTATTAACGAGATTCTTTCATTGCTCTCCACTTTGAGCAAGAAAAAAACACACACAATAAAAATCACCTTATATATGGAATATAAACAATTTATTTAGAGGGCTGATTTACATAAGCTCTTTATCTTTTGGAGGTGAAAGAGGAAGCATGAAGGTTAGTCTCTGATCCTTCTGCCTAGATTGTGAGGGAAAGGGAGGATGGGATATGTGTTGCTGGCATCCCAAGGGGACTCCTGAATGCATTCTTCTGTAGTTACGCACGATAATTAGATTCACAGAATTGTAGAACCCCTTCAGGGTTGAAAAGGCCCTCAGAAGTCATTTAGTCCAAATCATAACTGAATGAAAAGCCCTTCGCAAGTCTGAAGGCAACAAACTCCCTTCAGAGTTAGCATATAGTTCTCTAGCAATTAGGAAGTTTTCCCAATAATTCCCTTAGGACTGTTTAGCACGATAGCATCCTATGTTTATCTTTTGAGAGCAAAGTGGAATGAGCATTAGATCTAAAGTCAAAACAACCCAGGATCCTAATTTTGCTCTGACAGTAGCTTTGGGACTGTGGGCAAGGTTCTTAACCTCTCTCAACCTCAGGCAACTTTCTAGGATGCATCTGCTAAGGTGCCAAAAGTATAGTAGAGCTTATAAGGTACCTGGTTAGCAACAGGAAGCTGCCAGATGGCTCCTGGGGAAGTTCTCCCTCCAGGCCTATATCCATCCTTTTCTCTTCTCCTCCAAAGCCTCCTTCTGCAGTAGTGGTCTGGAGATGTTCAGGGACCTCTATGCACAGAGGGATCAAGTTGCAATCTACCTTGATGGAAGGATTTCCCACGCCAAGGAAATCATAGATCTTTCAAATAATAATGTGATTTTATAAGAGCGATCATTAACATTTATAGAGTACTTTAAAACTTGCAAAGTACTTTGCATACATTATCACATTTGAGTGTTAGAGCAATACTGAGAGGCACCCCACTGGGTTTATTATTTCTATTCCGTAGATGACAGGATCTGTTGGAAAAGACCCTGATGTTGGGAAAGATCGAAGGCAAAAGGAGATGGGGAAGGCAAAGGATGAAATGGATAGATGGTGTCATGGAAGCAATGAACATGAGCTTGGACAGACTTCAGGAGATAGATGGAAGAGTCTGGAGTGCTGGAGTCCATGGCGCCATGAAGAGTTGGATAAGACTGGATGACAATCACAAAGAAGAGAAACCAAGTCTCAGAGGGGTTGTTACTTATCCAGCAAGTGTGTAAGAGGCAGAATTTGAATCAAGTCTTTCTGACTCACCCCTTTATTCCAAATGTATTGTAGTGGAACAAATTTTCGATAGAGTCAGAAGACCTGTGTTCAAATCCTGACTCTGACGTTAATTCGATGCGTCACTAGGGTGGCAGGTCTTCTCTAAGCCTCCCGCTGTTTCCTTACTTGTCAATTAATAATAATAATGGTCCTAAAAACTACCTCACAATGTAGATTTGAAGAAAGTCATCTACTTAACACTTTTATATTATGCAGTATAAGCTTCCTAATAGAGCAACTAGGTGGCAAAGTGGATGGAGTGCTGACCCTGGAGTCAGGAAGACCTGAGTTCAAATCCAGCCTCAGACACTAATTAGCTATATGGCCCTGGGCACGTCACTTCACCCTTCTTGCCTCATCCATAAAATGAGCTGGAGAATGAAACGGCAAACCACTCCAGTACCTTTGTCAAGAAAGCCCAAAATGGGCTCACAGAGAGTGTGCAGCGACAACAAACTTCCTAATAGCCTTAGGAGCTAGGTAGCAAGACTATCGAACACCATATAAATGAAGTGGCTTGCCAAAGAGGTAACTAAGCCGTGTATTGCATAGAGCGCTGAGCCAGGAGCCAAGAAAACTTGAGTTCAAGTCTGACCTGTTGTGACCCTGGGCAAGTCACTAAACATCTGCTTCATTTTCCTCAACTATAAAATGGAAATTATAATAGCACTGACCTTCCGACGTTGTTGCGAGGGACAAACGACATATTTGTAAAAGTGCTTAGGACTTGTAATAGTGCCTGGCACCATAAGGCATAGGAGATGCCTAACAAATGTTTTTTGCCTTCCTTCTAATCGCCGCATCGCTAATAATTGGAGGAGTGCAGACTCAAATCCATTTCTGTTTCTAAGTCCAGTATTTGTTCAACTATAATGCAGCATTCCAAGAAAATTTTGGAGGTGGGCTCGGGTATCTAGTCACCTTCATTTCTTTGGAAAATACATTCCAAGTATCAAGCAACTGATTTTTAGGGCATAACCCATTTATAAATTGGGGACTTGCTGTGTTGTTAAGCAAAATTGTCTCATTAGCATGGCTTTTGTTTCTTTTGAGTGGAAGTACTTTCAGCTGTTAAGTGCTAAGCCCCAGGCCCAGGGCCCTGTCAGGTGTGAAACCTGTGTGGGTGTGGATTGGTGACT
>CM053623.1:334295093-334361053 GCA_028646595.1 Phalanger gymnotis | reverse complement strand
CCTTGCAATTTCGGACCATTCAAACATATACATGATTATATTTGAGATCATAAATTCGGCCTTCCTACTACACTTGCTTGCCTACCAAAGAGCCTACCCCTGTCTCAGTTTCCTCATCTGTTAAACAGGATAATAATAGCACCTACCTCCCAGGGTTGTTGTGAGGACTTAATGAGATAATAACTGTAAAGCATTCAGCATAGTGCTTACAGCACATAATAAGCACTATAGAAAAGTTAGCTATTATTATTATTATTATTATTATTATTATTATTAGCATCTATAGGGCTATGCCTGTAGCCTGAATGAAGACTCTAAAGTCCTCCAAAGTCCAGAAGAATCATTGGTCTCTATACTATGACTACTAAGGCAGGAAAGATCACTCAACTAAAATGTAAGATGCCTAAAGGGGCACCTGCTTCTTAAAACTACAGCATTTGCAGCTTACTTAGCACCGAGAACAATGAACTACAGTAGAACCTTCCCATCTCTCCTTTTCCTACTCCCTCTGCAAAATTTAAGGAGGAGATACTGTGCTTTTTTTTCCTACCCATTGATATACAAAGTGGGTATCAGGTGCCACTAACAGGCAGGATATGATGAAGTTTGATGACATAAGGAAGGGCCCAGGTAATGGTCACAGACAACAGCAGAGGCCAAAGAAGGTTCAGATGAACAATGCGGAGACAGAGGAGGGAATGAGAATAGAAGTAGGAAAGTTAAGGTCCTCTAGCTAGACCAGCCATACAGGTGGTCTGGTGCCAGGGTTCCAGTCTGAACCACATTGCAAACCACTTGCCCCTGACTTAGTTTCTGTGTTCCTTGGTGCAAATTGCTTATTAAAACTCTGGTTAGAAGTGGCTAGTGAAACCTATTAGCTGTTAGAGAATTAAGGGGACATTGTAACAGCAATATGGCAGTCTAGAATGCAACTTTGGAAAAAAAAACAGTGTTTTTTTAAGACAAGGTTTTGATATATTTAAACAATAGCGATACGGATGCCATGTTCTGCTATTCTCTCTGCTTTTTATATTAAATTTAACTGTAACAGCATATACTTTTACATTTATAAGGCCATTAAGATTCTCAGTTTCTTGTCCAAGCACGGCATGAGCATGACCCTGGGGTGTTGATGAGTAAGCTGGTGGTATAAGATCACTGACAGACACAACCAAATTCAAAGGGTTCAAGTCTGAGCCTGGAAAAATATACTTGCTGTTTAAGGATGAGTTGTGCTAAGTTTAGAGAGGGTCATTACCAGAAGACTGGGAGCTGGGGGAGGTGATGTTTATGCACTTAAAGATTAATAAAAAACAATTAAGGCATAAAATTATGGCCCACTTTGATGAAGGGAGTATCCATACTGATGAAATATCATGGATGTTTTGAAATATTGAAGTAAAATTTTAGGATTACAGAATCTTAAATTTAAACTTCTGGCCCTTTAACAATGGGCATATCACTTAATTACTCTAGACCTCAGTTTCTTCATTTGTAAAATGAGTCTGTTAGGTGAGATTACATTTAAGGTCCCTTCTAGCTCCAAATCCCTTATCTTATTATTGTTTTCTTTCAACCCTGGTAGCAAGAATAGAAAAGAAAGCACTGTAGGGATGGCTACTTGAATCCAAGGGGAGACTTAGTTGGAAGGCATGGGAAAGAAGGTGAATGGGGGAGGGAGAGAAACACTTGGGATCATGAGATCAGAGATTCAGGACTGAATGAGAACTTAGAGCTCATCTAGCTTGCCCCTCTCATTTTATAGTGGTAAGATTTGAATGATAGAGTCTTTTGACTTAAGTCAACATTAATCATTTTACTGTGCCATGATGACTCTTTGCTTGGTAAACCAATGACCGTTATTGCTATAGACAAAAAGATAGTATACAATGCATAGTAGGGAATGATATGGTGACTTTACACACGGTCTGTTGCATCTGCCGTGTGGCTTGCTTCTGATATTTATTGACTGTGCAATCTTAACCACTTGGACCTCAGTTTCTTCTTCTATAATCCTATGAATAGCAGATATTTCCCAAAGAGGATGAATGCTTATGTGCCTTCTGTGGAAGAGAACCAAAAATTTTACAGCTATTTTCAGCATTATTTTTCTGCCCCTTAATGGAGTGAATTAAATGAAGGTAAAAATGAAGTTCTGACATTGTGATCCACAAAGGGCTTTGCAAATGTAATAGGCGATGATTCAAAATTCCATTAAGTAGGCAGCAGTCTGATTTTGAGGGAACCAGCTGCCCCCCATCCTCTGCCCATTTACATCTCATGCCAACGTCTTCAGGGAAGTGAGACAAGATTCACAAGACTCAACTGTAAGCATATCGCTAACAGTTTACTTTTAATAAAATTGTTTGTGTTTTTGCAAGAGTAGAAAAAAGAAGTCAATGGGGGCCTCAATGCCATCAAGTGCCACCCGATAGCACAAATATGTGGATAAGCATCCCAGCCCTTGAAAAGAGATCGAGTAGGCTTTTGCAAAGTTGGAAAAGTTTCAAAAAATTGTTATGAAATTAGAAAAAAATCAGAGTGAATAAGTAAGGTCAGTATTTCCAGTAAAGTGCTTGCTTTGTCCACTTTATTTTTTTCAAGCCAGTATTGGGGCAAAGGCCTATCCTACATCATTCTTTTTTTTTTCAACAATGCAATTTAAGTAAATGTTTATTGAATAGCAGAAACCTGGGTTTAGTCCCAATTTTATCGCTAAATGAAATAACTTCTTGGCTTCAGTTCTCACATAAGTAAAATGAGAAACAGAATATTTGTCATACTAACCCCATAGCTGTTTGTTTGTTAGTTTTATTTTTAGTGCAAATAGGATGCTAAAAAATTTGTTGGATAACAGAAAATTAGAACTCCAAAGGAGCTCCAAAGGTTGGAATGATGGGCTAAGTCTAATAGATGAAGTTGAATTGTGATAAATATAGATTCCTCAACTTGTGTTCAAAAACCAACTGTGTAATTATACAATAGGGGACTACTGAAAATATAAGATGTCAGATGAAAAAACAGCTCAAGATTTTTTTGGATTGCAAGACAACAGTGTGATGTGCCAACAAAGCAATCAAAGGTAGTCTTAGACGACATTAAAAGAAACTTTACAGAAGGCGTAAAGTTATTGTTTCGCTGTACTCTGTCCTAGTCAGATTTTATATTGTTGTTTGTTGTTCAGTTGTGTCTGACTCTTTCTGACCCTATTTGAGGATTTTCTTGGCAGAGATACTACAGTGGTTTGCCATTTCCTTTTCCAGCTCATTTTACAGATAAGGAAACTGAGGCAAACAGGGCTAAGTGACTTCTTTGGGGTTACACAGGTAGTAAGTGTCTGAGGCCAGATTCGAATTCAGGAAGATGAGTTTTCCTGAGTCTAGGCCAGCATTCCACCCACTGTGCCACCTAGTTGCCCCTAGTCCAACTTTATATTTATCCCTAATAAATTTAGTCTTCCTCTAATAAAGTTCTGCACTGAGCCCTCAATATTGTGTACATTTGATTCTGGTTTCTTGAAGACCATGCTAAAGGAGCGCAAGTGGCCACCTAGAAGTGCCTACCTGGCTGAAAAGGCTTAGATTAAGTTCTCCTATAGGCTGTGCCTTCTGTTTGAGACTGTTCAAAGAGTCTCATTACCAGAAATGTAGTCACTTATTAATGATTTTTTTTGATTAGTAGCTCATTTACTAAGATGTTTAGGAGTGGCGACCTGTGTCATTGGAACACATAGGCACACACATGAAGTCACGTACACTTTAAAGTAGCAACTTCATGTCATTTGTCCCCAGCTATTGAGATGCTTTGGGATCTCATTTATGTCACCCCATTTATTAGGCATCACTCTTATCTTTGTATCACATGCCAGTTTGGTAAACGTCATCCACACCTTCATCTAGGTCATTTTACAAAACCAACGTACTCCAGAAGAAACTACCATCCACATTGATATCAGAACATTGCACTAAACTCTTGCCAAACAATGATGTCAGCACACTGGACTATACTCATGCCAACCAACTCAACCAAACTAATTATAAGATTTAAGACCCCTGTATTTTGTCCACAAGGATATAAAGACTATGTTCACAACATTCTTCTTATCTATAATCTAGTAGATAATATCTAAAAAGTACTTAGCACAATGTTTGTCCCGTAGTAGGCTATGTATAAATGCTTGTTCTTCTCCCCTTCCACTTGTTGTTGGTCCTTAGTTTTCTAAGAGGATCAATGACATTACAGGGTGATGCCTTGACTTATGGGAGAATTGGATTTAAGTGAGGCAAAGTTGGATAAAGTCCTTAGCCTCACTTTCTCTTCTAGAGTCATGGAACTTCAGTGGAAAGACAAAAGTCAAACAGTGGATGACCTTGGTGACGTCAATGTCTGACCAAGCTCTAAGCGCTCCACAGAGCCTGCTTCAGCCTCTTTCATGGCCATTGGAACAAATAGTTCTTATCTACCCACTCCTCAAGGGGAAGTCTTCACATGCTTGGGGTAGACATTCCCCTAACTTACTGATGGGTTTGAGGCTTATCAGTTTTCCTCAACCTGGTTTAGCCCATCAGCTGCGATGGCTTCTCTGCGGTGTGGCCACTATGCATGCCATGGCTTCTTGTAACCACAGGTGAGAGTTGGGTGAAGTGGACACCAGATATTGATGAGCACCCCTGAAAAGGGCTCTTCAAGCTCTCACACCAGATGGGCTAGTCCTCCCTGAACACCCCATACACTCCTAGTAACCCTGTCAATACATGAAGTATAATTAGTCTGAGAAGACTTGTTATTGATAAAGTCATATTGGCTCTTAGTGATCATCTCACTTTTTAAATACTTAAAGTAAGTGCTTAAGTAACTACTGAATCTTTAATAATCTATCAGAGAATATGACCTTCTGCTTAAGAACAGATTTTTAATTTTTGAACTGAAAAGTTTGAATGTTTAAAAGTTGTATACATTCACACATCATACATTCACAGACATCCCTAACATACCATTCACATTCATATTTCTACTATATGTGCAAATATATATGTGTGTATACATATATGTAGGTATGTATGTTTGTGTATATATGTGTATATACATAGATACATACATACATTCACACATATGTGTTGTATCTTCTTGATTGCTATTTTCTAAGATAATATTACTGGAGCTAATTGGCAATATGATGGTAGAGACTGATGGACATCTGGCCAATAGTCCATATAAAGACTGCCTTTTCATGGTCACTATTGGTTCAATGTAGATGGTATGTTAGGATCATCTCAGCAAGTGTTACTATCTCTTTTTCTTGAATTGGGACAGATTTCTGTAATCAGTATGAAGTGTATTATTTCACTTCAATTAAAAAAACGTTGAGCACCTATTAAGATCAAGGCACTGCTTTGAGTGGTGGAGATCCAAAGATAAAAACAAAGCCTTCTTTGCACTCAGGGAGCGAACATTTTGCCGGTGGAATGCTGCATGTGTCAATAAGTAAATCCAAGGCATCTACAAAGCAAAGTAATTTCATGAGAGGGAGAGCACCAACAACGGAGCGAGGTGTGGTTAGAATCAGAAAAGGCCAGGAATGTCAGGAATACACCTGAGTAATCTTTCCCCTTTAATTATTTTCAATCCATCCTAGATCTAGATGCTTTGTATATAATTTGTTTTCATATTAGATTACATTAGATTGTAAACTTCTAGAGAACACAGATTGATTATCTTTTGTCTCTTTTTGTATCCCTGGCTCTTAGCACAATGCCTGGAACATAGTAAGCCCTTAATATTGATTGATTGATTATCCTTCGAGGGAAGTAAGGGTTTCTGTGAGATGTGACTTAGGAAGAAGTATATTCCAGAAATAGCAAACTACCTCTGCAAAGATGGAGAAGTGGGAAATGGAATGGTATGTGTGGAAAAAAGCTAGCAGACCATTTTCACTGGGATAGAGGATACAGGAAGGGGTGTGATAATGAAAAGGCAAGTGGGTACCAAATTCTGGAAGACTTTGAAATGCCAGAATAACTGTGTATTCCACATTTTTCTAGCTCTTGCTTTCCAGGAATACTGAAGTTAGACCCCATCAATTGAAGTCTTGCTTCAGTGTCTCTTGCAACATTTTTCCAATATAGCTTGTTTGCTATTGCCCCGAGATAACTCACCAGACAATCGTCATTGCTATGCCTTGTTTTTGTTCACTCATATACTTTAGGGTGATCTGGGTTGTGACAAAATCACTGTATATTAATGAATTAGCTTATTAGTCTATTGACTATATGTGTAACAGGGGCTTAGTTTAGAAGTTTAGTCTCCTGCTTGATGTTGGCAAATGGCTTATAAATAATAGCAATGAAAGATTAAAGAGTCAAAGGCAGTGTCTCAGTGCCTGGCAAATTATGTTGTATTCAAGGCAGACACTCAAACACCTGCTGAATTTAAGTGAATCAATTGCAGTAAATTCAAGATTCATAGTCATGAAGAGGATTGGGCTCATGCAGCGTTTTGGAGTCCTTTGGCTTGGAGCGTGACACTTGATATCTTGCACACTTTGCTAATCTCCTGACTGACATGGCCAATATTGTGGATTGGATTTTCTGGCTCTTGGTCAATCACCTTGGGACAGGTTTCTACCAAAGAAAGATAACTTAGTGATAGTTTTCAGTTGTGTGTGGCAAAAATCTCTCGAAGTCTAAGACTTCTTAAACTTTCATTGCGTCTTCTAATATAACTGTGCAATATGACTTTAATAAGATCTGACATCTTTCATAGCTCTGCTTTGCCCCATTGGTGATGAGGCAATGAGTTGCCCGGGTAAAAATTTTTTCCAACAGAACTAGAGGCACAGAGCCATAACTAGTAATTTGGGTGCCTGGGGCAAGCAGCAAAAAATGCACCTTTAAATCAATCATAGAATGAGGATAGAGACCCTGAAATTGGACACCATGATACTGTAAGTTTGCTGATGCCAGAGAAGTTCGATCCTAGGAAAGAATGAGATGAGGATGGGCCAGAAAGAAACCCATCTGGTATGTAGCCATACCAAGTGAAGAAGTAGACTGCCATTTGGTAACTTCCTAGTTTACCTAATTATTCTTGCTAACTGATTTAAAGTATTTAGACTCACTAAATGTCAATATTTGGAGTAAGGTCTCTGAATGCTCTACCTAGTTATGGTTTTATAGAAAAATTAGAATAAAAAGCTCAAAGATCCAACAAATGCCTGTAGACAGTCATATTTATTTAGTGGCTACCAGAGTCCATGATAGCCAATGATTATATGAAGTTGAAAATGATAAAAATAAATAAACAAAAAATGATGGTGATTGCATTTCTGCATTTCAACTCACATAGTCCAATACATCCAGCTGGCCCCAGACTAGACCATGCTTTCTGTCCATCCAGCTGTTCACCTTGACCAGGCCATCTTCAGGCCATCCACCTCTCACCTTACATGTATACCTTACCTTCCTTTATAATCAAAGCAATACTGCCTTTGATACACCTGAAAGGATATATCAATCACCCTATGGTTCCACTAATCGGTCCTGTGGTGAGACCCTCTTGCCCCCCACTTCCCTGACATCTTTTCTAGGAGAAAATACCTCTCCCTGACTGCCAGTCCTCTATATGTATTGTCCACTTCTATTAGAATATAAGCTTCTGGAGGGCAGCGACTATCTTTTTTTTGTCACTTTTGTATCTATGTCTCCAGTACTTAGGATAGTGCTTGCCATGTAGTAAATGTTTAATGGTTTTCATTCATTCATTCAGTCCGTGTTCTATTATTTTCGCGGTCAAAGCCATGCTGTAATTCTAGAAAACGTGATCTGGATTTCTGACTGGGATCCCACAGGTCAAAGTAAATAAGATGCTCCAATTGTTAGTATTATTATTATTATTCCTTTCTTGATGGTGATGATGATGATGATGATGATGATGATGATGATGATGGCAGCTTTGACAACCTATAGCATTAAACTCTCTTGGTCTCAGTTTCCTTACCAAGATAAGTAGGATGGACTGAACAATTCCCAAAGTTTCTTCTAGCTTTAAATCCCATGTACCCATGATCTTTAACCTTCACATATTACACTCACCAAAGTAGACCCTTCACAAACAATTGGGAAGTTTCAGTAGGCAAAACGTTTCACTTCATACACTTTATCATTCTTCATGTCTCTGCACACACAGTTGACCCCTAAAAAGTGGTTTTGAGGTTTGGATCTTGGTCATTTTCCCAGAGTCAGAGAGGCCTTATCCAAGATGGTGGCATGTAGCTATTGCATGGACGGAATTGTCCATGCATGAGGGTCATTCTGGGTGACACTTAGCACCACATTCATTTGTCTTTTAGTTTTCCTATACCCCACCCATTCAATCAGTTTCATGTTCTATCTAGTCGACACTGTCTTCAGAATATATGTAGTATGCCTAAAGCATACATGTATTATATATATGTATATAATATATACATATATTATGTATACACATTATATATACATATTTTTATTTTTCTGCATTCAACCCCTCTTCTTAAATCCCACTGAGACCATGGTAGTTTAGGCTTTCATTTTCTCGTCCTATTATAATAACTTCCTAACTCAGTTTTTTGTCTCCGGCTTTTACCTCTTTACAAAATCCACCCTTCACACTGGTTCTCCGGGTATAGCCCAATTGCACCAGTATGCTCACATTGCTTGTCTACTCTTCAGTAATCTATGGGCTGAAGTATGAAGTCCTGAAATTCAAAGTCCTCAACAACTCAATTTCAATTTGCCTTTTTTGCCTTATCTCATACCATTCTTCTCTACATACTCAATGTTCCATTCAAACTGGATTAGTCTCCATTTCTTTTCTGGTCTTGCCCTCTCCCATCTTTGAGTATTTACTCTTGTCCCTGAATGCATGGCAGGGGGAAATTCTCTTCTTGCTTTCCATCTAGTGAAGTCTCTCTGCTCTTTCAAGGCCCAGCTCAGGTGCCCTGCTTTCCCCTCCCTACCACTACACACACACACACACACACACACACATACACACACACACACAAAACTTCCCTGACACCCTTTCTAGTTGGAAAACAATTTCCTTCCTCAACGTCTCAGAGTACACTGCCTGGACTCATCTCACTCCTCCTTGTATCGTAGTTATTTGTACACATATCTTTCTTCCCTTTAACTTGTATGCTACAGGAAACCAGACTCTCTGCCATATTTAAGTCTGGCTCTGGACTTGGAGTCAGGAAGACTTCAGTTCAAATCCCACCTTGGATACTGACTAGTTATGGGACTCTGGGAAAGTAACTAAACTTTTCTCAGCATTGGTTTCCTTCTCTGTAAAATAGGAACCATGATAGCATCTGTCTCACAGGGTTATTGTGAGGATCACATGAGATAGCATATGTACAATGCACTACATAAATGCCAATTATTATTATCTTTGTCACAATATGGATGTGGCACAAAACATGACAAAGATAATTTTCCATTGTTTATTTCCTCAGCACTTTTCACAATGTCTTACACTTATTAGGGGTCTCATTTGTTTAGTAATTGAGTGAATTCTGGTCAGTGGAACATGTATTAGATACCTACCAGATACAAGAACTATCTTAAACACTGGGGATCATAGAATGTCCAATAGGAAGAGACTTTAGAGATCATCAGATCTAATGCTTCCATTTCCTATGTGAGAAAACTTTGATCTAGACCTAAGTGATTTGTCTGAGTTCCTAAAAGTCTGGATTTGAACTAATGTGTTCTAAATTTAAATCCAGGGAGCCTTTTAATCCCTTTCCTTCAAGGAACTTGCAATAGGGCAGGGGAGAGAATTTAGCTACATAAGTAACTATAATATTAGTCACGGTACCATCATCATATTTTAATAATAGAGGGAGTCTCCGCAGGGTGGTATTGGAGATTCAAAAATTAAGAGATTTCTGATGGATGAGGAGGGTGGAGAACTTAATGAAGGAGTTGGAAGGAGAGTGAGGCAGGCCCTAGAGGAAGAAAAGAATTTCAACAAGTAGAGATGCAAGCAAAGACTACAAAGGGGGGAAGTGGACGAAATCGGGCCGAGAGCTAGGACTTCCTGGTGGTCCTATTTTGCTGTTATTATCATGCATGAAAGGAAAGGAAATTTTATTTGATCTTTTTAATGAAGGATTTCCAACACAATCAAATACGAGCTCTTTAGCCTGGCATTTAATGCCGTCTGTAATCTGTTATCGTTATTATTATTTTGAAATGTTTCTCTGGGTTTCTGCTTTTTGTTTGTTTTTTGACTGATCAGAATTCTGCTAATCATAATGCTATGGGGAGAGGGAATGTCGTAGGACTCTTAAACGGAGAGTCAGAAGACCAGGGTTCAAATCCCAGCTCTTCAGCTAACCTTTCCAGCCTTATTGGATTGTGTCTGGCACAAAGCAGGTACTTAATAAACAGTTATTGATTGAGTACTACTGATGATACTAAACTCTACATTCCAGCTAAACTATATTATATGATGTTTCCTGTTCCTTTCCTAATCTTTTCACTCAGAGATAGGGAGTCCTGGGTTTGAGATCTACCTCTGAGCTAGACTGACTGTGCGATGGTAGGCAACCCACGTAATCACTCAATGTCCCCAGGCAACAGGTACTAACATCCACTGGTAAGAGTTTTCATATCACGAGCTCCCCAAACCAATGAAATGAGAGGTCTAGTCCAAAAAAAAATTTTCTAACCTGAGAGGTCAAACTCACTGCCCCCCAGATCACAAACTCCTGAATGGGAACCGAATTAAAATACAATTGGGAAATATTTAACAAATAAAAGTACAACAACATAGATAATGTAAATTTGGGTTTTCCAAGTCAATGTGCAGCCCCCAGGGATCCATTTCTACTTGTCTGACACTACTGTTATAAACTACAGTTTTCACATATCTTACAAAAATTCTTTTTTTTAGTAACTTCTTCCATATTTGTTATTGACTGATGAATTAACAATATTATCTTAAAGGCAATAATCATATTAAAAAAAAACAAAAAACCCACCTTTCCCAAGTAACACTTTATTTACAACAATTCCCTGGGATAAGAAAAAGGTAGGTATTGTTGTTAGTATTTGTATACTTTTATTTGCAGATTAAATTAGTGCATAGTTGTAATACAAGAATTAGTTTAATACATAATAACAGTGATGAGGAAAAAGTTCACAACATCAGCCACTCCAAAAAATTATCATATTTTGAATTGATTTAAATGTATAGTTCTACCATTGGTGGAGGAACAACTCATTTAGATGGTCTGTTAATACACATGTTGGAGAGTTGCCACCAACAGACAAAGGGTCTGGATTCAAAATTTAATAGGAGGAAGAAAGTGGCCTAAGTGACATTTGGGAAACATGCTTTTGGTGATGCTAAGCTATTCTCAAATGTAAGAGTCTCATCTTCTTAACAATAATGCAATATGGCTATTAGACATGGACACAAATAACTCCAAAGAATGAAAATTATAGGCGACCCAAAGGACAGTGGAAGAAATTTATGTTATATTTATTTTGTGTACATGTATCTATCTATTTATTTGTCTATCTCTTTATCTATTCCCATATATGCATACATATATACACACATATTCACATCTCCCCCCGCCCCCTCCATAGAATCTGTAAGCTTCTTGAGGGCAAGAATTCTTTCATTTTTGTGGTTGCAACCATAAAGCTTAACCCAATGCTTGTCACAAAGTGGATGATTAATGAATGTTTGTCAATTGGCTTACTGCTAAGGCACATAGCGAATGATTTAGCTTGTAGTATATTTGAAAAGATGATTCAAAAGGTGGCATAAAGGATGTCTCATCGTGGAAATAACATCAGAGAAGTTAGTGAATGATCACAGATGAAGAACTACGGTATTAGTTTACAAGTAGATTCTATTAGCCATCCATACAAATGCATTGTCACATTCCCCACAATAAGTATTCTCCCTCTACTCATTTTGTGGTTTTGATTTTTCTTTGTTCATTAAAGAGAAATTGAGTAATACGGGTCTACTTCAGGACAGCCCGCAGTGTTCTGTATCTGGACAGAATCAGCTCATTCACCAACAGGAGCCTCGGGAGGACCTAACACAGCCATTCTTCTTCCATTTGGGCCCTGCTCTGGCCTTCTTCCATGATGGTGGCCGATTCCTTTTGGTAAGTATATCTCCCTGCCCAGGGCCTTGCTTGATGTTAATGCACTGATAGTAATGTTGTAAAACACAGAGCTTAGACAAAAATACAACCATCTTTTGGAGAGACCAAGATCTTGTAGAACTGTAGTAAGGACCAAGCAACATCATCTTCAGGAATCCTGCCGGAATATAATGAATCACTAGCTTCTTTGGGATCATGATTTTTTAAAGATGATGACACATTTCTAATTTACCTCAACTAACTCATTTGTTTGTCCAGACCTGTGATTTAATTAGCATGGGGGAACTCCCAGGGTGGCAACTCCCTCACTAATGCAGATTGGTAACTCTCCGTAACATCTAGTCTTAAAAAGCTTCCTGGAGCATTGTGATTTACTGGGATTTACTTACAGTCCAGTGAGCTGGAAGGTGTCAGAGGTAGCATTTGATCCCATGTTTTCCTGATTCTGAGACCCTCTTCCTATCCATTACACCACACTGCCACTGGCAATAATAATAGCTAACATTCCTATAGAGGGTTTTGTTGTTGCTGTTTCCAAAGCACTTTCCTCTGAACAACTTTGTGAAACAGGTAGAGTATCATTCCTATTGCAAGATGGCGGTAGTGAAAGAAAGGCAGCTCTCTGGCTTCAAAATTCCCTCCATCGCTGCAAATGTGTTACTCAGTCAGTCAATAAACATTTATTCAGTGCCTACTATGTGCCAGGCACTATGCTAAACACTGGGGATCAAATACAAAAAAAAGAAAGATGGCCTCTGCCCTCAAGGAGCTTACAATCTACAGAGAGAAGACAACATAAAAAGGAGCCATAAAGGGGTTGGGGGAAGGTACCCCAAGGAAGGAAAAGAGTCTACTTTATAGTGTTAGAGAGTTTCCTCAGGGCGCTGAGAGGCAGAGCCAAGACTTAGGTTTTCTCAGGAAAGTTATAAGTGCTAAAGAAGATGTAGGAAAATTGGAACACTATTGCATTGTTGGTGGAGTTGTGAACTGATCCAACCATTTTGGAGAGCAATTTGGAACTATGCCCAAAGGGCTATAAAAAATGTACATACTCTTTGACTCAGCAATACCGCCTCTAGGGCTGTATCTCAGAGAGATTATACAAATGGGAAAAGGAGCCACATGTACAAAAATATTTACAGCAGATTTTTTTGTGTTGGCCAAGAATTGGAAATTGAAGGAATGGCTGAACAAGTTGTGGTATAAGAATGTAATGGAATACTATTGTGCTATAAGAAATGCTGAGCAGGCTGACTTTGGAAAAACCTGGAAAGACTTATATGAACTGATGCTGAATGAGGAGAACATTATACACAGTTACTGCCACATTAGGCAATGACTGACTTTGACAGACTTGGCTCTTCTCAGCAATGTAAGGTTCTAAGACAACTCCAAAATGCTGTCCACATCCAGAGAATGAATTATGGAGTGTGAATGCAGATTGAAGCGTACTATTTGCTCTCTCTCTCTTTGCTTTGTTTCTTCTTTCTTGTAGTTCATTCCGTTGGTTGTGGTTCTTCTTTGCAACACGGCTAATGTGAAAATATGTTTAGTGTGAATGTATATGTAGAACCTATGTCGAATTGCATGCCATCTTGGGGAGGGGAGAGGATAGAAGGAGAGAAAATTTGGAATTCAAGAGCTTGTGGAACTGAATGTTGTAAACTAAGAATAAATAAATGAATTGATTAAAAAACACTTAGATTTTCCTTAGGATAGTCTCCCTATCCTTTACATCCCCACGCGCATTTTAAGATGAATAAAAATAGCTAGCATTTATTAGGCGTTTTAAGCTTTGCAAGGTGCGTTACCTCATCTGATCCTCATAACAACCTTGGGTGGTAGATGATATCATTGTCTCCATTTTACAGATAAAGAAACTGAGGTAAACATGGGCTAAGTGACTTGTCCAGGATCATATAACTAGTAAGTGTCAGGGGCACAATTTGAACTCAGATCTTTCTGAATCCAAGTCCAGCATGCTATCCATTCCACCACCTAGCTATTTCCAAAGAAAACGAAGCTTCGTAACATCAAATGACTTGCTCGAGTTCATCAAGTATCAGAGCCAGGATTCAAAACCAAAGCCTCCTTTTTCCAAACCCAATATTATTTCCACTGTGTTTCACTGTTTCTCACTAGCAGAGGAAAAAAAGTGAGGAAGAAATAAGAAGAAAGCTGAGCAAAAGTCAAGAAGAGAGGTGGGCAGCAATTAGAAAAGGGTGAAGACCTTCGTTAGTCTAAAGAGTTAGCCTACTGTCTTGGAAATAGCAGGTGCTGAATAGATGTTTGTCAGATTAAATGTTTGTTGAGTCACACACTGAAGTGTGCTAGAGGGGGCCATTGAAGCACTCACAGCCTGTGACTGCAGTAAGAACAGTTTCACTTTTCCCCTTGGTGGGTAACTCTTAGACACTGACAGGGACTAAAGTCGGTATCTCTGGGACCTCCCACTGTGAGAGAACAGTTAGTTACTGATGGGAAAAGTGACATCATGAGTCGTCTGTCCTATTGTTAGCCCAAATGATGGTGTTCAGTCAGTCCTGAGCAAGAGAAAGCCCACATACTAGGATGGGGTTTTAGCTCTCATCTGGCCTCACTAATTCATGAGAACCAGAGGGGAAAAAGTCAATTTTGCATTTGCATTGGAGGTTCATTGGCACCCAGGAGGTGGTCTCAACTGGATTAGTTCATGCTCGTGTTCCATTTTCAAACTGCTATTGAGATATCTATTTGCGAAAGAGAGAGGTTCCCTGTGATTTCATCTGCATAGAGAGCTCCTGGTACAAGAATTCACTGCACTGATACAGATTCAGCTCATCTGTAACTTCCCCTAGGATATGTTACACGTAGCTAGGAATTGTCAGAAGCAAGACTTGAACCCAGAGCTTCCTGACATCAAGGCTAGACCTTCATCCACTATGCCACATTGCCTCTATGTACTGTCATGTTAGAGATGGTTGGATCTTTTGAAAGAACTTTTCAAAACGCAAATTTAATTTTTTTTTGTTACCATCTCTTTTTCCAAATCATACTATTTCATTTTAATAAATCTCACATTAGTGAATTTTTTTTTTTGAGGAAGAAAAGCTAAGGGGGAAACCTTATCTTACAAGATCTTATGAATTAAGTCTGTCTCACCCATCATTTTTCCTGGCTCTTCCTGCCAGTCCAAACACAGATATTTCTTAGTAATATATTGCACCTGGTGTTATCTGAGTTGCTGCCCCTCTGCTCCAAGCCCCCTTTTAAAATCACTTTGCTAAGAGCGATGCACATTTGGGCATCTGAGTATATTTGTAGAAGTAGTAGTTGTGGTAACAAGGCGAAGTTTACATGTCTGTCCACATCAGCCCCACCATGTACTCAAGATGGATTTCAGCTGCCAAAAAGGTCAATCCAAACTGCTTGTACAAACCTGTCTTTATGCTCCTGTTTATTATGTTCCCATGTAGCCGATGTCTTAGGCACTGAAACAGTGGGGCCGTGTATCAACATCTCTCTGGTGGTTCCGAAATGTTCTAAACAAGAGCGAGCGTGCGCTGAGCCTCCCGTGTAAACTTTATACAACAGATTCAGCAGAACTGTAATTATTTACAAAATGATGGCATGAGAAATCTCTGGATTTATATCTTACATTCAAGGAACGGGGATGGTCTCCACATAATTCTTGAGTTCGTGGTGGGTTTGCAATTGGCCTTTGTTTTATTTTGGTCGCACTCGATAAAGCCTTGAGATGATTTTTATGAGAGGGGGGCGGAAAGCAGCGTCCTAAAACTGGGCAGGTTTTGAACAAGTAGTGAAGTTGTCATCTACCACCTCTGAGACTTTGAATCAATGGTCCCCTGTGTCTGGAACGCACTCCTTCCTCAACGCCCTCTCAAAGATTCTCCATCTTCTTTCAAAACACATTTCAGGTGCCACCTCCTATAGGGGACCTCTCCTGATCTCTCTCATTCATAGATTCAAAGATGGATAGGTACTTAGAGGTCATATAGCCCAACTCTGTCCTTTTCAGATGGGGAAACTGAGGCCCCGTGGAGTTAAGTGACCTTTCTCAGGACTCTGTTCGCCTTGAAATTACTTCGTGTTACTTTGAATATAGTTTGTATCCTCTGCGACCATATTGCACCTCTCTAGCCTCCTCTCCTTGAGGGCAGGACTGTTACTTTTTGTAAAAATTGTCTCCTCTGTACTAAGCACAGTACCTTACACATAGAAGACATTTAATAAATATTTGTGGAAATGAACTGGATAAGTTCTAAGCATGAATCACTCCTCTGGTGGCTGCAACTTCCTTCTGAAGGGGACCTGACCAGTGACTCCAGGTGGGGCTCCTACTTCACCTTGAGCCTTCTAAAAGAAACCCATTTTTATATTTCTATGGCAAGATCAATGAGGCAAACTACCAGAAACCACAGCATCTTCGGGAAACCTCTTGGGACATCAGACGGCAAGATCAGGTGGCCTTCAGGGCTCAGTGTCCTGTTTTCCAGTTTGTTCTCTGTCCAAAGGAGTGAATCTCACCACAGAGCTCCCTTTTGGCTCAGGATGGAACGTCTTCTGTGGATTGGCCTTCCAAGGGTGGGGATGAAAAATGAAATGAATCCTCTGAGAACATGGACAAAAAACATTTTTTTTTCAGAGAAGAATGAACATTTAACAATGTTCAAAGGACACTAGCCTTTCAAACTGGTAGGTTTATGTCTATTTAAACGTCTACCTACGTATAAGTCATGGATTCTAGAGAACTCAAACTTGGAAAGTCTTAAAAACATATTTGCTCACAGATACAACATACATACCCCCTACCATTTCCCCCTGCTAACGTCTGCTCCAAAAACAGTTGTAATCGAGAACTCAACTAAGAGTTTCTGGAGTATGTTTTTGAAAAACAACATAAATATTAAATTAAACATTTATGCACTTTTCTTTGATTCTTTTATTTGTATATCATTCCCGAGAAGTTTAAATTACTCCCAAAAGAAAAAAAGAGCATAATTTTACCATTGAAAGCCATTCTTCACATACCAAAATTACTTTGGATATATTTTGTCCTGATATTTCAGTGGAGGGTTAGGCCAAGGAACATGAGTATTCTGCTCTGAAACATTATCTTATTGCTGTCAACATATTTTTGCAGGCTTTAGCTAAATATTGCTCTCATCATCACTGCAGAGAAGATAAAGATATTACCCTATCTTCTTCCCACAGCAGGAAAACCGAAAAAAGAGAAGTTAGTGAAGTGTTTTCCTCAAGGCAAGCTAGGGAATTAGGGACAGAGATCAGATTTTAATTTAACTCATCACCTTGTTTACCAATCAAAGCACTAGACAAGGACTCTTTTTCATTCCCAAATGCCTCTGACCTGCTGTGAGGGCTCTGGAATGCGATAAGCCACTCTTATTTGGGCCTTCCACTTTATTTAACCCAGCCCTTACATCACTCACTGGGAGTAAATTAGGTGTTGAGAAGAGGAAGCAACTCTGGAATGGGATGGGGCCATTTAGGGCACGACAGAGGCAATACACTAAACACCTTAACTACTACCAGAGGATGGTAAGGATGATATGAGCTACATCTCTGTAACCCCTGGAAACCCAGATCACATGCATGCCATCAACTTGCTTGTTATCAAGCAAACGCATGATTTTCTTTTAAAAATAGAACAAATTTTAAAAAATGGAATTTGTTCAGACTGGTTTGTATGAATAGAAACACTCTCTAGCGCTTTGAAGAATAGAGATATGGTGGGAAGGACACTCATTTTGGAGTGTTCAGAGAGTAAGGGTTTGAATCTGGTTCTGCTATGTGTTTTATTTTATTTTCTATTTTTATTTTCAGCTCTGAATTCTCTCCCTCTTCTTTACCCACTCTCAGATGGCAAAAAATATGATACCCATTAGACATATAAAGTCATGCAAAACATTAAGTGAAAAAGAAAAGCAAGAAAAATAAAGTGAAAAAATTATGCTATTTATTCTACTATGCATGTGACTTTGGGCAAGTTACTTCACATCATTGGACCTCATCTTCCTCATCTGTAAAATGGAGAGTTTGGACTAGATGATTTCTCTCATATTCACCGGTAGATTCTGTTATTGCAAATCCTGACTCAGAAACAGAATGTAGGAGAGAAACAAAATGATTTGGTGGCTACCATTCTGGTTTAGGCATTCAATCAAATATTGACCCACCACTACTGTATTCTATGGCTTTCAAAATTCACTATTATAGGCATATTTCTGTGCCTCGCTTTCTCCATCTGTAAGTTGGGCACTATGGCTCTTGGATATTCACCAGAGAAGACAGATAATTTGTAATTTCCTTAAGCTGGTGATTCCTAAGCTATGAAACACCATTGTGGTTCATTTGATTTTGTCATAAATCTCGCTTTTCTTGAAATTTCATCACACATATTTGTTTTAAAAATTAAAATTAAGATGAATTTTATTCCAGGGTTGTTTTGAAGGAGTCTTATTTTTAAAGGACAATATACTTTCACACACACACACACACATATATGCATATCATATATAGTTAGTAGTGAGTGATAACGATTAGCATTCATATTAATATATGCTCTTAAATATTTGCAAAACATTGTATGTCTCATATCATTGAATATCATACCAATATTGTAAGGTAACCACTACAGGCATGGTTAACCTCATTTCACAAATGAGGGAAACTGAGGCTGAAGGTGTTGAAGTGATGATGAGGCTTGTTCAGGTTCACACTACTAATGTCAGAGGTGAAATTTGAACTCCCATGAACAGCACTCTTTACTATGTTATGATATCTCTCTCGATTGTGACACAAATACCTGTATCGTCTTTCTACACACAAAGAAACGTGAAAAGATAAACTAGGGCAAACATAAGAGACAAACGATAAAAGCACAGATGTGACTGTTCTATTCATGGGCTGTAAATACCATAACTTCCATACTGTTTAGGTGTTCCCCAGCCTGACATTTCCCTGAACCCTGAGAATTGTAGCCTTAAGTTGAAGGGACCCTTGGAGGTCATGTAGTCTGATTCTTTCCATAATCTTAAATCCTAATGACAGCATCCCCAACGAATTATAAGCTGAAAACCTCCACCGATGAAACTCAGCATCCTCACCATATCCCTGAAGTGTCCCTTTCCATTTGTGGGCAGCACTCACTGTCAGGAGGCTTTCCTCATTTTGAGCCAAAAATGTGATCCCATAACTTCCACCCATTGTTCCTCATTCTTCCCAAAAGAACAAGTCAAATCCCTCTTCCATATAAACTCCTATCTGAAGATTATTATCATGTGGAGTGCAAAGGGCCCGAACTTGGAGTCAGAAGACCTGGGTTCAAATTCCAAGCCTGACATTGACCAGCTGTGGGATCCTGAATACATTCTTAATCTCATTGAGCCACAGGTTTCCTATCTATAAAATGATGCAAGACCTTGTATAGCAAGAGATAGAACCTGAGCTGAGTTGAGTAGAGCCTTGAAAGAAACAAGGGATACTACGAAGGGAGATGGAAAAGAAGATTATTCCAGGACTGGAGAGAAGCTTAGGCAAAGACTCAGAGGCAACGATGGAAGCTTGTCTCGGAGGAGAAGAAACAAGAAGGACAATTTGACTTGAATACTGAGACCAGGCTGGAGCCAGAGTGGAAGAATTTAAATGCCAAAGAAAGTAATTTATATAGGAAGTCCCCGTAGATTGATTCTCGAACAGGAGAGATACATAGTCAGATAGAGCTGTGTGTACTTTGGTAAAATTATTTTGGCAGCTGTATATGGATTGGAGAAGGAAGAGACTGGAAGCAGGGAAAGCAATTAGTAGTCTTCTGTAGCTGTCCAGACAAGAGGAGAGTAGACTAGACTAGAATCTGTGTGAATGGAAGTTCTAGGTTAAATTAATATTCAAGAGAGAAAAGAAACCTGTAATTGGCCTTGGCCATCAGCTCCTGATGAAGCAATGTAGTGCCACTGAGGAAAAAAGGATATTACCTGAGAATCATTTATTTATATCTGACTTTAGAATATATTTTCATATTTGCTTAGTATGGCTGTGTTTAGTGTTCAAATCACTTTTTAAAAAATCCTGGTAATAGAACCACCTGGAGGACTTATCTTTTTATCATTGGGAAGCTGTCCAGTTTCCCTTTTGCCTGTCTATCCCTGCTCAGCTCCTTCTTCCAAACTTCTCCATCCTGGGAAGAGATGGGTGCTCTATAATACAAAGAGAAAGCTAGTGTTTATCCCTTTCTTTCTTTCCTTCTTTCCTTCTCTCTCTCTCTCTCTCTCTCTCTCTCTCTCTCTCTCTCTCTCTCTTTCCCTCTTTCTCTCTCTCTCTTTCTTTCCCTCTTTCTCTTTCTTTCTCTTTCTTTCTTTCTCTCTCTTTCTTTCTTTCCTTCTTTGTCTCTTCCTCTCTCTCTTTCTCTCTTTCTTTCCTTCTTTCTTTTTCTCTTTCTCTCTCTCTTTCTTTCTTTCCCTCTTTTTCTTTCTCTCTCTTTCTTTCTCTCTTTCTCTCTCTCTTTCTTTCTTTCTCTCTTTCTCTCTCTCTTTCTTTCTTTCTCTCTTTCTTTCTTTCTCTTTCCCTCTTTCTCTTTCTTTCTTTCTTTCTCTCTTTCTCTTTCTTTCTTTCTGTTTCTTTCTCTCTTTCTCTTTCTTTCTTTCTTTTTTTATTTCTCTCTTCCTCTCTCTTTCTTTCTTTCTTTCTTCCTTCCTTCCTACCTTCTTTCCTTTCTAGAATTTTATTTATTATATTTTTAATTTGTGAAATAAAACATGCCTTTCCATAACGTAGTAGAATAATAAAAAGATGATTGCACATGAAATTGCAAATCCATTATGTACCACTTGCTATTTCTTTTAAATATATAATAAATTTATCATGTAAATTTATTTTTTCTTCTCCTCCCCCAATGGCTACCTTTAGACACAAATATATTTATTTGTGTGTATATATGTATATATACATATACACACACATACAGATACAGCACAGTACAGACGTGTGTGTGTGTGTGTGTATATATATACATATATATGTGTGTGTATATATATATATAATCATTCTCTATATACTTCTATTTAGCAGTTCTAAAGAGCTTCCCTTCAAGGCAACATACAGAGTGAATTGAAGAAAGAAACAGAGGAAAGTTTATACTGGTTGTCTAAAAACCAAAGCAGATAAAATTGACCAGAAGATAACCATCTTAATTCAGGGCTGTTTACAGAACAAACAAAGAAGCCATCAAATATCATAGGGACCATAGGCTCTTTAAGATTCCTTATGGCTCTAAGATGTTATGAGCCATAGACTGTGAGAGCTGGGAAATACCTGAAAGCTCATCCAGATCCAACTCCTTCATTTTGCAGATTGCGTAACTGGGCTCAGAGAGGGTACGATTTGCCCAAAGACATTGTATTATTACCTTATTACAAAGGTAACGGAACCTAGCTCGTTTGACCCTAAGATTGGTGCTCTTCCCATTACCCCATGCCGATTTTAGGTCCAAGTGATTACCCGAGAATCAGAATGGGCTGAAAAATCAAGCTAATCAGACCCAAATGGGCAACATTCAAGCACCACGTCCACGGAGGGAGCAGTGCTTCTAGACCTTGCCACATGGCTTATGCATATATAGTATGGACACTTGGTCCACATTTTTTCACTCTGTTCAACTTGGCTATGCTTTATGGCCTTATACTCCATTGCTGATATTCTTGTGTCATTGTTGCATTAAAATAAAAAGATTTAATTTGATATCAAGGTAAAAAAACATTAATAGCAGCATTTTTTATGGTAGAAAAAAAAAACCCCAACTAGAAAGAAAACAGATGCTTGTTAATCCGGGAACAGCTGAATAAATTGTAGTAATGTCTTGATTCCACATTATATGAGTGCATAAGAGAACAGTTGAGAGAGTCAGTGGAACTCGACATATTTGTTTTTGCTGTTCAGTCATTTTTCAGTCATGTCTGACTCTTTGTGACCCCATTTGGGGTTTTCTTGGCAAAGATACTGGAATTGTTAGAAATGGTTAGCCATTTCTTTCTCCAGCTCATTTTACAGATGAGGAAACTGAGGCAAACAGGGTTATGTGACTTCCTTGGGGTTACACAGGTAGTAAGTGTCTGAGGCTGGATTTGAACTCATGAAAATAAATCTTTCTGACTACTGGTTCATTGCTCTAACCCCTGCACCAGTTAGGGAAATAAAGACTTCAGATGCACAAAGGGCCAACCCCTGGGAGTGAGAGTTAGACTTTTTGTGTCTTGGTCCAGAAGGTGAAATCAGGAGCAATGGCCAGAAGTGGCAAAGAGGTGAATTTAGGGTTGATTCCAGGGAAAGTCCTAACAATGAAGCTAGCCGTGAGTAGAATAAATGACTGTGGCAGGTAGCTGGTTTCCTCTCATTATAGATATTTAAGCAGATGACGCATGACCACTTGTTAGGTCTATTTTAGTGAAGACTCATTTCAAGGGGTGATCTGGATTCAGTGGCTGCTCATTTTCTTTACAACTTGAAAATGGTGTGATTCTGTTAATGTTGTGAAATACCATCACACTGTGAAAATCACAAGAGTGAGTGATTCAGAGAAACCCAGGAAGATTTGTATGAACTAATGCAGAGAGACTTAAGCAGAACCCAGAGACCAGTAGACACAATGATCAACTTGAAATAATTATGTCTTAATTCGGCCCTGGCTAGGAGAGTGTGAATCCCATCTCCCTGCCTTTGGTATGTAGTACGGAACAGTGCATAAGGACACGCATGCACTCTCAGATGTAGTTGATAACTGTGGTTGCTTTTGTTTAACTCTCTTCATGGCAAGAGTGAGCTCACAGGTGGTTGAGGCAACAGGCAGAAATATCTCTGATATAAAGCAAATTATATCAATAAGATTTAATAAATATAATACAATAAAGGAAAGGTAAGTCAGAAATAGCCTATTAAATAGGTTTCCCTTTTCAAAATACAATCTTCTCAATAACAATTACCTGGAGCAGCTAGATGATACAGTGGGTAGACTGCTGGGCCTAGAGTCAGGAAGACTCATCTTCCTGAGCTCAACTATGGCCTCAGTCAGTTACCAGTTATATGACCCTGGGCAAGTCACTTAACCCTGTTTGCCTCAGTTTTTCAGTCATGACTGACTCTTCATGACCCCATTTGGAGTTTTCTTGGCATGAATGTTGGAGTAGTTTGCCATTTCCTCCTCCAGCTCTTTTTTACTGATGAGCAAACTGAGGCAAACAGGCACATGGCTAACAAGTGTCTGAGGCCAGATTTGAATGCAGGAAGATGTGTGACCCTGGGCAAGTCACTTAATCCTGCTTGCCTCAATTTTCTCACCTGCAAAATGAACTGGAGAAGGAAATGGCAAACTTCTCCAGTATCTTTGCCAAGAAAACCCCAAATGGGGTCACAAAGAGTCTGAAATGACTAAACAACAACCCCTCACTCCACCTACCAATACTAACCTATTTTATTTATACATGTTTTGTCTACTAGAAGCCCTCAGGGCTATCACAGCCAACCTGGGCTTACACTGTCCCTAAGGCGTGGGGGAGTCTAACACGAAACTAACTTTACAATAGACAGTTTAGTAATGTTCTGTGATCATCACTGAATCCATGGGTAAGGTTAACCTGTTCTACAGAGACAAGCACTGATTCATTAGCATTTAAAGAGCTATGTTGTAAATGAGTTAATGTCAGAGCCATGTACTTTTCTTCTCTGCCTCTTTATCTGATCCCTGAGGGGCTATTTACTCCAGATATACACAACCTGTCCTTAAAAGTGAGGCTAATGTGACATGACACAGGTAACACACACACATACACATACGCTCTGCTTAAACACGTTCCAGAAAGTTAGCAAATGAAATTCAAAGACGGTGTACACACACTCTTCTGCTTGGACGGCAACGAGGCCAGAGGGTCTTGATACTACACACTGCTCACAGTAGGTGGCCAATTACTACACTGGATCCGAGCTGGAACAAATCCTTCTTATATATACATAAAGCATATAATCTCTTATCTGCTTAGGCATTATCAAATTTTTAGCAAATCCTGAAGAACTTCAAACACGGTTTTAATGGAATGCGATGCTAAAACATGCAAAGTAAGGAATCAAATTTTTTTTTAAGAACATAATCTGTTTTAGACTGTTTCAAGAAAACTCCTTTGCAAGGCCATTAGAATCTTATCCCATAAGGATATGTGTCTGATTTGGCAAAATCACATTCCATGTGTTCAGAGGGGGGGAAAAGAATACAAAACCTGGCCTTCCAAGAATTAGAGACACAGACAGACTTGGAACCCATTTCAGCTCTTCATCAGCTGAATGAGGACATGGTGACTGGGTCTGTCCTTGTCACTTTGTCAGGGAGTTATGTTTATTTCAAAAGGAATTCTAGTAGATTGCCACACCGTCTTAAACTGTGTGCTCCAACTGGGGTATATGCCAATGTTAATAAGAGCTTCATGGCTTTTTATCTCACTGTCAAGTTAAAATGAATGCTAATTAATCAGATTCTAAGCATGAAAAAATTCATTTTCTGTACTGCTGGCTCTGCTGATCTAGGACAATCCCTGTGTACCATTGCTCACTCAGTTTCAAGTGGAGTTTTAATTTAAAGCTACTTTAGACATTTCTTCTACAACTCTTTCTCTCTCTGTCTCTCTCTGTCACTGTCTCTCTCTGTCTCTCTGTCTCTCTCTGTCTCTCTCTGTCTCTCTCTGTCACTGTCTGTCTCTCTCTGTCTCTCTCTGTCTTTCTGTCTCTGTCTCTGTGTGTGTGTGTGTGTGTGTGTATACACGCTTCTTTTCATCCTTATTCTTGGGTTTTCCCCACATTCCAAGGGTGATGTAGGAGAAAAGATGAGTAGCAAAAATGAGACAAAAAAGATTTTTCAAAGAGAAAGAGAGAAAAGAAACAGAGACACTGATGGGAAGTGGGAAGCTTGAGGCAGATTGAATTTGGGGCAGGGAAAGTGACTTTTCCTGTAGCCAGAAACAAAATGTGGCTACAAGTTGAACTGTTTTCTGACTGTCACAAAAACCAAGGGACTTGAAACCAAAGGCTAGGCCTTGGCCAAAAGTTATTTTAAAAATTAAAAAATTATAGAAAGCTGCCCCTATCTCTACTGTCTTATTCTTTGAAATAATATTATTTGCTTAACGGGGCCTGCAGAACTTAGCAAAGAAATCTATTGCTTGTGAGTGATGCAAGATAGCACTTTCTTGTAATTTTATATAGTAAGCAAAGATTTAGAGTATTTACAGACCACCCTGTGTAGGAACGTCAGTAGGCTCCATGAGCATGCTCATACCAGCACATTCATCTTAAAAAAAAAGTCCAGTGGTCCTCTGGCCATATATGGCTTCAGGGAAGGTATGCCTTTGACCTCCCTGCCACATGGGGACCAGAGCGAATCTCATTACATAGTACTTAAAGCTGTCTGGTGTATTGTTATTTTAATTTGCAAAGATGATTTTTCTCTCCGTCTGCTTTTGTCGTCTGCTTTTGTCAGCTACTGTAAGGGAATCCATAAAATTCTCTAAAACCTAATTTCTGACAAGGAGAGATACAACATGGTTTAGTGGAGAGAACCTGACTCGAGAGCCAAAGGACCTGAGTTTTAGTCTATACTCTGTCACTAATGAGCCACATGACATTTGGCAGGCCACTTAACCCTCTGTGCCTTGAAGTTTTGTTTCTTTCATAAAATGAAAGGCCAGGAATGTATGATCCCCATGGGCCACAGCTATAGTTAGGAAGTCTGGTTCTCTTGGGCAAATTCAGTTGAGTATGGGCAGTGGGCAGTGTAGAAGACGGTCAACTCCTGCGCTAGAAAGAAGGGATGGCTCACTACCCAAGAGAAATCAGTCCTTTCTCCAGCATCATATTCTATAGTCACTGATAGCCTAACCCTTCAAGAAGAGCTGGGGGTAGAAGGAAATGAGAGAAAGGGGGCCACAGTAGAAGCTGTATCTTGATGGTGGTAGACCAGGGCTAGGCGAGAGAGGGGGAGGGAGAGTGGAGGATTACAAGGCATGAGAAGGCAGGCTGCAGAGTCATGTAGAGAGGAAGGCTGCCCCCTTTGAATGGCAGAAGCTTGGTACAGCGCGCAAACTGCCTCACTGTGGTTATGACTCTTCTAAATTCTTTTCACGCTCTCAGGGTGTCTGATGTAATGATACCCAGAGATCTGATGGTTTAAGGGTTTTGGAGGTTGGAGGTGTATGGCAGCAAACAAGCATTTATTAAGTGTCTACTGTGTCCCAGACACTTCGCTGGTCACTGAGGATATAAAAATGAAATAGAAACAATGACTGTCTTTAAAGACCTTTTATATTCTAATGAAAAGAGAAGGTGCATGCACTTATACATACACACATATATGTACACATGTGTATTTGTGTGCATATAATCAAGTCACATACAAAGTAAAAAGCCATGCTTTTATAAATGGATGCATCATCACTCTATGTTGGAAGCTTTAACCAGCTCCACTTCTGTGTCCTTACAGAAGGCAAGCCTATATATTTTATCACAACATGAACTGAATGCAGCCAAGCTAGTCTCAGTCCTTTTTGATTTATGAGTAAGTCTTGAAATATTCAATATATCTCCTTATTAAAATGGATGCAGGAGCATTTCAAGCTTTTACTCCTGAAAAATTCCTTTCCTATCCCTTTAACTCAACATGATTATAACGAATTACAGTATGCTACTATTTATGTACCCAATGCCCACTCCCCTAGAAGTCCCCTTGTCATTCTGCATTAGCCAACAGATGCTAAAATAAGTCTGATCTCAAGATTCATGGTCTCTGGGCATTTTACACATTATACACTCAACTTGATTTTGCTAGTTTGTAAATTCCTCTCTGGGAGCAAACAGAGCTTTGGCACAGAATTAACTATTTCATGATTCTGTTCACTGAAAGATCATGCAGTGAGAAGTCAAGAAAAATTATTATACCTGCCCAAGAACTTTATTATGAATCCTGCTTTTCTACTGGGTGAGTCTATTGATGCTTTCTTTTTAAAAAATAAGTATTATAGTAACATGAAGAGGGAAGAAAAAGGGGGAAAAGGAAATTTACAGGATAACTTTATTCTATATTTAAAAAGAATAGCAAGTTGTACATAATAGATTTTCAGTTTGATGTGCAATCATTTTTTATTGTACTTTGGAAATGCTCGTTTTGTTCCACAAATTAAAAAATAAAATAAACAAAAAATTTAATAATAACAACATGGGAATTGGTGAAGGATGTGTGATTTCGTCAGTGTTTGGAAGTTCCCATGTGATAACCTTCTCCATATGATCATTGTCATTTTAGGAACCTTATGAGTTATGTGATCCAACTCTATCATTTTATAGAGAAGGAAAATGAAGCCCAGGCAATTTATACACTTTGCCCAAAGTCACGTAGTCAGTCCATGCAGTTGTGGAATTTGAACCCAACTCCTCCAATTTCAAAACCTTTCTATTGAATTACACTGACTACTATGACTCAAAAGCAGGGATATATGGGCAAACATTTAACAACCGGCTCTCAAAAAATAAAGGACATATATAGGACATACTGCATTATTAACATTTTCTCTAGCACTTTCTTAAATCTAGACAATCAACAAAATAAATCAAGCTCTAATTTGTAATGTTTGCTGATTTCCAAAGTATAAATACTCACATTGACAATTAGCTCTCAAGAGCTGTATAAACTGACTCCAGCTCAGTGGTCAAACTCAAACAGAAATAGGTACATAAAGATCCCTGCTGGCCACATAATGACTTAGAAAACTACATATTAACATTATCTATGTTCTATTGTATTTTACTTATTGTGTTAAACGTTTCCCAATTACATTTTAATCTGCTTTGGACTGCACTCAGAAGTATCTGTCCAGGACTATGTGTTAGACACTTCTTCTCCAGCACAACTCCACTGATAAGTCCCTACAGAGTTAACTGAGGCAAAGAGCTTAGAGATATATAGCTAGTGTTCAAGGTCCAAGGTCTTCCTGCCTCCAAGACAGCCATAATATTTCTAACAATAAAAACTCTAAGAACAGCTAACATTTATACAGAGCTTTAAAGTTTGCAAAGCACTTTACAAACAGCATTTCACTTGTGCTTTACATCCTCTGAAGCAGATACTGTAAGTTATCATGATTTTACATATGAAGAAACTGAGGCAGAAAGATTAGGTAACTTACCCAGTCATGGCTAATAAGCGTCTGAGGCACGAGTCAGACCCAGGTCTTCATACTGCACAATTAACATTTTCTCTAGCACTTTCTTAAATCTAGACAATCAAGAAAATAAATCAAGCTCTGATTTGTAATGCTTGCTGATTTCCAAGGTATAAATACTCGGTGAAAATTTAACAACCTGCTCTTAATTGTGTCCCTACTATTTGCTGGGCCCTGCTCTAGGCACCAAGGATACAAGGACAAAAGTAATCTCTCCCCTCGAGGTGCTTACATTCTAAAGGGAGAGACAGTGTGAACACACACAAGACAACGTAGAATGTGAATCCAAGGTAGTTTGGACAGAGAGGGCACCAAGAGCAGGGGAACCAGGAGAGGCTTCATGTGGAGGGTGCCTCTGGGGCTGAGTTTGGAAGGAAACACAGGGTTCTAAGAGGCAGAAATGAGTTGGGGGAACCTTCCACCTTCTAGTTCATGGAGACAGAGCAAGGGCTCAGAAATAGGAGAGAGAGAGGTCACTGTGTAATAGGAGCAGTGAGTAGACTATAGAGGGGGAGAGTAATATATAAGATCAGAAGGGTAGAAAGGGGTCAGGATTAGTGTTTTTAAGACTTATTAAGTTCTTTGCCTAAATGATCTCCTTTAACCCTCCATCCATAACCCTGTAACATAGCGACCACAGCCATGACCCTATTTTATAAATGAGGAAATTAAAGATCACATTTGTCAAATAACTTCGCCATGGTTATACTGTGAGTAAGTTTGAGATAGGAGATTAGAACCCATATCTCACCTGAATCTAAAAGCAACCCCCTCTTTCTTCTCTACTATATTGACTCTTTTCCAGTTAGATCATAAGTTTGGTGGCCTTTGGAACTTTCTAATATGTTACCGAAAACTGCTATTTCCCTATTAAAACCATGCCTTGTCCAGATAAAACAGCAAGAAAATGACAATACAGTTTGACCATAGATTAAAATTTGGAAATACAAAATTCTCACTGCACAGATGAGGATACTGAGGGCTAGAGAAGGGAGGGAAGGGACTTGACCAAGGTCACATAAGTAGTAAGCAGCAGAGCCAAGATTTGAACCCAGGCCTCTGACACTAAATCAAGGTCTCTGTCCTCTGAACCACCGTCCTCTGTTGATTGTATAAGCCAGAGGAATAATGCTATAGTATAGGGCTATAACTTGGCCTAATTGTCAATCCGCTAAAAACCCATTTTTCTAAATATTTATATTTATAACTCATTTTTATTGGTGTTTTCAGTTTCTAATTGGATGCAAGCCTTTTTGGTTTTCTCTGTGGACAGTATCCCTTCTTAGAGACCTGAAGTACTTAGAATAAATCATTAGACCAACCACATTACTATTCTGGAAAGCATAGCTTTGTATAGCAGTCTCCTTCCGTGATTTAAGTCTGGTAACCACTGTAATTCATAAGTCTGAGTTATTTTAACAGAGTGCTAGTGATTGAGAATTCTTAGACTTGATAATTTATAACATGCAGGTATTTATATTAAGGATAGGCAAACACGATTTGCCACCTCAAATTCAGGAACCTGGAATTTTCAATCCGAGATTTGTTATTTGGCTTCTTCTGCCTTAGCCAGAAAGTAGCTCCTATTAAAAAAAAAAAGAAAGAAGAAATGAACTCTTAAAGGATGATTTATTATGGGTCTTTACCAGAAGACTGTTATGCTATTCAGGGAGTTCTCTCCTGACCTTCACATTTGGAAGGGATCTAGGTAGGTACTTTCCTCAGAGCAGACCAGGCCAAGTATCTTCCAGGAGACAAACAGTCAAAAAATTCATTTCAATTCACCAAGCTTTTCTTAAGTGCCTACTATGTGCAAGACAAATTACCAAACCTCTCAGTGAGCTGGGTAATTGGCTAAGATGAGAAGTTCCAAAGAATGTATCAATTTGCTATGGCAGAGGGACTTTCTTCTTCTGGGAGTTCCTTATACTAATGAAGTCATAGGTCCAGTCCCTATCCTATTCTGTGGCCAAGGCATCATAAACTAGCCCTGAAGTTTGGAAGACTTGAATTTAGGTTCAGCCTCTAACATATAAGGGTTGTATGACCATAGGCAGGTAACTTAACCTCTCAGTGTAAAATCTATAAGAATAAAGAGTCATTCCCCAATTGATAAATGGTCAAAGATATGAACAGGCAGTTTTCTGATGAAGAAATCAATGCCCTCAAGTACTTCTCTATGTCTCTAAGTTACGTGGATCTGTAATGATAGAAGGAGTCGCCATTGTGAGAGGCTCTCTATACAACCAGATCACACTTTTAAAAGAAGAAAACTATAAGCAAGGCAGTGTGCTATACACTAAAAATGTGAATGTAATGAAGGATTGGTCTGTCTGGGGGGTCAGTCATTGGAGAATTTGCAGTCTGCTCTTCCTGGTAGCAATCCACATGGATGCTTGGAGAGTCTGCTCCCCAAAACACATGATAATATGTAACTTAGGTGTCCTAAACCTAAATCTACAGCATGTGCAATTTACTTGATGACTGTTTCTTGCCTGCTTACTAAGAGGTGAAGAAAATCTTTTAACTAGCTGCTGAGTTGGAATTGAGGATGCATACAAAAGGTTCCAACAATCCAACAATTCAATATATCTCTCTGTCTCTCTTTCTGCCTCTGTCTGTCTCTGTCTCTCTGCCTGTCTCTGTCTCTGTCTTTGCCCTCTCCATTTGCTTCAGTACCAGGGCATCAGGTTTTACTGAGTCTATCTTATCTACCTACTTGGGCCCTCATGTAACCTGGAAACATATAGTACCTATGCTTCTTATGTCCCCATTTTGCTTAATCTTTCTTAATCTTAGGTGAATTCATGTTAGAAAGAGAATGGCCGTGCTTGTGACCTTGTGGCCCAGAAAGTCTAGAGGAACCAGCAAAAGTTCCGTACCATAGCCCTGAGGAGTCAGGAGCGAAGTGTGACCCATATGACCTAGTCTTGCAACGAATCAACCCTGCAGACACTGTGTCTTGAAAAAAAGGAGTGAAGTGTCCATCAGCTATGCTGCATTCAAAACTGAACTTAATGGGAGGAATCTTTGTGGCAGTCACTGAAAGTTCAGTCACTTAAGTAACTGAAGTCACTTTAAGTGACTTAAGCAGTCACTTAAACATTGAGCCCATTCAAGGTGGTAGTTGAGAGAATGTGCCCTATTCTTGCTATATCTTCTCATCTTCTCGGTAAATAGCCCTTGCATTTAGAAGTACCAACTAGTCAAGATGCTATTGGAACAGTAATCACGGGTTCAATGATATTGAAGAAATATCAAATGGGCAATCGATATGAAAGAAGGTGATACCCTGGGTGGGGCCTTGAGTATTAGAAGAACCCCCAGCCCCCAAGAAGTGTCCCTAGGACACTAGAAGGGAGACACAACAGTAGCCTTGGTCTGGGGACTTGATGCACCAGTGTTAGCCTCAGTTGGGAAAGTAGTTCCAGGGTCTCACCACAGAAAGACCAGAATAGAAGTAATCCCTGGCCTCAAAAAGCCTGATGTTCTCAAGGAATTATGCCACTACCTCCTGGAAGCTCCATTCTCTTCTGTATCAGATTGAGAAAGGGCTCCTAGTTTGCAGAATTAAGAGCCATTTGGTTATTTCTTTCCCTCTCCCCCTAGATAATATTGTGGATAGAGCTGGCAAATGAACCTCAGAGAATCACCAGAGGAGTGACCTTGCCCGCTGCACCTCAGATCACAGTTCTAATAGCTCTTATTCTATCTTATTCCATCATTTAAAGTCTACAGAATGTTTTTTCTCTCTCTCGGTATTCCTGTAGGGTAGGTAGAGCATTATCTTCAATCTACAGATGAAGAAACTGAGGCTTGCCCATGATCACACAGAATTACGCCTCCTGAGCTCTTTCTGCTACTTCACAATATCCTGGGCCTACAAAGGGGATCCAAAGCCAGTCTGCTGTATTTAAGGGATACTTGACAAAGGTACTGCAGAGTTCTGGTGCCTGGGGCTATTTCAGAAAGGCATTCCCTTGGAGGGAGAAGTGTCTAGAACTTTGTTATCTTGATAATATCACCTATACTATGTACAGTACAGGTAGCTTGGGATATGAAGTCAGATTTAGGTATCCAGAAAATAAATAAAGATGGAGTTATTAAGAAGTCATTATTGTATTCTAACCCTCTTTAGATGAGTTAATGACATCTACTGACAGGTACTTCTGTGATTCTGATTTTTGTCTGCGTTGGGTTCTCTTTCTACTTCCACCTTCTACTCTTCCATCCAATCCCTTCCCCATCTCCTTTTTGTCATGTGCCATACTTGTCCATAGTCCACACTAAAGGACCTAAATTCAAAGTTTTTGATTTCTTTGTGTTTATACAGTCTGCTTCCCTCACTTGGAAAAAGGATGACCACTGACTTTTGGAGCCCTTAATGCTTCTTCAAGGCTCAGCTCAAGTGCCATTTTCCACAGGATTCTCACAGGTATGAGTATTCTCCTTCATCCCAGAAATTACCTTGTATTTATATTAATCTCTTCCTCACCTCCCTCCTTACCACCCCACCCCCCATTTCATGCACACTTAGTATTTACTTATCTTTGGATGTGTCTTTTCTTCCCAGTAGAACATGAATTCCTTAAGAAGAGGAACTATTTCATTTTTGCATTTTTATTTCTTTTACGATTATTAATCACATGTTAGTTACTTTTGATGTTGTAGCTTTAGAGTTAAAAGTGACCATAAATGCTTTCTAGTCCAAACTCCTCATTTTACAAGTTAAGTGACTTACCAAGGTCACACTGGTAGATAGTGACAGTGTTGAGATTTGAACCCAAGCCTTCTGATTCCCAGTCCAACAAACTTTCCACTGTACCACAATGTCTCCCACTTAATAATTGCAGGTTGAATGAATGAATAAATGACCTATGTCCAATGGATGGAAGTTATTGGAAAGTAACTAAGTATGTTACTCCAGACCAACATGAGACCTAAGGAATTATTCCTCTCTTGTTGTCAGCATTGGAGTATAGGTTTAGAGCTAGGAAGGGTCTTAGAGATGATACGATCAGGTGTTCTTAGCTTTTTGGGGGGTCATGGACCCTCCTGGCAGTTTGGAGAAGTCCATCGGTCCCTTCTCAGAATTTTTTTAAATTTCATAATTGAAGGAAGTGTTCAATTTTAGTTAGACATTAGTTAAAAAAAGTTAAGCAGTTAGATGATGCAGCGGACAGAGTGCTGGGTCTGGATTCAGGAAGATCTGAGTTCAAATCTGACCTCAGACTCTTATTAGCTATGTGACCCTGAGCAACTCACTTGTCTCTGTTTGCTTCAGTTTCCTCATCTGTAAAATGAGCTAGAAGAGGAGATGGCAAAGTGCTCCAGTGTCTTTGCCAAGAAAACCCCAGATGGGGTCATGAAGATTCAGACACGACTGAAAAATGACTTTTTCCACAAGAGTGGAAAAAGATGCATTGTAATTTCTATTATTAATTATTATGCAATCCAAGCTCACAGACCTCCTGAAATCCACGGGCTGCAGGTTAATTATGGCTGATCTAGTCAAACTTTCTGATTTTAAAGAAAAAGAAACTGAGGGCCCCAAAAGGGGAACACATTCCACTACTTGTTTTTTAAAGCCCTTCACCTTTGGGCTCCAACTTAGTGGGATGAGAAAGGGCAAAATATGATTCAGGAGCAGGGAGTAGACAGTTTGGCTAGAATATGGAGGAGTGTGGAATAAGCCTGGGAAGGCAGGTTGGAGCCAGGTGGTGGAGGGCCTCAAATTACCCCACAGGGTTATTAGGTATTTTCTGGCAACCTTTGGGGGATAACCTGAACATTTGCGTCTTTTCCTGGGGCCCTGAGCAGCAGTGATGTGAGGCCTCTGTCAACCCTGCCTAGTGGCCTGGCCTGGCATCATGGGAATTCATCCAGCCCACTTTGTGAATGTCATCCAAACTTGTCTAGTCACCACTACCCCCAGACCACTTTCCTAATTTCTTTTTCCACTGTCTTCTAAAGAAAACAAAGTCGCACAAAATAAATAAGACATTTCTTCTCTGAGAAGAGAAACACAAATAATCAGTTACAAAAGAATTGTCTTAATGAACTGCTAAGCCTAAATTAGGCTTGCCGATTGTAAACTGAAATCCAGGGCCCAGAGCCTGTGCTAAATTAATGAGTATTACACATATTAAGCAAAAGGTTATCCAGTGCTTCTGTGATCTAAAAAAGGCAAGATTTCCCAACCAGGGGCCAGAGTGAGGGTGGCTGGAAGGAGAAAGGGAGGGAAGAATGGATGGATAGATTGGCTGGGTTTAGAGGGCTATCAGAATTTTCTCTATATACAGAATACCGCCAGATATTTCAGATAGAGAAACATACAGATAAAGCATTCAGAAAGGGTTTCCCATGTGCCAAGAACTTTGCTAAGCTTCAGAGATATAAATACAAGCAAGAGTGGAAATCCCTACTTTTAATAAGCTGACATTCTAATGGAGGCTGGTAATATATAAAGGGGATCTGGGAAGTGTAAGAGGGAGGAGAAGAGGAAGAGAGGAGGAAAGGGGAAAGTGAAGTCCAGAGAGTGAGTCAAGCTGGGAAAGGGGGTGTGGGCGTGAGACCTCTCATGGTGGCAGGCCAGGCTCAGTACTCACCAAACAGGGAAGTAGGCCTCAAGGAGGAGGAGGTATCTTAAGAGTAGGAAGGCTGCTGCTGAGGAGGCAAAGAAATCCAGCAGGTACAGCTGCTCCAGATTTTTAAACCCCATTGGAATTCTTCTAAAAATGTGTATATCAATCACCACATTGACCTTAGAGTCTGTCTAAGCCAGGCCACACCTATTTAAGAATTCCCTTTAGGAATTCCTTCCCATTTTTTTTTTGTTGTTATTCAGCGGTTTCAGTGGTATCTCACTCTTCATGACTTCCATTTGGGTTTTCTTGGCAAAGATGCTGGAGTGGTTTGACATTTCCTTTTCTAGCTTGTTTTACAGATGAGGAAACTGAGGCAAACAGGGTTAAGTGATTTGCCCAGGGTCACACAGCTAGTAAGAGTCTGAGGCCAGATTTGAACTCAGGAAGATGAATCTTTCCTGACTCCAGACTCCAGATAAGAAAGCTGAGAATCACAGACAGTCCTGAGAAGTGCATATCCAGCTTTTGCTTCAACACTTCCTCTGAGGGAGATCCCACTGTCTCTTAAGACAGCCCATTCCACTTTTAGTGGAATTATTGGGAAGATTTTCCTGACAGCAAGACTCAATTTATTCCTTTACAACTTCTACACTTTGCTCCTCCTTCTGGTCTTTGGCCAAACAGATATTGTTCAGTCATTTCAGTTGTGTCTGACTCTTCATGACCCTGTTTGGAGTTTTCTTGGCAAAGACATTGGAGTGGTTTGCCATTTCCTTTTCTAGCTCATTTTACAGATGAGGAAACTGAGGCAAACAGGGTTAAGTGACTTGCCCAGGGTCACACAGCTCTTAAGTGTCTGAGAGGGGATTTGAACTCAGGAGGATGAGTCTTCCTGATTCTAGGCTCAGGGCTCCATATACTGTGCCACATAGTTGCTTACTCTAATTACTCTTCTACATAACAGCTCCTCAAAGACAAGAAGACAGCCATGAAGTGCTACCTAATTCTTCTCTCTAAACACTGGTTCCTGGGACCAATCTTCACGACTGTGCTCAGGATGAACACAAGTCCCTCTATTATTTGTATCATTCCTCTCTGGAAGGTCCCGACCTTTTCTAAAATGTGGTGGTGCCCAGAGAAGGTTCTTTCTCTGGAGCTTCCTGGCCTTCATCATCTATGAAGGTTGGGGTGCTAATGTGATCAAAGATCTTCCCCTGCCTATTCAATAGGCCTCAGGTGGAGCTAGTTAAAGGAAGCTGGATTAAGAGAGGCTGGATTGGAAGGGAAGGCCCACACCCTTTGGTACTTACTAGGTGCCAAGTCTCAGGCCAAACAAGCTCAGAGCTGTGAGGAGAAGAAGAAGCAGAGTAGAGAGAGCTGCGAGAGACAGAGAACTGCAAGAGACTCAAAGAGAGAGAGACAACTACAAGGGCTTTCAGAACTGCAGGGGGAGAGGACACAGGCAAGCAGACAGGACTTGTGAGTGATTTTTTACAGGAAGGCCCTAGCAGAGAGGAAGCTTACAGGTTGGCTTGGCTCTTTGCTGATACTGTGTTTTAATCTCCTTGCTGTTACATTGAGGTGGACACACTGGTTTTGGAATACAATTACTGTTATGTCAAATTGGGGTTATTGGTTCTGGGATTTGTTCCTCTGGTGTCTGAATAAATGTTTTACTTCTTCTGCCTTCTATACAGAGAGTATCCTATACTTTGTGATTCTGAACTATACAGGCATTTTCATGGTCACCATCGATATCATGAATCTTGCCTTACTGATACAAAGGTTCACAAGGATGCTAAACTGGGAAAGACCTTAGAAATCATAGAATATAGCTCACTCTTTTTATGAAGGAGGACCCTGAAAAGTCCTTGGACTATCCCAAGACCACACAGGGAGCACTTACAAGATGAGATCCTTTGACTCCAAATCCAGGGTCCTTGCATTAGTCCCCCTTTCTTGATGATTCATACCACAACCCATCTCCTGCAAGCTGTTGCCACCTTTCCTTTGGATGATTGTTATAGCTTTGTAGATGGCCTTCCTGACCCTAGCCTTTTCTCTAACCCCTCTCCAATTCATCCTTCACACATTCACATCCTTCCTCAAGAAGCGTTAGTGGCTCCCTGTTTTCTCTAGGATAAAATAGAAATCACCTTTTTTTTTTTAACATGTAAAGTCCTTTACAATCTGGCCCCAACCTATGGTTTCGGGTTGATTCCATGTGATTTTTGGTCATATATTCTACTTTCCAATCAGATTGGACTGCTTGCTGTGGCATCTCCCACTTCCACATGTTTGCACAGTACCTGGAATCTTATCCTTTCCTGCCTCCCCTTAGCTTCTTGGAATCCCTTCTAAAAGCTTAGTTCAAGCACCACCTTTTCCAAGCAACCTTTCCAGTGCTCCCAGAAGTTAGGACTTCTCCCACTCCGTAATTACCATGTATTTACCTGCTCTATATCTTACAGTTGCTCCTCTGTCAACATACTGTTTTCACCTAATCAACTGCAAGCTCCCTGAAGCCAAGGACTATTTGATTTTCTCTTTGTTCCCCTAGTGCCCAGCACAGTGCTTAGTACTTCAGGGTTGCCTAATATATTGTTTCTGAATTGAATCTTGCTTTTACACCTGATGGAAGTAACCTACTCGGCTAACATTCTTCCTCTAGATTTTTGGATTACTTTTTGTTTGGTTGGTTTTGTGTTTTGGAGGGGTAAAGGCAGGGACATTGGGGTTAAGTGACTTGCCCAAGGTCGATTTTTGGATTATTGTAGCTAAGATATGGCAGCGAAGGAGTGAAGACAGAGTCAAACAGGAGGTTTCCTAGTTGGAATGGATCTTAAGGTCCTCATTTTAGACACAAGAAAACTGGGGATGATAGGGATTAAGCAAGCTGCCCAAGGTTATACGGTAGAGTGGTGAACAATAGAGTCTGAATTCAAATTCAGGTCCTCTGATTTCTCAGTCTAATGCATTTTACGCTGAACTGTGATGCTTCAGTTGTCTTATGTCTTACTGGGATGTTGCTCATGCTGCTGCATCTATTTGACCTATTTCTGTCATTTTGGGCTCCTCGGTGGTGCAGGACACAGAACACTGGGCTTGGAATCAGGAAGACTCATCGTCATGAGTTCGAATCACTCAGACACTAGCTAAGTGACCTTGGGCAAGTCACTTAACCCTGTGTGCCTCATTTTCTTAATCTGTAAATGAGCTAGAGAAGGAAGTAGCAAACTGCTCCAATGTCTTTGCCAAGAAAACCCCAAACAGGGTCATGAAGAGTCAGATACAACTGAAATGACTGAACAACAGCAAAATTTCTGTCATGTATTCAAGATAAAAAAGTGAGAAGCTCAGTAACTATCAGGCATGTGTATGTGTGTGTGTGTGTGCGTGTGTGTGTGTGTGTGTTTCCTCTGGGTACATTACATAAGAACATTACAACCCAGAACATTCCCTCCCAGCAACTGCCTAGCTAAGGTTAATGGCCCAGTTCTATACTTGGGGTTATTAGCTATTCCCAGCTGGCCATTAATCCCTGGGAAGTGCCCCCACACCTCAGTGATTAGTCCTTCCTTTAACTACAGAGAGAATCCTGAATTTCACTGTGCTTTAAACAGAAGGAACATAGAGTCTGGGAGCTTAATTAGTTGTTTATAAATTGGTCATTTCTTTCCAAAATCCAAAACAGAGCCTCTGATTGTTAATATCTCTAGCATAGTGTCACATGGTATCTAATCCAATTTGTAATTCTCCTTGAGATCAGGATTATCTCAAAAATAGCCATGGTTCCTCCCTCTTGCCAGAGATATAACTAAGGCTGGGTGATCAGAGATTTGCACCAGGTTGTCAACATTTAGAAAGCACAGACAGCAGTTACAGTCTTTCAGCAAGTCAATTCAACAAGCACTTACTATGTGTCAAGTTCTATGCTAAATACTAGAGATGCCTAGAAAAAGAAAGAAGGGGGAAACCAGTCTCTTTTCTAAAGGGCTTGTATTCTAATGGAGGAATCAATAGGTAAATTCCTAGGTATTTACCAGATACATTGAGTAATACAAGACAATCTGAGAGGGGAAGATTATCAGCTCTGAGAACTACGACCTTAGCATCAACATCCCTACCCCCACCCCCCCACTCCCCAACTCACTGCCCACCCCACCCCCACCCCATGCTTCACCAAGGGGAGCTCCTGTCCTGCCCATCTAGCTCCCCTCTCCTGCCTGTGCTCTACCAGTCCACTGAAGGTCCATTGTTTGCTTGCCCAGGGAATATTTTTTTCCCTCTTTAAAAAACTGTTAGTTATGACTCTGCCCTTTCCTTTTGTCTCTGTACAAGTTGAAATAAAATCTGCTCATGCCCAACCTTCCTTCCTCCTAGCCCACCTCTACTTCTTATGAAAATTGGACCAGACTTCTAAAGAATATTCCATGGGGATTTCTTAATGAAAATACGTTGCAAAGTTTCATCATTCAATATATTTTGATGCTGCACAATCTCAGGCATATCATAGATTTATTAAATTATCAACAGCAAAATATAACATGGAATTTATCCAGGGTTTTGCTATACAAATATTTACTGCAGCACAGAACTTTGTTATATTTCCCCAGTCTACTTGATAATCCCCTGATTAGACGTCCCTGTTCTTGGTGGAGCCAAAGAAAAATTGAAGGGAAAGGTCAAATGCAAATAGAGCATGTATTTGTTTTCAAAATGCTGTCTAATTCTACAATAGCTTGTTTAGGGGTTTTGTAGTTCACTGATTGGACCAACCAGCAGGCTTCATTGATCTTTGGCCCTTCCAATCACATCAAAAGCCTACAAAGAGCCAATTAGTGAGGATACAAAGAAAAGGTCGTTCTACTGAACTTCTAAGCACTTCCTGCCAATGGTAATGTAGCATACGTTCAATTTACCCAGTGTCTTTTATGTGAAAAACCATAGGATTAATGCTACAAGTACAATGTAGGTAGGGCCCTGCATTTACAAATTATTTTACTCTTTAAGCTACCTGCTATTGAAGTAAACTGAAGAATAAGTCTGAAATCCAGGGCATACAAATACCAGCCAGCTCTTGTTTGATCATCTCAAATGATGGCGAACTGGGAATTTAAATCTATTTAGAATCTGTGACATTTTTCCAGTAATTGTCTGTGGGGATGAGTCATAGAATGCAACGATCTCTGAATAATTAGAGCTGAGGATCACTCAAAGGGCAAGGGAGAGACACTGAGGAATTATCAGAGGCTGCAACATATTTAAAATGAGGAACAAGGTGGGAGAAGTAGTGGATGCTGGTTACATATGGGGAGTGAGGGGTGACCAGTGGATAGCGCCTTTGTTCTTTTGGTTTCTACATAATGTGGAGAGAACTCAAGGAAGAACCTTAGCACAGTAAGTGTGTTCCCTTTGGCTTTATGGGATGAGACTTCCACAGGTTGGTCAGGCCCTGATGGGCTGTGATCTGTATATTTGGAGGGACTACACACAATGACAAGATCACAGATCTTTATCAATGGCAAAATATAACGTGGAATTTATCCATGGACCTTCACTTCTATTACTTCCCTAGAACAAACCTTTTAGCGGAGTGGCTTGAAACAGGTGGCATATATGAATTTGAGCAATAATTTCCTTCTCTTATCCTTTACACCTTCAAATAAAAGGGTTAACTGATAGTGAGACTGCTAAGGGGGTGTGTATGTGAAGGAGCCAAAAAGAAAGAGCAACTGAAGGCCCTGAGAATTCACAAACTGGATGCTTTCCGGAATAATTAGAAATGTGCAGGACCTGTGGCAAATATTAAAGTGTTCTGTGTTTAGGAAGACCTTACTTCTTTACAAATTTTCATGTGCCAGAGATTCATTCATTCATATGTTCAGACATTTATCTCTTTCAATAAAAAGTAATTGCTTACTATATGGGTAGCACATGCCAGGTGCTGAGATTATAAAGCTGAAAAATGGTCCAGTTCTCAATCTCTAGAAACTTACATTTTACTAAGGAAAAAATTAGTGAGCAAAGCATATTTTTAGCTTGGGGAAGACTTCTTGGAGAAGGTGGCCCCCTGAAAGAAAAGAGATTTCACAAGGACAGAGGTTATCCTAAGCATGTTATGTGAAAGCACAAAAGCAAGAAGTGACATTCAGAGTTTAAGAAAGAGCTAACCGTTTAATGTTGGGCTGAAATGTAGATTATGGAAGAGGAAATTATGTGAAATAAGGGTGGGAGAGCATTCAGAGACAGAGGGCCTTGAATGTCTTTGTTGTTGTTAAGTCATTTTTCAGTAGTGTCTGACTCTTTGTGACCCCATTTGGGGTTTTCTTGGCAAAGATACTGGAGTGGTCTGCCATTTCCTTCTCCAGCTCATTTTACAGATGAGGAAACTGAGGCAAACAGAGTGAAATGACTGGCTCAGGGTCACACAGCTATTAAATGTCTAAGGCTGAATTTGAACTCAGGTCTTCCTGACTCCTAGCCTAGCACTCTGTGCCACCTAGCGGCCACCTTGAATGTCCATTGAGTACTAACTAGAGGCAAGACACTGATCTAGGTTCTATAAAGAGTAGATGAGGGAATAAAAGACACAGTCCCTGACCTCAAAGAGTTTATGTTTTAGTAAAGGAGTTTACTTTTAATTTAATAGATTCTTCTCTCACTTGAGTTGTTTTGTTTCTCTGTCTCTCTCTCTGTCTCTCTCTCTCTCTGTCTCTCTCTCTCTCTCTTTCTCTCTCTCTCTCTCTCTGTCTCTCTGTCTCTCTCTCTCGTCAACTCCAACAAGAAATAGTGGGAGAATCAATTACCTTCGGGTAGCAGGTAATTCCCTACATAGAACGTGCAGGCTGGTGATATGGATTTAAGACTCATAGAGCACTTAATTTTGCTTTGAGCAAGAATTCTTTCTTTTTCAAGATAGGAAAAAAGCATACAAACATACAACAAAAAGAGAAAGTAGAAAAAAACACAACACATTTCAAAATCAAGCATAACATTCTAATCTAAAAAATATGTGGGACTAGTTGAGCAAAGTCACCAAGGTCATTCTCTGCGTACAAGTATCAGGTATTGAAAAATGCTATTGGACTCTGATTCTCTGAACAAGAATTTCCAGCCTTTTCCTGAATGCTTTTCCTTTAAAGTACAAACAGACTCCATTCATCAAAACCAGATGCTACTGTTTCTCTGTTCAGTTTCAGTTATCAATATCACGTTGGAATGATCCAAAACATTTTAGTAAAAAAAAAAACGACCAAAGCTTGTGATCAGGTCAAGTTAGACGGGGTTGATATGCCAAGTTCCATGGTCCCATTTGAAAGGAGAAGAAGTCAAGTTTATTCAGACAGTATTCCCCCCCTTCTAATTGTTTTTTTAATCCTGAAATTATTTGTTCATGTTGGAAAGAAAACACACACATACACACACACACACACACACACACACAAATTCATTCCGTTTTGTTAGGGTCTGCTAAAAGTTAGAAGAGGAGAGAAACCACCAAGCTTTCTGTCTCCGTAAGTTTTGAAAATTGCCTCTTTTGGAATTGTTGACATTGGACTGGACCGGTGATCATAAAGTAGGTCTAGGCAGCTAGGCGGCACAGGGCATAGAGCGCTGGCCCTGGAGCTCAAATCTGGCCTACTAGCTGTATGACCCTGGGTAAGTCACTCAAATTTGTTTGCCTCAGTTTCCTTATCTGTAAAGTGAGCCGGAGAAGGAAATCATAAACCATTCCAGTATTTTTGCCAAGAAAACTCCAAATAGGGTCATGAAGAGTCAGACACAATTAACTGACAAAACAACAAGAAGCCCATTTGGCCACAGTGTATCTCCATGATGATGTGACAAGACTAGGCTGTAGGAAAACCACTTCAGCCCCTCCTAGGATGTTGAGTTCCCTATGCCAGTGAAGCAGGCCCACCAAATGTGACAGTTCAATGGCTGGCTCACTATAGTGGTAGAGACACAGCAATACCCTGTTTTGAAGGTTCTGAAGCTTCTCTTCTCTGCCTTATGAAGATTTCTAAAGTCTTCCATGTTTTATGGTACTTTCCTTTAGAATGCACCACCTCCTACCAGTGTCTTATAGTGGTGAGTAGCTAAAGTATTTTTCCCTTTTCTTATGGATAGTAACAGCAATATCTTAAATTTTATTTCCTTAGTGTTTTATACTTTTCAAAGTGTGTTTATATACTTCATGACTCTGGAAGAGAGAGTGAAGCTGACCACTTTGTGCAACTCTGACTCACAAATCCAATTAACGTGGAAGTCAAGAATCACCCCATGATGTCACAGATCTTCTTTACAAATGAAGGATGAACAAGGACCAGGAGTTGGGAAGACCTGAGTTCAAATCTCTCTCAGACGCTTATTAGCTGTGTGACCTTGGGCAAGTCTCTTAATCTTTGTCTTCCTCAGTTGCTTATTCAATAAAATAGGGTTAATAATAACATCCTACTTGATTCATAAAGTGCCATATAAAGGCTAGCTAGTATTATTATCCTATGTTCAGTGTATTGTGGATAGTTATAATTATGCAGATATGACCCAAGTCTCTATCAAGTGCCTTCTCTACAGCAGACTAGGAACTAAATCAAATAGAAAAGATTTTTTAAAAAAATATGACAGATAAAAATCAATAAATTAAAAATATAACAATAACGAAGTAAATGAGAAACAAAAGTTCCCCTAAATCTAAAGATATATAATCTCTCACTGATTGTCATGTTTGCAGAGGGAGACACAACTCCTCCCTCCTCCCCCTAGATAACTCGTATTCCTGTGGTTGCATCCCATTCAGAAGCCTTCCTCTAGTTCTTTCTCCTAGCAAGTGTCTGTACCTACCGGCTCTTATACTCTGGTTTTAGAACTCCTGAGACTGACGTTTGCTCTTGTTTCTCTGTGTTAATGTTTCTCTGCTAAAGATGTCCTTGATTACTACGGGGCTTCTTCATAAAAACGAAAACAAAAACATGTTACAGGTTTCTTGTGAGATGTCCTAGTCAATATGCTTGGGGCTAATCAACATATTGGTTTTGAACTCTTTCGTTAATGAAGCAGGTCCCATGCTAGCTTATATTGTATGTAACCTGATCTTTTCAGTTACTCTCCTGTATAGCTGATTCACTTTTATTTGCTATCCTTTATAATCCAAGACTGGGTTAATTCTTTCGGTCCTCTTGGTAATTTGAAAAAAGGCAAGAAACTTTCCTGTTGGTGTTGTAGGCTTATTCTTCAGTGTTAGGTTGACAGCCTCTATTCACAGAAACTAAAATGTCTTCATCAACACCCCCTGGAATTTATCTTCCCTAAACCATCTGTATCATGGGATTCTAGTTGAAAATGGTAAAAAGGACTTGGAGACTGCCTACATAAATCTGGCAAATGTGGTACCATAGGGGATAGCAGGGATATCAGAAAGGGGGTGGGTGATACAGAAAACAATAGCCAAGAGCACACAAAATAAACCTGTAGTCTCAGAAATCTATATGCACCTATAAACTGTCAGAAAGATACAATTTACTAGAAAGACAAGAAGCAATGTGATTTAATGACTAGAAGATAATCTTAGAGTCAGAGAGATCCATGTTCAAGTCCCATCTTTGATACTTACTAGCTGTTTGAGTTTGCTTTCACTCTAAGATGATAAATTTTAGAAAAGTTGCTGATCTTTATTGTTGGACAGAGCTTCCACACTGGGAGTAAAGATTTTTAACAGGGATTCAAAAAATCAACTTCAGAAGCATAGGGTGAAAGAGGCATGGCTAGAGTACTAAGATAATGAATGTAAAGAGCTTTGCAGATCTATAGCACTATGTAAACGTGAGCCATGATTATAATGGTTCCAAGAATCACCCTTGTAAAGGTTTTCAGTAGGTCTCAAGCTCAATATGAGTGGGATGCTAAAGCATAATAAGGCCACATTAAGAGACTAATAGCATCCAGAACAGGGGAAGTCACGATGCTGATAGACCCTGTCCTGATCAGACCACATTTGGTGTATTGTGCTCAGTTCTGGGTGCCATATTTTAGGAAAGACATAAAAAAGGGAGGTCTGTGCAGAATAGAGGATCATCAAAACGGTGAAAGGACTGGAGATCATGTTGTATGAGGACCGGTTGAAGGAATTGGGAATGTTTAGCCTGGAGAAGAGAAGATTTTTGACAAGCCAGAGAGGGATATGATTGCTATCCTCCCATAGGCTGTTACATGGGAGAAGGATTAGACTAATTATGCTTGGCTCCAGAGGGTAGAACTTGGAATAATGGGTGGAAATTATAGACAGGCAGATTTTTGTTATATGTGATCAAAAACTAACCCACAACTAGAGTTGTCCCAAAATAGACAAAAATAGCCTTGGGACACGATAGGTCCCCCTACCTCACATGTTGATTATCATAGTCTCAATGATAACTATTATTTATATAATACAAATAGAATAATAATAATAAATATTATGACTAAGAACTGGTGCTCTCAGCACAGAAAAATCTGAGACAGTTGAACTGAAGTAGATCTTTGGCTTCCCCATCGCTTTATGATTGGTTCCCTTAAAAAAGCTGAGTTTTAGAATATATGGATTAGTCTTACCTCATCCTGAGCCAACCCTAAGTATCCACAAAATTGAACTTGTCTTGAGATGGAGAGTGGCTTCTGTCATTTGTGTGGGTGCAGAGTTTGCCCAGAACAGGATAACAAAGGAAACAAATTATATTTGAATAGTTATCAAAATATTTAAAACAAAACAAGTTCATGAACCTGTCAGTGGATTTTCCTGTTGGTCTCTTCTTGGATATCTCATGAATTTCTCCAGGAATATTTCGTGGTTTTCAAGTATTTTGTACTGATGAGATCATGTATTTAGAGCTGGCAGGGACCCTACAGATCACTGACTCTAATCCTTTCATTTTATAGATGACAAAACTAAGTTCCAGAATGGTAAGCAATTTGCCAAAGGCAGGTAAGTAGCAGTGCTGGGATTTAAGTCTTCTGACTCCAAACCCAGAGCACTTTCCAGGATGGCAAACAGTCTGCCTCCGGCTCCAGGCTGGCTTCTCTATGTCTGAACAGTTTTGTTAGGTCCAGTTTCCCTTACGTTTGTCACACTAATTTGGTCTTCTCTTCTTGGTATTCTATTCCTGGCTTGTAGCATGTAGAGCTAAAGAATCCTTGAAGACTTGATGTATTGTAAGTAGCTGTGGATTCCACATTTTAGGAGAGACTTTGACCAACTGGAGTATCACACAATAGCAGAGTTAGCCATGACCTCAGGGGCCCTCTAGCCTAGCCCTCTGATCCCTCTCCAGGAGACTTGGTTCATGTTTGGTTTCTAATTCTTCCCATTCTCTTGGACTATATGTATTAGTTCCCTGATCAAGCCAATCAGGGAAAGACCTCAGCAAAAAGTCAAGCCAACTGGCATCTCAAAGGGACTCCAACTTCAGCCTCCCAGCACACTGTCTTGAGATGGCTTAGGAATGTCCCCAGAGCCACTGTGAGACCGACCCTCTGACACAGATTTGAATGGTTTTCCTGTACTTATAGGTGAGCACCTTTGTTTTAGATCAGGGTTCTTGGAGTTTGTGAACTTTTAAAAATATTTATACATATACATAGAGATAACAATATTTAATAGCAATTGTTTCTGTCACAAAGCTTCCTATATATTTCATATTGTATTATATATTAATATTATATGCTATTACACATGTACATATATGTAATATATAGTAATATATACATATATTATATAATATTTATATTATGCATTTGAAAACATTATTCTGAGAGGTGGACCTACAGACTTTATTGGAATGCCAAAGGGGCCCATGACAGAAAAATGTTTAAGAACCCTTGTTTTAGATAATTTTATGTTTTAGATGTTTAGATGTTTTAGAATCTTTTAAGATTCTTTTAAAGACACTTGCTTATATAAATACTCCACTCTACCCAGAAATTTAAGAAAGCTTTATCGTATTTCGAGGAGGGACGGTGGGTAAGAGCTGGCACTGGCTGATACTGCTTCTAAGGGGTCCAAGACAAAAGGCACAGAAACACATTAACAGAAACATCCTGAGGAAACTCCCAACCCTCCATCTTTTATAAGCCTGGCACCTTTTGCTTTCCTCAATCTAACTATGGGTTTAGGAGGCATGTCAACCCAATCTACTTTACTAAAAATATCAACACAAGTCCCTGAAGGACCACTGTGGATTTCAACTATGTTATTTTCAGCATTTCCAGGTGATCTTCACATAAGCATACACAGATCCACAAGGAAAGAGGCAAAATTTGGTTTGATGGAATTGTAGCCCCAGAGCTTCCAATGTCCAGGATGACAGAGATATGGGACATTGAGACACCCCCTAACCATTAGAGCTCTCCAAGAGTAGAATGTGATGCTTTGGGACATAAATTACTTCTGCTCACTGGAGGCATTAAAGAAGGATTCTTAACTTGGGGTCCATGAATCCTCTTTTACAATCGTATGTATTTTCTTTTATGAATTTAAAAACATGTTTCTGAGAAAGAGATCAGACTGCTAAGGTGTGCATAACATAGAAAAAGCTAAGAAGCCATGCATTGAAGGATCAATAAATAATAATAAAGTGTATATTATGTCTACTTTATATATACCTATATAATAATAGAATATATATTATATATACTTTGCATATATATATGCATATATAATAATAATAAATTAATAATAAAGCATTAAAATGATAAATGACTTTCTACTATCTTATTTAAAGGAGATTCTCGATTACATTGGACAAAATAACTGAGGAGGTTGCTTCCAAGTCTAGAATTTAGTGAGAAGCAGCATGACACAGTGGAAATCATTCAGGATTTGGAGTCCAAGGATCTGAGTCCTGATTCAGTTACTTACTATCTCTGTAACATAAGGCTAAACCTTAACTTACCTAGATCTTGATTTCTTCATCTGTAAGGGTTATACTCCCATTTTTCTGATGCCTTTTAGTTGTAAATCTATAATTTTATGAAGCCATAGAATGGTTTCCTTCTTTCCTTTTTATTTTAATGTTTAGAGGGAATGGATTTTGCCCTCTTTTTGTGTAATAGGGCTGAGGAGGATCATCATTTCCCCATTCGTAAGGTTGTATATTTCGGGGAAACCCAAATCTTGTTTGTTGTTTTGCTTTTTCTGTCCATGGGACCTGGCAGTTTTTTCCTACCCACATAGAAGGCAGAAGTGTAATGGACCAATCTTGGTCTGATCATCGCATCTCATATTCATGAGCATACAGAAGGAAAATGTGGTATTGATTTTGAAAACACTGCTCCCAAGCTGGATAGCTCGATTTCCCACAGACCACTCAATTCACTTTCAGTCAATAGGTATGTTTCATGCGAATGCAATGCAACATGGGTTAAAGTCTTCTTTCTGAATGGAAACTTAAAGCTGCCCTTCCATGTGGAATACATAGGGGATCTGGGTAGCTCAGAATTGGCCCTATTTGTACACCTCACAAGATTATTTTCATGGGAGTGAATTAGATCTGGTCTAGGTGTAAAACCCCAATGACTGAATATAATGGTGTTTCTGTAAGGAACACAACTCCAATTCTCTTTCGTCCTTAGCTGATATTCCCTCTAGAAGTTGCCGAGGGGCCATGTTTCTGTAGGACTTTGGTATTAATGTGCTGGCAGCTCTCAGCTTTCATTCAGTTTATGGTCAGTGCCAAGTTTGTTTTTCTTTGAGGACAGCTCCAAAACTTGAGTAGAATGATTTGTATCTGTGTTTGTGTTGCTTCTGAGGTGGTATCATACTTCCCACACTGAAGGACTTGCCAGGAAAAGCATCTTCTGAAGGGGAAAAAAATGATTCAGGTTGGGGAGGAGGAAAAAAAATCAACACGGGGAAGAGCAGGCCAACTTTACATTTCAGTACTTCTAGGCAAGAGAAATGGGAAACAACTAAGTGACACTGATTTTATCTTCAGATGCAAACATATTAAATTGATGTTCACCGAGGTTTCCAGTGAGGACTCTTTAGCTTAGGCACTTCTATTCAATTATGTGAGTGCATAATGGAGGAGAAGACATAGCATGTTTGGAGGCACAGCTCCTGTCCCCTCCTACCTGGGGCCTTTCCTCATTGCCCATGTTATTAGGACTCTCTCCCTCTCAGGATTGCTTTGCACTTCTTCATATTTTCCTAATGGTGTTTATAGCGTATTCCTCCAGTAGACTGTGAGCCCCTTGAGGACAGGGACAATTTTGCTTTTGTCTTTGTATCTTTGGTGCCTCGCATAGTTTCTTTGCGGGTAATAGGTGCTTAATGTAAATTCCTTAAAGAAAGCAAAGGTTATTTTTTGTGTGTTTATACCCTCAGTGCCCAACTCAGTGCCTTTCACATTAGACGTGCTTGATTCAATTTATTAAATCATAGTTCATATACCAGAAGGGTTTTGTTAACTCTAGGTCCAATATGAGCCAGCTTGCAAAATGAAACATTTTTTCAAACAAACAAACAAACAAAGCAAATGGAAGCTTATATTGCATTTTTAAAAGATGACCACGTGAAACGAGCACCAAAAATGGGACCACGGAGATGTAAGTTCTGGTCCTGTCTCTATCATGGAGAAGCTATGTAATTTGGGGTAAGTTGTCTCACCTCTTAGAGCAGGGGTGGGGAAAAATTTGGATTCAGTCAAAAGGCTGCACTTAAGGATGCAGAAGGCCATGTGTGGCTTTAAGGCCTCAAGTTCCCCAACCCTGTCTTGGAGCCTCATTTCTCTTGGTAAATTGAAAAGAGTGGACTTAATTATCACTATGGCCCTTTCTAGCTCTAAAAGTCTATTATTACAAATATAGTGTCTAGATAACAGCTCCTGGGTATCTATAATATCCAGACCACATCTGGCTTCTGCATTTGAAGATGGGCATTATCAAGCTGGGTGGTGCAGTGGATAGAGTGCCAGGCCTGGAGTCAGGAAGACCTGAGTTCAAATCCGATCTCAGATACTGACTAGTTTTGTGACCCTGGGCAAATCATCTAACCCTATTTGACTCAATTTCCTCATCTATAAAATGAGCTGGAGAAAGAAATGAGAAACCACTCCAGTGTCTTTGTCAAGAAAATTGCAAATGGGATCACAAAGAGTCAGACATGACTGAAAACAGATAAATAATAACATTGTCAAACTAGCAAATCACAGGATCCCAAAAGAGAATATCCTCTATAATACTTCCAAACAGTCATTTGGCCTTCACTGACTGGGACCCACTACCCCTTCACCAATGCAGCTTATTATATTAGTAATGTATTAAGGATCAGTGATGTCTTCAGTATGCAATGTTCTCTCCATCAATGCAGATAATAACCCTTCTAAAATTTGGTTGATAGGTTTTAGGGAGTTGCCTGAGACTCAGAAAAGCTAATTAACCTACCCATGGTTGCACAGCTGGAATGTTTTAAAGGTAGGATCTGAACCTGGAACTTCCCGAATTTAGGTTCAGTATGCTATCCTCTATGCCATGCAACTTCTTAGAAACCATATTTCATGGAGCATATTGGAAGAATGGAGATTGGTTAGCCGGGGGATGGAGCATGGAAGGGACTTTGTGGGGGTAGGAAACATGCTTTCTGTCCTCTGGAAGAAGGATCAGACATTCTGAACTGTCAGGATGGGCTAAAGTAGAACCACATCATTAGACAGAAATTAAAACGAAGCCAATTTTGGCTGAATATGAAGAACTTTCTAAGGATGAGCTTTTAAACAATGAGAAAGGTGGTCTCGAGTATCATGCATGTGCATAGTTATTTCTATATTGTCTCACCCATCAGACTGTGAATTCCCTGAGAGTGGGAACTATTTTTTGCCTTTCTTTCTATCTCTCAGGATTTAGCTTAATGCCTGGCACGTAGGTACTTTTCAAATGCCTTTTGACTTGACTGAAAATATTCAGAATGAGGCTGGGTGACTGCCTGCCAGGGGTGTTATGGAATGTGTGTTTAGAGTTGCATTAGCCAATACTAAAATTCCATGGTGACTAATTTGATAGAAACTGGGTAAGATAGGCACTTTCAAATTCCACCGACTAAAATGATATCACAAATACTATTGTTTTACCAAGAAAATGATGGGGTAAAGATAATTAAATTATATATTAAGAGGTTACTGAGTCTGACAATCGACTTTTACAGATGAAGAAACTGAGGCACAGAGCAGTTAAATGACTTGTCTAGTGCCATGCAGCTAGTAAGTGTTGTAGGTGGGAAAGCTCTTTTTCATCCAAGTCTTTCCTTCCACTGTGGAACCTAATACTCACTACTGGAAATGAAAATCCTTAGGTCTTTGCTGCCTGTGTTTTATCATCTTTTCAGCAGAGGGATCACCCTGTGTTCATAGCAATAACACATGTGTTTAAAAGTGTTAGCTGCTGACTTGCAGAGAGAGTCTCCATGCCTGAGGGATCTATCCTACTCCCAGAAAATCTGAAGCATGAAGTATATTCCAGGCCCTAATTAAGTTCGTATTAGAAGAATTACTCAGGTTATCTCAGGTGTAGGCTGGTGGGAGGAAGGAAACAGTGCTTTTATTTAAAAATATTTCTTGGTTTTTGCAAAGCTGGCAAAGAGAAACTACAATTTGTGAACTAAGGTAGAACCTAAACCTCCTGCCTCTCTGATTCCTGCTGAATTTCAAGAGGAATGAGTCAACAAAAGAAGTGATAAAGTGATAACAGAATATTAAGGATGAGCTGAAAAGTGAAAAATGGAGAGATGATTGCATAATCATTCACTAATTGGGTGACCTGCAAAGCATCAGGTTGATTAGGCTGAGTGTCCTCTTGCAAAAGCAGTAGGCAACAACAGCTGACCCTCCCACAGCATGCAGGAAATTATGCAGAGGTCAGAGACTTTCATTTTTGTCTTGGTAGCCCCCAAACCTGGGTAATACTTAGCACATAATAGGCATTTAGTGAATACCTTTTGATTGTTTTCATCCATATGATCACAGATCTAAAGTTTGAAGGTACCTTCAAATCCTCTCATTTTACAGATGAGGAAACTGACTTCTAAAGAAGCTGAATGACTTGCCCAAGGTCATACAAAGAATCTCAAAAGTGAGAGCTTAGAACCTCTGACTTCTTCCACTACACTAAGTTGCTTCCTTGGATTGATTGATTGATCTGGGGATTCCTGGCCCACAACCCTGGACTTTGTAGCATACCCCAGAACCTCTCCAGGGATATGTATTTGAACTGGGTAAAGAGAAGCAAGACACTTAGAGCTAAAAAAGAGCTTAAGGACCAGCTAGTCCAATCCTTCGCTATTCATTTTTGCAATCCCATGGCTTCTTCTTGTTGTTATTTGTCCAACATTCTTAAAGAGAACCATGGCATCAGGAAGGTGATGCCATGACTTGCAAGTGAATGGATTCAAGTGAGGGAGGGCTGTGAGAAGTCACCAGCCTCACTTACTCCTCTGGAGCCACCTAGGTCCAGTGGCAAGACATAAATCAAGATGACTAGAGATGGCCCCAGATGTAGTGGGAGACCTGGGCCTTTTTAAGCTAAAGTCTTTCCCAGGTTTCACTATGAATGAGGCAACACTCATTCAGTGATTAAGGCTAGGTAAGAAATGAGACAAAGAATGGCCTCTATTACCTAGTCAAAAATATTCAATCTGGAAGAGGAAGACCCTCAGGGTTTCTGGCCAAAACAGAAACAATTGCTATTTACACTCACTCTGAGCCTTGTGGGCCCAACCAATGACCAAGGGAGGCTTTGGGTGGGACCTATTATTGGCTAATCAATGAGAGCTGGAGTAATTTGGGTTTAAGGCATGGGCCTTAAGAAAGAAATCTAGTCCATAAACCCCAAGGTATCCTGTGAGGTTTTAGGGATCAAAATGTACATTCCTTTGGGCAGAGCACCCATAGGTAAGGGTATGATAACCTATGCAAACAGAGGGAGAAGGAGAAGGGAAGTGGAGGGAAGGGAAGGGAAGAGCTGTGTGGCACAACTAGAAGTAGCCAGTTGGGTCCCTAGTAGGGCAGTCAATACTACTCACAGGCTGTTGTTTGTCCTTTGTTCTCAAAGAGGACCATGACATGACATCAGGAAGGTGGTGCCATGACTTGCAAGTGAGTTAGATTTAAGTGAGAGAGGGCTGTGAAAAGTCACCAGCCTCACTTTCTCCTCTGGAGTAGATACTAACCTGACCCCTAAGGTAACACAGGTGTAAGGAGCAGAACTAAGATTCAGACCTAGATACTTGGACTCCACCTCCAGCACTCCTTCTATACTAAACTACTTCCAACCACCCAGGAATGGACCTTTTGGTAGTCACCACAGGAATATTCCACTAGGTTTGTCTCCCCTATACCACCCCACTAAATAAGATGCAAACATCTTCAGGATAACGATTTTTTTGTCTTTGTTTATCCCGGGATGATGGGTGCTTCCAATTGGCAAAGTTAAACAAATGTATTGAATTTAATTGAACTTGGTGATGTCATTACAGATACAAATGCATGGGTTAGTCAAAGAGTAACCTAAAGGTTACTCAGGCATTCCAGATTACAAAACTGAGGTAGGGAATGGAGAAGGAGGAATAGTGCTTAGTGAGGAATGAGAGTGACAACAAGGCCAGTGACATATTTATCAGGCTGCTGGAGACATTGAATGGGACCAATGAGAAACTATAGTTCCAAGGTCAGTTCAACCACTTTTTAGAAGTGAGTATTACAGTCTCTATGTTTGAGGAATTTGACTCCTGGATCTCCTTTTTCTTGTCTCTCTTCATCAAGGCAATATAGGATAGAGGGTATGGTGCTGGACTTCTGTCTCATTATTAGTCACTTTCTCCCTTCAGGCTTTTACACAGATGTGTATTAAATTTGCTAATCCTCAAAAAGTCATTTCTGGAGTCTGTCTGCTATTCTAATGGCTGTTCTTTACATTTCTCTTTTGTTAATTTCTCACCATCCAGGCTTTTTCCTAGCAACCTTCAAATATGGGCATATTTTCCCCAAATCTATAAAGCTCTTGTTCAACCCACCCTTCTAGCCATCAAGATCTTCCCTCCTGTTCCTATCCAAATTCCTCAAACATCCTAATCTATATGGTTAACGCTTCAGCTTCCTTTGGAATTTCTTTCTTGATTGTCCTGCTGTCTAACTGCCCTTCTCCACTTCATTGAAATGGAGTAACCATTGATGTTTTCATAGTCATATTCACTCTTCTATCTTCAAAACTTCCCTTTGATCTGTCAGCATTTCAGCATTTGATACAGTTAATCCTGGCCACTCTTTACAATCTTGGCTTTGATAATGATATCAAATATTGTTTTTCTTTTCATGCCCCTAATCTTCCTTCAGAATCTTCTTCATGGTTCCCATGTTTCCAGTTGATTAAAAAAAAATAGGCCCTCAAACTTACTTTCTTCAATATTTCAAAGTTCTGTGATTTCATTGGTTTAGGTACTCCCTCCTCTGGCAAAGATCATAACCCATCCAAACATTCATAGACAATCTTTGAAAGCTTCTGGAGCAAAACATTTATCATCTTACAGCAAACTAATTGATGAGTCTCACTAAACCTGGTTTAGACTGATTCACGGAAAACAAACAGAACTGCCAGGGCTTGCACTGATCCAGCATGGGCCTAGAGAATTCACCAGATAATAATGATAATAAGAACAATTAAAATACCGATAGTAACCTGCATTTTCATAGAACCTGAAAGTTTTCAAAATGCTTCCATATTTGATTATTTTGATCCACATGATTTCTTTTGATACACATGATTACATAAACTAAATGGTAATGAATTAGAAAAAATGAATGTTAATCCCCTTTTGTTCAGCAACTAAGGCACAGAAAGATTAAATGACTTGTCTAATGCCATATAGTTAGTAATAGAGCCAAGGATACAAAGTCTTTTTAACTCTCTAGCCTAAAATTTATTCCATTTCACTATTTTAATTCTAAGCCAAACTTGCTAATTGGCATTTCATTGCACAAAATTAACCAGCAACTTATTCCAGACTTCTTAGTTTTGATGATCAAAGAACTTTAACAATATAAAAGTGGCTATAAATGGACCTGTAATGGTAAAGATCTTTCCTATCCATTAATAGGCCCATTGCTTAAGTTACATGGAAGCCTAAGTCACATAAGTTTGAGTCACATGAAGCCTGTGGTGGGAGGAGCTTTCTGAATGGGTGGAACAGGAAGGGGTGGAGCAGGAAAGGTGGAGTAGAGCTGAGAGGAAGATGGTCAGAGCAGTCAGAACTGAGAGAAAGAAAGATACAGAGCAGCAGTGGGAGCCAGGGAGTAATTTTGCTTGAAGGTGTTCACTTGTGGGAAGGTCCTAACAGAGGAAAGACTCGGGGATGGTGGTGCCTCTGCATTGCTGATGCATATAGATTTCTTTGTGGCTATGATGGATTTGGCTTTCTGGTGTTGGGATTCAGCTTTCTGGTGTTTGAATAAATGTTTTGGTTCTGTCTTCCATGTGGAGAGTCTGTTCTATTTTGCAATTCAGAACTATGCCAGCATATTCATAGCCACCATAGGCGATGTGAGTATCGCATTGGCACTAAAGGACCCTAATTTAGGAACCACTGATATGTGTCAATGGAATATGTTATCCATATAGCCATATATCCATATAGTCAGATATGTTATCCACATCCATCTAGCCAGCCCACACAGGCTGTCTAAATACTGCTTTGGAAGGGACATTGGTAGATACAATCTGAAGTCTTGGCCACCCATAAAGATAGGAAAAAAGCCAGAATGATAGCAGAAGTAGATGATGGAAGAGAGGGAAGGGCTAAAGAATCCAGACTGGGCAGTCTTTATTCTAGTCTCTATCTGTTTCCCTAAGTGTTGCTAGCCAAGGGGTCCATTAGGTTTAACACACACACACACACACACACACACACACACACACACACACACACAGGAGCGCGTGCGCGAGCAACCACAACTTCTTTCATAGCTGCTATCCCTTAAAAGGGAGAAGGATTGCCTCAAGTTTACTCTCACAAGCTTAATTCCTTAACTCTACCAAATTCTGGTTACACAGCAGTTCATAACAAATAGTGGATAGTGACTAGATTCATTTTTTTTCAAGCAAAAAACAAACACAAATAACAGAAATTATAAAGTTTAGAATATACCTGAAAATCCTGAGTGAATGAACTCTCCCACTGGGAGTAGGAAATACAGCAGCTCAAAAATAAATGAGAAGCCTTGATCTCACGTAAGGGAAAATTTTGCAAAATGTCTAGGGAGGAAGACTGGAGGAAAGGGCTTCCCATTGTCTGGAGTATCCAAAGTCTGTATAATTCAAATTTAACATTACAATTTCAGCATGTCCCCATTTATCTGTGTCTCCTTTTATTTTTATATGTGAAGTCATGCAAAACATATTTCCATATTGACCATATCACAAAAGAAAATAGAGATTAAAAAACAAGAAAAATAAAAGTAAAAAAAAATTACTTCAATCTGCTTTCAGAGTTTATCAGTTTTCTCACTGGAGGTGGTTAGCATTTTTATCATGAGTCCTTAGGAATTGTCTTGGATCAGTGTGTTGATCAAAGTAGCTAAATTTTTCACAGTGAATCATCATTACAATATTTCTGTAACTGTGTACAATATTCTACTCACTTCACTTGCATGAGTTCATATAAATCTTCCTGGGTTTTTCGGAAGCCATCCTGTTCATCATTTGTTACAGCACAATAGTATTTATTTCATCACAACTATAATACCACAACTTTTTCAGCCATTCCTCAATTGATGGGCATCCCCTCAATTTTCAATACTTTGCATTACAAAAATCTGCTGTAATCATTTTTGTACAAATAGGTCCTTTCCCCTTTTCTTTGATCTCTTTGAGATACAGACCTCATAGCAGTATTGCTGGGTCAAATGATATGCACAACTTTATAGCCCTTTGGCCATAGTTCCAATTGTTCTCCAGAATGGTTGGATTAGTTCATAAGTCCACTAACAGTGTATTGGTGTCCCAATTTCTCCATATCCCCTCCAGCATTTGTCATTTTCCTTTTCTGTCATAATAGTTGTGAGGTTGTGCCTTAGAGTTGTTTTAATTTACATTTCTCTATTCAGTAATGATTTAGAACATTTTTTCATGTGACTATTGATAGTTTTAATTTCTTCTTCTGAAAACTGCCTGTTTAAATCCTTTGACCACTTATCAACTGGGGAATGAGCATTATTTTTATAAATTTGGCTCAGTTCCGTATATATTTGAGAAATGAGGCATGTATCAGGGAAACTTATTATAAATTCCTCCCCCGACCCAATTTCCTGTTTTCCTTTTAATTTTGGCTATATTAGTTTTATTCGTGCAAAACCTTTTAGTTCCATATAATCAAATTATCCATTTTACTTCCTGGAATCCTCTTAATCTCTTGTTTGGTCATAAATTCTTTCTAATTTCATAAATTAACTGTAGATCTAATAGGTACATTTTTCCATGTTCCCCTGATTTACTAACAATATTGCCTTTTATGTCCATCCATTTTGACCTTATCTTGGTATAAAGTGTGAGATGTTGGTTCATGCCTAGTTTCTTCCAAACTGCTTTACACTTTTCCCAGAAATTTTTGTCAGATGGTGACTTCTTATCACAAAATCGAGGATCTTTGGGTTTATCAAACACTAGATTGTTATAACCACTTACTACTGTATATTATGTACCTAATCTATTCCACTGATCCACCAGTCTGTTTCTTAGCCAATATGAAATTGTTTTAGTGATTATCACTTTGTAATACAGTGTGAAATCTGGTACTACTAGGGTGCCTTTCTTCATATTTATTTCTTTGACTCCCTTGACAGTCTTGATCTTTTGTTCTTCCAGGTGAATTTTATTATTACTAGCTCTATAAAATAATTCTTTAGTAGTTTGATTGGCATGGCACCAAATAAGCAAATTAGCTTAGGTGGAATTAGATTCTTATTATGTTAGCTCTGTGGCCTGCACATAAGCAATTCATATTTCTCCTCTTGTTTAGAGTTACCTTTATTTGTGTGAAAAGTTTTGGGGTTTTTTTTGTAATTATATTTATATAGTCCCTGGGTCTTCTTGGCAGATAGACTCCCAAGTATTTTAGGTTGTCTGTAGTTTTTTTTAAAAAAATCTCGCTTTCTATTTCTTCCTGGATTTTGTTGGTGATAAGTAGAAATGCTGAAAATTTATGTAAGTTTATTTTATATTTGGCAGTTTTACTAAAGTTGTTCATTATTTCAACTCGTTTTTTATTTGATTCTCTTGGATTCTCTAAGTATGCCTACACATCATTTGCAAAGACTGATAGTTTTGTTTCCTCATTTCCTATTCTAATTCTTTCAATTTCTTTTTCTTATTGCTATAGCTAACATCATTTCTAGTACAGTGGACATCCTTGCTTCACCCTTTATCTTATCAGGAAGACTTCTGGTTTATCCTCATAGGAGGTAATGCTTGCTCTTGGTTTTAGATAGATACTACCTATCATTTTAAGAAAAGCTTCACATTTTCATATGCTTTCTAGTATTTTTTAACAAGAATGGGTATTGTACTTTATTAAAAAGCCTTTTCCTCACTTATTGAGACAATCATATGATTTTTGCCATTTTTGTTATCGATGTCATCAATTATTCTTATAGTTTTCTTAATATCAAACTAGCCTTGCATTCCGGGTATAAATCCTATCTTTGTGCTATATTGCTATAATCTCCTTGCTAGCATTTTACTTAAAAATTTTGCATCAATATTTATTAGGGAAATTGGTCTATATTTTTCTTTCTTTTTTTGGCTCTTCCTGGTTTAGGTATCAGCACCACATTTGTGTCATAAAAGGAATTCGTTAAAACTCTCTACCTATTTTTTCAAATAATTCATATAGTACTGAATTTAATTATTCTTTAAATGTTTGGTTCCACTCATTAATCAATCTGATTCTGGGAATTTTTCTTAGGGATTTCATTGATGGTTTGTTCAATTTCATTTTCTAAGATAAGGTTGTATTCTATTTCCTCTTCTGTTAATCTGAGCATTTTATATTTTTGTAAATATTCATCCATTTTACTTAGATTTTCAGTTTTACTGCCATATAATTGGGCAAAATAGCTCCTAATAATTGCTTTAATTTCATCTTCATTGGCAGTGCATTTACTCTTTCCAGTTTTGGTTCTGGCAATTTGATTTACTTCTTTTTTTTTTAAATCAAATTAGCCAATAGTTCCTTCTCCCACCCCCCCATACAACCAGCTCCTGCTTTTATTTATTAGTTGAATGGGTTTTTCTTAGCTTTTCAATTTTATTAATTTTTTCTTTGATTTTCAGGATTTCCATTTCAGTGCTTAATTGGGGATTTTTAATTTTTATATTTTAGTTTCATGACCAATTCATTTATGTGTCCTTTTCCTTGTTGATGTATGCATTTAGAGATACAAATTTTCCCCTAAGTACTGTTTTGGCTGCATCCCACAAATTTTGCTATGTTGTCTCTTTGTTGTCATTCTCTTTAATGAAATTATTGATTGTTTCTATGATTTATTTCTTTGAACCACTCATTTTTTAGGATTAGATTTTTTAGTTTCCAATTAATTTTCAATCTGTGCTTCAATGAGCCTTTGTCAAATTTAGTGTTTGTCGCATTATGGTCTGGAAAGGATGCATTTAATATTTCTTTTTTCTGCATTTTTATGACCTAATACATGGTCAGTATTTGTGAAGGTGCCATCCATAGCTGAGAAAGAGATAGAATCCTCTTTATTGCCATTCAGTTTTCTCCAGAGGCATTTCATATCTAACTTTTCTAAGATTCTATTCATCTCTTTTACTTCTTTTAAAATTTATTTTATGGTTAGATTTATCTAGTTCTAAGAAGGAGAAAGTTGAAGTCCTCCATTAGTATAGTTTTACTATACTATTTCCTCCTATAACTCATTTAACTTTTCCTTTAAGAATTTGTATGCTATGCCTTTTGGTACATATATGTTTAGCATTGATATTACTTCTCTGTCTATGGTACATTGAAATACCATAGCTGCCTCTTTTTTTTGGAGGGGGAAGGCAAGGCAATTGGGGTTAAGTGATTTGCCCAGGGTCACACAGCTAGTAAGCGTCAAGTCTCTGAGGCCAGACTTGAACTCAGATCTTCCTGACTCCAGGACTGGTGATCTATTCACTGCACCACTTAGCTGCCTTTTTTTTCCTTGCTTGCAAATATTTTTATTTAAATGCCATTTTTGAGGATGGTGGGTTTTAGATCTTATTGAAGGCAACAGCATCCATGGATTGCACATAGTTTTCAAAGGCAATTATCCATTTCTCTAGTATATCTGTCTCAACTTTATCATCTTCAACTACACATTATATTTGAAGCTTCTTGATGTCATATTCCACCGGAACTAGCCTGAATGCTTCTGACACATTCCTCCAATTTTGTCCTATCTGTCTCATCATCCCAAGGTTTTACATCCTGTAAGATGGAAGACTTGGCAACAATTGCAGATTTTTTTATTTCTTTGATTCATATTAAGCAAGGCATTTTCTTGGTTTCTTTGCTTTTTCACTTTCCTCATCATCATCAGAACCAGAGAGATCAATGCAATGTACCATATACCATAAGCAAGATATAATTTCCCTGCTTATCCCTTTTAATTAAGTCTATTTGTGCTTTTACTTTATCTGAGATCATGGCTGCTACCACTGCCTTTTTACTTCAGCTGAGGCATAAAAGATTCTGCTCCACTCTTTTATTTTAATTTTGTATTAGTCTTTCTGTTTCAAGTGTGTCTCTTGTAAACAACATATTGTTTGATTCTGGTTTCTAATTCATTCTACTATCCACTTCCACACATACATAGTTATGATTGCTAATTGTGCATTTCCTGCCTCCTATTTCTTATTTTTATCTATCTTTTTTCCCTGTTCCTCTTCAAAAATCTATTTTGCTTCTGACCACTGACTTACTTGCCTTCCCTTTGATCACTTTCCCCCTTTCCTTTCTCCTTTCCTCCTCTACTTAAATATTGGGTAAGATATATTTCTATTACCAGTTGAGGTAGGCATACATACACACATACTTTTAACTGTCCTAATAATGACAAAGTTCTTAGAAGTTACATGTATCATATTCCCATATGGAAATGTATTGTTTGTTATCATTTGCCTTACATGTTTACCTTTTTATGCTTCTCTTGAATCTTGTATTCAATCAAATTTTCTCTTCAGCTCTGTTCTTTTCTTCAGGAATGCTTGAAAGTACTCTATTTTATTAAATATCAATTTTTTTCCTTTGAATGATTATACTCTGTTTTGTTGAGTTGGTTATTCTTGGTTGCAATCCCTGCTTTTTTGGCTTCTAGAATGTTATAGTCCGTGTCCTCTGCTCTTTTAACATGGTTGCTGCTTAATCTTTTTTGTTCCTGACTGTGGCTCCATACTATTTGAATGGCTTCTTTCTGTCTGTGTAACAACAATATTGCTAGCAGCTGTTTTAGGGGTGAAAGACCAACAACAAGAGCACACAGAAGGCTGCTATCACAGGTTCTTTGATCTGATTTTCTAAGGAAAGCAACTTTAAGGGGTTAAGAATTTCAGTTTAATTAAACATACATGTATCATTCACTTAGTTCAGGGGGGAAAGATCAGCCCCCTGAACTTCAGAGCAAATACAAACAGAAATTACAAGCATACATTATAAACAGAGCAAATAACACAAACTGGTCTATCCATAGAAATACATAGTTACCAGAGAAGCACCAACATCTGGCTGTTTCAATGGCTTGCCCAGAGTCTTGTCACTCTTTCAATGAGTGTACCCCTCAAAACGAAACGCTAACCTTCCAACACACATACTCTACTCAGAGACCTGAGGGCTGGGGCCAACTATTTAGGGTGTGGAAAATCACTAACACCAGAGTGTGGAAAGCTCTCCAATAACTAGTACCACATCACATACATATCAGTGCCTCCTGATAGTCTTAGTGCTGAGAAACACTCCAAGACAAAAAAGATACCACTTTACCTGCCCCATTCAAACAAAGGCTAGATTCATTAAAGGCACTTGATAGCCTTAGCACCCCAAAAGAGAATAAAAGCAAAAAATCCTGCCTGATTACCATTACATTCTGCTTGAACTATTTTCTCATTGACCTGGAAGCTCTGGAATTTGGTTATAATATTCCTGGGAGTTTTCATTTTGAAATATCTTTCAGGTAGTAATCAGTTGATTCCTTCCATTTCTATTTTACCCTCTTGTTACAGGATATTGGGGCAGTTATCCTTGATAATTTCTTGAAATACGATGTCTAGGCTCTTTTTTGATCATGGCTTTTGGGTAGTCCAATAATTCTTAAATTATCTCTCCTCAATCTACTTTCCGGGTCAGTTGTATATCCAATGAAATATTTCACATTTTCTTCTATTTTCTCAATTTTTTTTTACTTTGTTGTATTGTTTCTTGATGTCTCATGAAATTATTACCTTCCATTTACCTAATCCTTATTTTTATACTTTTTTTTGGAGGGGGGAAGGCATTTGGGCTTACGTGACTTGCCCACGTCACACAGCTACTAAGTGTCAAGTGTCTGAGGCCAGATTTGAATTCAGCTCCTCCTGACTCCAGGGCTCATGCCCTATTCATGGTGCCACTTAGCTGTCCCCTAATCCTTATTTTTACAGAATTATTCCCTTCAGTGAGCTTTTTAACCATTTTTATTTAGCCAGTTCTGGTTCTTGAGGTCTTATTTTCTTCGGGATTTTTGTGTGTATCTCTTTTATCAAGCTGTTAATTGTTTTGTCCTTATTTTCTTCCTTTGCTCTAATTTCTTCACCAAATTTTTCCTCTACCACTCTTGTTTGAAATTAAATTTTTCTTTTAGTTCTTCTAGGAATTCTTGATGTTCTTTTGTCTGATTCACTAAGGCTCAATACTTTGTATAACTGCCTCCTTTAAATCCAATACATGTGCAAGTCTAGACATCACCTGTAATGTGATCAGCCCTCCTCAAAAATGAAAGCCAAACAACAGCTAGTAAATTAAGCAAGATTTGAACACAGACTCTTTCCATCACACCAATTGCCTCTCATATATAGTAGCTTCATAAATAGTTGTTGAATTGAATTACACATCCATTGTGTAATAGTAACGCACTATACTCTCTAATTGTCTTTTTTTCCTCTCTTCACGCTCAGGAAAGCTCAGTGTTTCATTATCACTAAGTATTTCAGGTAACCCTGTGGGCATAGCTACATACATAGATCCAGTGCGATAAGTAAATGAATTAGGCAAACACCTATACTTCATTATTTAAGGGGCAACGTGAGACCTTTTGATAGGCTATTTTTAACTTGGGCCAGAGGAGATGCCCCCACCATGGATATTATCACAAGCAGCAGAATAGGGAATATTAAAGAGAACTCAAATAACTGAACCGGGAACATGGATGGAGGCTACAAGGAGGCAGCTTTAATTCAATTAAACAAAATACTCCCTATTGATTAGGGAACCTACCTCTGGAGGTAGTAGATTCTTGCTTCCTGAGAGTCTTTGTAAGATCGTAAGTTCCAAGGTCTACATATAGCTGGAAATGTCCTCTGGGGCCATCTAGTCCAACCAGTTTATTTTGCAGTTAATGAAACAAAGACTCAAATAGTTGAAGTGATTTCCCCAAAGTCACAAAGTAAATGACAGAGCCCAGACCTGTGACTACAAGATCAGTACTCTCTCCATTGTGCCTTACTGTCTAATCCAAACAGAGGAAGTGATCATTCATGGGTTTGATATAGAGAAGAGACTTACTTAGGTTTGGCTGGACCAAATTGCATCTGAGGTTACTTCCAACTCTGAGATTCTTTTATTCTATAAACAAGGTACCCAAATGTTCACAAGGGATTTTTTCTCCCCAATAAACAATAAACTGATATGTGTTGATACAATTCTTGTGTGTATTTAAGAAAGCTAGAATCAGATTATTGTACTTCTTCCAGTCATGGGCAGAAATCCATTTTCCTCTTAAGCAGCCTGCTATAGCTTTGCAGAAGTTTGGATATACCCATGTGTATATCCTCCTCCTGGAATGGTTTCCCAAGGGCTGTTTTGCGTTAGGTGCTCTGGTATTGATTAAAAGTTCTAGGAACTAACTATTAAGGTGTGTGTGTGTGTGTGTGTGTGTGTGTGTGTGTGTGTGTGTGGGCTTTGGAGCAAGTGCTGGGATTGAGCAGCAGAGATTTTTACCAGGGATCTATTTCTAGTTTTGCCCTGGACTCTAGGATACTGAGCGGAATATAAAAGTACAAGGGAAAATTGGCCTACTGCTGTTACAACTTCCAGGCTACAAGTCCAAGTGGAGACCAACACTTAAGAGTCATAGCACTCTATCTTTGTGTCCTCAGGTTTGAATAGGTGAGGGTCTATGGATGAGTTCAAATGCTATGTCAAAAACACGACCTCACGGCTAAGAATCAGTTTGGCATAACCAAGGCTTTGGATCACTACCCAAGGAATTGTCAATTTCCAGGAACAAGGAGCTTAACTAGCACCTATTTCTTCTAGAGAAAGCATCAGATTAAGTTCTTCAATTATTTTTTTCTTCAATTTTCTTGGACCAAATATATTTTAAAGTAAAATATAGCACAAAATGTTTACAAATCTTTTAAATAAATAGAAGATAACAAAGAGCCCTGGATTTAGAATTGGAGCTATGAATTGGCATGGGAAACACTATGGAATTATGCAAATAAAGTAACTAAATGTCTATGTTCTTTAAGCCAGAGATTCCGCTGCTCAGCATATACCCTGAGGAAGTCATTAAGAAAATAAAAGCTCAATATCCACCCAAATACTGGGAGCAGTATTTTTAATAGCAAAGAACCACAAATAAAGTAGGTACCCATCAATTGGGGAATAGCTAAGCCAAGTGAGGTGTATGAATGTAAAGTAATATTGTGCTACAAGAAACGAAGAACATGATGAATACAGAGAAACACGAAAAGATTTACATGAACTGATACAAAGTAAAATAAGGAAATCCAGGAAAACTTTACATGTGTTGATTACAATATGGTAGATGGAAATAATAACCACCACAAAACAATCAAAACTGAATATTTTGAAGTTATAAAGAACAAATGTGGCCCTAAAGGAAAGATATGAGGAGATATCTCTCCCTACTCCTTTGCCGAAGTTAGGAAACATAGGCATAGAGCACTGCATCAGATTTTTTTTTTTTTTGATGTTTTGATTGGTTTTAATGCCTTTTCTCTTCTGCCACATTTTCTTCCTTTTAAAAACATTTTTTTGTCTATTGTCCCCTTTCTAGAAGAGAGGAAGGATAGCAATATAGGGGAAATCCAGGTCATCTAAAAAGAAAAGCTATCAATAAAATATATTTCAAATGAAGAATGAATAAGTGAATCAACCAACAAATAAATAAATATACCATTCATAACATAGGGTACCATATTGGACTTGTAATTAGACAGCTGGATTTTAGCTCCTGTTCTGGCAAAAACTAGTTGTATGATCCTAGGCAGGTCACTTCCCCATATGCACCTCCATTTTTATATCTATAAAATGATAGATTGGGAGGAGAAACTCTATATGAATTAATGCAGCAAAGTAAGTGGAATCCAGAAAATAATATATTAAATGCCTACAATAATGTAAATGAAAGAAACACTAAAACATGGCTACCTTTATGTAATACTTATTACATGATTATAATTATCAATCTCAGCCAGAAAGAAGAAATAAGGAAAGACATGTCTTTGCCCACAGAGATGGATTACCAGTGCAGAACATTATACATGCGCCAGAAATAGTCATGGTGACAGTTGATTTTATGTAACTTTTTTTCTTTATTTTTTTTCAATTTCTATTTTGCCCTGTGGCTCTAGAATATCAGGGCAGTTCTCCTT
>CM053623.1:334265759-334294593 GCA_028646595.1 Phalanger gymnotis | reverse complement strand
CCCCCCCCACTTTTTTTTTTATTAAAAGAGAAGTCTCACAGGGTGGTTGGGAGTCAGGTGAGGATGGTGTAACTAGAAATGACTATGATTCTAAAAATAAAATATATCAATAAAACACAACTTTAAAAAAATGGAAAGATTGGACTGGATGATCTCAAAAGTCTCTTCCAGCTCTAAAATTCTATCATGTCTTTGATGACAAGAAAAAAAAATCCTATCAATAAAGTGGGCAGAAATTGACCTTTATCTTCATCCATCCCATGACCATTATAAGTCGATTTCCTTCAAATTAGAAATATAAACAATGCATGTATACAGCAAAAAGGAAATAATACAAAACATTATGTGATCAGAAAACGAAATAATAGATCTAGTAATAAATCCTGAAATGGGTTACACACCCATCTGTCTTTAATTTCTTCCATGCTGTTTTTGAGAGGCCTCTCATTGTTGCTAAGTATAATGCTAAGGATAGGCCAATTAATGAAATGTGACAAAGCTCATCGTGAAATGATGCATCACCAAAAGAAAGTTGTTCATGATTCAAGACAGCTACTGTTGTTTTTTGTAGCTACTAGTTTGGGGTACAATGCTCTAAGGGAAGGGAGTATCCTCTTATTTCCCTTGTTTGTCATGATGTCTCAGCCCACTGCTCCATCATTCCTGTCATTTGCTTTCATGGCCTTGATCTCTAAGGAATAAAAAAGAAGGAGGTAGTGTCAGGGAGAGAACAGATGGATTATGGTGGGGAGAAATGCTTGTGATATATTTGGAGGAATGATACATCCTCAACATTCTCGTCACTCAGTTAATATGTTTCTATGTCACCTCTACCACACACACGGACAGATGTTGACCAGCTCAATGCTATTTTTATTGATGCTGATGGCAAGGAATTTCATACTTCCCAACAAATGAAAGAGCTTCAGAAAGTCCAAGGATTTACTGTGCTCTCCACATCCTGGTTCTACATGACTATGTTCTTTGAGGGTTTATCTCTTGAAATGTTTAAAAGCTGTCATTCCATTGCCTTAAATAACAATGGCTCTCATGAGATTTGCTACTGGTACCAAGCCTCTTTCCTCAGTTTCTTCTCAAATGAGTTTATATCCTTCAATTTTGCTTAGAGGACAAGATCATTCTCTGAAAGATTTTTGTTCAGGGTCTTGAGTGCGTAAGGAAAAGATCTAAAGCAAGAACAAAAAGTGATTGAAATGAAAGGAGCCAGTGTTGATATTTGAGAATGCTAAGGGAATGTGTGGCAAGGAATCTTACTCCTTAAGTTCTTATCTATTGTTAGATATCAAAAGACTTTGTTGCAGTGGGAGGGGTACCAGTCAAGCTCATGAATGCAGAGAATTGAACAAATCAAGAAACTCATCTTGACACACACCCCTCCCCATTTTATCTAACCCAGCCTTGTTTTCTTGTTTTCCATCCTATTCCACCATAGTGGTCCAAATATAGAATTGCTTTCACTACTAAGTGGTTCTGTTCACTTGGACTGATTGATGACAGGAAATGGCTCCCTGACTCATGAAGGCCCCAGAGCAACGTGGAATCCTTTCATGTTGGGATTCTCAGCATTCCATTTGGTTGCTCCTTCCCAACATGAATTCAATGAATAGTGATTGAGAACCCACAGGGTGCCAAGAACCAGGGAGGTCAGAACTAGAGGCCCAGTTTCATGTTCAGTCCTCTGCTTCATTTTCATTGGACCCAGATGTTGCCATTCATTTCTAGTTCTGGGAAATGATGATGAGGGGCTCTCAAAAACACACACAGGCTCATAGAGTTTTAGTCCTGGAAATGACTTAACCCAACCCACTCACTTTGTGGAAGAGAAAACAGATCAGAGATGTCAAGGAACTTGCTGAAAGTCACTTAACTAGTCAGTAGCTATGACAAAACTTGAACTCAAGCCTCTCTGTTCTCAGAGCAAGTCACTTGACGCTATATTACTCTCTCTTTGGAACACAAGATCTGAATTGGATGAATGAAAATCATTTAGTAAATTCCAACTATGTGTCAAGTACTATGCCAAGCACGGGGGGTACAAATACAAAAGCAAGACAGTACCAGCCCTTTAGAAGCATACTTACATTCTAAAAGAGGGAGAAAAGATACATAGGGAAGTGGAGTCCAGGAAGAGGCATTTTGGTTTATAAAGAAACAGTGAGGGTGAATTGAACTATAGGGAAGTCAATTGAGATACACTCTCCAGGAGAGAAGTAAAAGTTGGTTTGATTATGAATCTAGAACTTGTGGGGGTGGGGAGAAGAAGGTGGAGGGGAGAAGAGGATGGAAATTTGATGGGGCTGCTAGGGGACTGGGGAGTGAAATGAAGCATGTCTAGGGCTGGACGTGGTAAGAGAGGTACCTGTTTTAGGTAGACCCAGATACTTTACATTTAAGGGTATGGGAAGACCATCCTCTAGGTAATCATTGGCTTGGCTTTCTTGCCTCCTGAGACATAAAAGACCCAACTCATGTGTAGTTTGAATCAGAAGTTTTAGCAGAATTCCCTGTCTTTCTGACCTAGCTTTGTGGACTGTCTTGGTAAATGGAGAGGCAATAGAAAACAGCATTTTCTTTAAATTAATTTTAAGTTTTAGGAATTTTCTCTTTTTTAATCATTTTAAGTAGAGTTATTTTATTGCATTTTAGGGTCCTGAGTATCTTACTGAACTTGAATCACTGGGTTAGGCTGAACTAGGCCTGATTATAATAGGTGGCTGAGGCAACAGCTGCAGGATGGGAGTTCTGGGAATGAAAGAGTTAATTCCCCTGGGACTTGGTAAGACTTAATCTCTATTTAATTCAAAAGATTAAATTATAACAGACTCATTTGAGATTGAATTCTGTGCTACTGAGATAAGGTTAGAGATAGGAGAGCTTTGACTGGAAGCATTAAAAATAAATCCATATAATTGTTACAGAGAACATAATTACCCTTGTTTAAAAAATAACTTTTTTTTCTAGTTTAGCCTTGCTATAATATGAATTTCTGCTGAAACCTATTTTCCCTTGGAATTCAATTACAAAGTTAAAGATTCATTCTACTGAGGGAAAAATATCCATTTCATTTTCAACATTACCCTCTGGAATTCCATTCTGCAGTGAACATACTTCCCTTTAGTCTGAGCCTCCATCACATTCTTTCTGTCTTCTATCCCTCACTGGGACCAGATAACACCACTTCACTGATCATCCTCTTTGTTATTAGTTGTATCTGCGCTACCAATACTGATCCCCAGGGCCAGTTGGAATACCTCTTTGCTCCTCACTATCCCGTTCAGACTCTCCCAACCGCTATCACTCACTGTTTGTCTTTTGAAATTCACAGTATCAAAATTTGCCACTCCATTCAGATCATGGTGGCTTTGCAATTGTAATGATCAATGTCAGCCCATAAGACATAGGAAAATGTAGCTTTCCTTTTCCTTGAGAGAGGGAGAACTATGGGTGTAGAACATTGTATATTCTGTCAGAAATTGTCCCTAGGACAGCAGGTGTTGCTTAAGTGTTTTTCTTTGTTATAACCTCCCCCTCCTCCCATCCTTTGTGTACCAGCTTCTAAGTCTTTCTGTCTTTCTCAAGGGGTTTCAGAACTTGACTCACTGATTTACTCTCCTTCCCAACTCCTAAGGACTTTAACATGTCTGATGTTCCCCTAAACGAAATCTTTAACATACCATTTCCTTAAATCCCATGGCCTAATCTTTCACTCAGGAATAGTCATATCCTTACCCACCAATGTTCTACTCCATTAACCAAACTCTCTGATATTCCTCTATCTAATAATAACTTCTCATCATTCCATCTTTTCCAGTGCTTCATCCTTCTTAAATCTATTTCGTGCCCTCTTGGAAACCTCTAATCTCTCCACCTCTCTGTACTTTCTCTCTCCTGTTTCTCCTCCTCTCTGCCCAAACTCTTCTTCTAAGTCTTTTCTGCTGGCTCATCATCCATACCATCTCCTTTAAAATCCTCCAAGGCTACGTCCTGGGCCCTCTTCTCTTCTCTCTCCACAAAATCTCTCTTGGTAGCCTCATCAGCTCCCATGAGTTTAATTATCATCTTTATACAGATGACTCACAGCTCAATATATCTACTGCTAGTCCTTCCCCTGAGCTTCAGTCTTGTATCACCAACTGCCCACTGGAAATCTCAAACTGGATGCTCATGAATTGGGGAATGGCTGAACAAGTTGTGGTGTTATGATTGTGACAGAATACTATTGTGCTGTGGAAAATGACAAGGGAGGTGCTTTCAGAAAAGCACAGCAAGACCTATGTGAACTGATGCATAGTAAAATGAGAAGAACCAGGACATCACTGTGCATAGTAACAGGAGTATTGTAATGATGATCTACTGTGAAAGACTTAGCCGCACTGCTTAATATAATGATCCAAGACCATTTCAAAGGACTCATGGTGAAAAAAAAATGCTACCCACCTCCAGAAAGAGAACTTATAAATTCAGTGCAAATTAAAGTGTAGTTTTCTCACTTTATTTTTCTTGCTTTTTGAAAAATACGACTAATACAGAAATGTTTTGCATGATTTCGCATGTATAATAGATATATTGTTTGCCTTCTCAGTGGATGGGGGAGGGGTGGAAGGAAGGGATAGAGTTTGAAACTCAAAATTTTAAAAGAAAAAAATGGTAAAAATAAGTAAGCAATATATTTTTTTAAAAATCAATCAACTTCAAAAAATTTTGAAACTAACACTATTTTTATATATTCAGATCAAGTCATAAAATAACTAGTTTTCTTGGAATCCTTCATTTCCTGCAGGCTTTAGCCTGCCCTGATTCCCCAGGATACTTGTGCCCGATATTGCTCCAAATTCTTTTGCATCTATTTTATATCTATTCGTTATATGTCCATATACATAGATACGCCTGTGTAACATGTAAAGGTCTTCCAAGAGCTCTGGTAGCTCCAAAATGCACTAAGACTTTTGGAACAATTTGTCTATACAGGTTGACTCCCTTAATGGAATTTAAGCTCACTGAGGGCAAAGAGTGCTTCATCTTTGTCTTTGCTCACCTGACACCTACCACAGTGTCTGGTAAATAATAAACAAGTGATCGATGAAAACTTTTCCTTTCAGTGAAAATAAAAATGCTAAAAATGAAATATGACATTGTACCAGAAACTGACAGTTTGATCCTCTGTTCTATCTTATTCCAATGATAGAAGAAGCCATCCCTAAAATTTTAGCAATATGAATATGATTTTTACCATGTTCTAGTCATCACAAAAATCTCATTTAAAGTTACAGAGAATTTTGACCTTTGGTTACTTTCCCATCACTTGAACTTCCTTGGTATCATTGCATCATCACATCTCTACAAGGAGGTTGGAAGGGAAATCACTTAGAAAATAAAGAACTGATGAGTAGACAATTGTAAGAAAAGAAAACAAAATACTGAGCCAGTAATGAAACCTTGGGTTTTATATTTCTTTATATTTCTAAGACTTTATATTTCTTTATATTTCTTTTTTTATATTTCTTTATAATTTTTCTTTATATTTCTAAGACTCAGTCTCCTCATCTGTAAAAGAGAAGCTTGATCTTTAAGATCCTTCTCGACTCGAACATTTTGGAATTCTCTGAAATGTCCTATCCTTGCCCAGCAATGGAAGCTGGTCCAAAGGAAGCTCTGTTTGGAACCTCTGCCAGTCTGGAGACTATAGACCAATCAACAGAGTAGCCCCTGAGCTTCTATTGACATCCTGCTCTGAGCCTAATGACTGGTCATTCAGCTTGCTGATGAAGCGTTTTGTGCAGGGACTGCTATGGCTGTCCAGCTGTTGTCATCAGGAGATGTTTGCAATAAATATTTCACCAAAGGAAGCTGAACCCTCCAGCCCCTTCCCACAACAATTACAGACTCCCAGTTCTCATAAGTTTAAGTGTGAATTGATATACCCGTGATTATTTGGAATTTCTGCTCAACGAAGGATGGTTGTAACCCCCACACTAATCCGTTTCTTCATGTTCATTTCCTTTTTTTAATATTTACAAAGATTTCTTACTAAGGCAAGGGGGGGAGAGGGAACATCTGTACCAACATCATCAGCTTCGTCATTAATTACATTAATTTCTCTTCTGTTTAAAAAAGATATATGTCCAGCCTGAAAGTTTTGAAAGAACACGTACATGACCAAAGTTAGACGAGAGAAATTATCCTGAAACATTTGCATTTAGCACAGTGTCCAGCACATAATAGGCACTTAATAAATGCTGGTTAACTGACTGATATGGCCTTTAATTTGGTTTACCAAATGAGCCCCAAGCAGCTAGGCGGCACAGTGGATAGAGTGCTGGAGTTAGGAAGACTTCAGTTCAAATCTGGCCTCAGACGCTTATTAGCTGTATAACCCTGGGCAAGTCACTTCACCCTGTTTGCCTCAGTTTCCTCATCTGTAAAATCAGCTGGAGAAGGAAATGGCAAACCATTCTAGTATTTTTGCCAAGAAAATTCCTAAAAGAATTTCATGAAGAGTCGGACGCGACTGAAATGACTTAAAGAACAATAAAACAACGGTAAAAATGAGTCCCATCTGAAAGGTAAAACCCAGCATCACCTCTGGAGACACTGCTGGCCACATGATAAAGGCATGAATCTAGCACGAAGGATGGAGGGAAAGGACAGATGCCTCCTTCTGCTCTGCCTACAAGAGATTATGCTCATTTTCTCCTCTCCCCGTCATTTACGTGAGAAGCCAATCTTGGTGGAGTTAGGGGAAAACAAAGAACCAAACTATACTATCTCAGACTCTTCATCATTCGCAATTTGTTGAAAGCCAGCCTCTAAAAATGATTGCAAAGGGGTGGTTTCAGTCATGTCCACCTCTCTGTGACCCCCTTTGGAGTTTTCTTGGCACAGACACTGGCATGGTTTGTCATTTTCTTCTCCAGCACAGTTTACAGATGAGGAAACTCAGACAAACGGGGTGAAGTGACTTGCCCAGGGTCACACAGCTAGCGAGTGTCTGAGGCTAGATTTGAACTCAGGAAGATGGGTTTTCCGAATTCCAAGCCCAGTGCTCTATCGACTGCACCACCTGAGATTAGAAGTTGGCAACCAAAAATTGGTGGAAATTAAAGAGGACTATGTAACACTGAATCAAAGAGAGGCTTGGGACAAAGCCATTGCTCTTGGCGAAGAGTAGGAAGTAAGTTCAAAGACAGACTAAATGTCTCTGGGCTACATATACTTAAGCTGACTGCTCTGCATTACCCAAAAGGCTCAACCCCTGAACTCGGGGAACCTATCCCCTCTTTTTGGAGAGAAAATTCATGGGCAGATAAGGTTCTGGGAATTAACAAGTTCTTCTTATGAACTGACGAAAGGGAAGGTCTTTTTCCTAGTCTGATGACTGAGTATGTGAGGGTCTGCCTTTTTACCTGAAGCCTCTGTGTCCCAAGTAAAAAGAGAGATGGCAGCATCCACCCCTCTCATGGGAATGAAATAGAGCCACTTCTGAGGATTTGATCTAAAACCCAGAAATTGTTAGCAAAGGGAGTGAATGCATAAATGAATGAAAAAGCATTTATTAAATACTTATTGTGTATCAAGCACTGTGATAAGCATTGAGGATACAAAATTAAAACAGCCCCTTAGGAAACATATCCTAAAAGAGGGAGACAAGAAAAACAGTGAATCCATGACTATGGAGAGGTGTAGTCTAGGAATCTAGAGGGGCAGTAAATGGGATACTAGGGCAGATCACTGGAACACTCTTTTTGGAAGCAATGGTTTGTTAGGTTGATTAGAGTTCTTAGAGCAACAGGTGGAGGGGGATGAGGGAGGAAGTGACATAGAGGGGACATGAAGGGGCATCAGGGAAGAAAATGGCTGGGGTGGATATGAGGATTCTTGGTCCCAGGAAGGTCAAAAGTTAGCCCCTCTCAAAAATGACACACTCATTTATCAGAAAAATAGATACCAGAAACCACAACACCTACAGAGCAAAGACTATATATCACAAGCAAATAATAGGTAGGAAGGATAGCACGGCGCAATCCCAATAGGTTCCGAAAGATGGCATCAGCAGAAGTCATCAGTATCTCAGTGAGTTGGTGCTGTTGGGAGCATGAGCCCCACTCCCTTGTACGTGTGCTTTGGCAATATCCCTTACCTATGTGCCCTGCTCTATGTGTTTCCTGGTCACGCATGTTTCTTCCATGTTTGTGCCCTAGCCACACACATTCTCCACATGCATGCTTCTACATACGTATTCCCTATACGTATAACGTCTTCCCACAAAATAATGAAGAGTGAAAGCAGAACTGAGAGAATGTTGTATAAAGTAATAACAATATTGTTTTAAGAACAACTTTGAACAAATAAGTCATTTTGACTATTATAAGTAACCAAATTAATCACAAAATTCATATAAAAAATGCTATCTGTACCCAGAGGAAAAAACTTAAACTTAAAAGTAGAAGTGTGTGTAGAATGATTATATATATATATATGTATATATATATATATATACATATATATACACCCATACACACATATATGTATACATATGTGTATGCACACACACGTGTGTGTATATATACACATATATACACACACGTGTGTGTGTGTCTAATGGTAGCCATCTCTGGAGAGGGGAGAAAAAAAGGGAAAAAAGAAATTTACATGATGACTTTATTATGTATTTAAAAGGAATAGCAAGTTGTTGTGCATAATAGATTTGCAGTTTCACATGCAATCATGTTTTTAATGATACTACATTATGGAAATGCTTGTTTTATTCCATTAACTGAAAATAAAAAAAAAAAACTAATCTCCTCATTGATGTTGTGTGTTTTTGTGGGACAGTGTGCTCTAGGTTAAAGGTGAAAAATTTTGACTCAATTGCATTATGCTATTTCATTAAAGCTTTTGCTTTTGAACTAATTTTGTCCTTTGGTTGACTAATAAAAGTAAACACAGTAGTGGATGCTTATGTGCTATGGTTTTGAGTGGATGTGGATCTCCAGAACACTATAAATCTGGGGTAGCCTTTTGTGGGGACCCACATTCCAATGGAGATTCCCTCAGACTCTATATTTAGATAGTTTTCATATCTTAGCTGAAAGAGTTAGTAGAAAAAAGAAGTAAAAGACCCAGGAAATGATTAGAAAAGGGTTACAGTGGTATCGGTGAAACGGCCTAGAGAAAAGCCTCCAGTGTAGAGCAGATGCTTTATGAAGGTTTTATGGGTAGGCATGCCCAAGCATTACACAAGAAATGAAGGCAGAGGTGCCATCGTGATTTGCACCGTTGGAAGAAATATGCAAGTCAATGACATGGTCAAGACAACAAGCAAGCATTTATTAAGCCCTATTTGACAGGTACTGGGGATACAAAACTAAGCATGGAGGATACCAGGAGAGGCAAAATCAAATTCTGTTCTCAAAGACCTCACATTCTTATAGGGGAGAAAATTTGCAAACTCTATATATATAGCTATACACACAAACATATATACACATACATACATATATAATATATATATATAGTGTGTGTGTATGTATATGTATATGTGTATGTATACGTGTATTTGTATATATATGTATATATATTATATGTACATATACACACAAGAATTGTACATAGTAAATTCCAGTTAATCTTAATGGGAAGGTATTGAGAGGGACTGGGGGAGTGTCTTGCAAAGGCAGAATTTTATACGAGATTTGAAGGAAGCAAGGAAAGCTGATAGGCAGAGATGGGGAGAGATGCAATTCTAGGTTTGAGAGACAGCTCTAGATAAGTAGGAGTAAAAGGGATGAAGACTGGAGAAATAGGAAGGGGCAAGGTTGTTAAGGATTTTTAAAAACCAGAGGATAATAGTGAGCATTTATATAAGGCTTTAAGGTTTGCGAAATGTTTAAATATTTTATCTTATTTGACCATCTGTAGTAGCAATTTAGATTTGAAGATCTTTCCCACTCATTAATAGGCCATGTGACCTGCTTATGTCACAGGAAGCCTAAGTCACCTGTGGTGGGAGGAGCTTCCTCACAGGAAAAGGAAGTTGTGTCACAAGAAATGGAGAGACAGAGAGCGCAGTTATGGCTGCTAATGGCCACCATCATGATAGTTAGAGCTGAACAGGCTGACTTAGCTGTACTGTGTTTATTTTGGGAAGACCCCAGCAGGGGATGGGAGAGGTTCTGGCACGGCGAGGCTCCATGTTGTGATATCATGTATCAGATGCTTCACTGCTGTGATGAATTGGGCAGATAGCTTATGGAATATGGTTCTCTGGGGTCTGAATAAATGGTTGAATTCTTCTTCCTTCTATGTGGAGAGTCTCGTATCCTTTGTGATACAGAACCACACAGGCATTTTGACAATTATCATTGACCTCGTTATTATGGCCTTACTGATACAGCATCTTAAAAACTTTAGGAGGTAGGCACTATTATTATCCTCATTTTCCAGATGAGTAAACTGAGGTAGACAGAAGTTAAGTGACTTGCCCTGGGTCACACAGCTATAGCGTTTGAGGCAGGGTTTGGACTCAGGTCCTCCTGACTTGAAGTTCAGTATTCTATCCACTATGTCATCTAGCTAACATCATAGACCCATCAATATATAGAAATTTATGTGGTGCAGCGGGTAAAGCGCTGGGCTTGGAATCAGCAAGGCTCATCTTCCTGAGTTCAAATCTGGCCTCAGACACTTATTGCCTGTGTGACCCTAAGTAAGTCACTTAACCCTGTTTGCCTCAGTTTCCTCATCTCTAAAATGAGCCGGAGAAGGAAATGGCAAACCACTCTACTATCTTTGCCAAGAAAACTCCAAGCAGGGTCAAAAGAGTCTGAGATGACAGAACAACAACAAACAAAATTTGGGCTCAGAGTAACTGGAAAACATCGGCATCCTAGGTACCTGACTTCATTAAAGGTTTTGATTAAATAAAATTGGATAATACACTTAGAGGCATGGCATTGTCTCCAGGATCAAAATGTATTAGTGATGGGCACAAGCAGGTAGAGAAGCAGGCTGGGAAGCATCTTTCACTGTCTTTGACACCTTTTCTTCAGGCCTTGATAGCATCCATGTAATGAAAAAGTTGGTGACTTACAGGTAGTGGGGCAGGGGGAGTATTCAAGAGGGAAATATTATAGAAATACCCCACTGGTTTTAATAACTGAGACAATCCGTGTTCCCAGCAGGCATCTGTCCTGCTCTTAAGAGCCCACACTGGCCTTGGCATGGTACACGACAGACTCTGTGAGAAGAGAAAATTAGTCTTTTTCGACAATAACTGAGGCAATACAGCCTTCCACTGCTTTTAACCCAGGCAGGACCTAAAAGAACTCAAACTATGTCTAACAAAAAGAAGGGAGGAGGCCTAAGAGAAAAGGAACATTCTGCTCATTTGAAAATTAGCAGCTATCATTAATGCCTGTCAAACAACTTGGTATCTACACTGATCGGTTTAGTCAAATACTTTTATTTCATGATATATTGTGCAGATGTAATCACGACCAAATAGATCAGAGGACAATTGATCCAGGGTTTTCAATGGTCTTCATGTATTCATCGACATTGGATTTTTTGCATGGAAAATGGCAGACATGTAGTAGTAATAGTGGCCTGGCTTTTGGGTCACAGACACCTAGCTTAGGTATGTGCTTGTTTGCTACAGAGCCTTTCTCAGGCAATCGTCATGAGGACTTGTAATCACCAGAGACCCAAGTTTGACTTCAGGGTTATTAGTGACTATAAGCAAGACTTACAAGCTCTGAGTGTGATCATCCTCATCCCCAATCTCCGTGCCTTTATACAAGACACCACAAAAAGTGAATGTATCCCTTCTACATTCTTCCACTAGAAGCGCTTCTCCTTTGAGATTCAGCCCAGGTGCACACTTCTTCATGAAGGTTCTCCTGATACTCTTTGTTGTTAGTGCTCCTCCCCTCCTCAAATTAGCTCAATTTTAACGGATCTTCAATTTATTGCGTGTCTAGTATGCACTTCTCCGAGCTTCTCTAGAGGGACAGTACAGACAGATGTGGTTGGGTGGGTTAGATTCCTCATCATCAGAGAGAATATTCATATCGATGAGATCACAAATCCATTGGAATGTCGAAGAATTACTTATCTGTGTTTTGGTGCATTCTTCTCAGTGTAAACTCCTAGGGACAATGACTGTTTGCTTTTGTCTTTATTTCTCTATCACTGAACACAGCTCCTTGCACGTTTTAATTTCTTTTGCTTCTTTGAATTGAGTTTAATTATTCAAGATGTTGTCTAGCTGACACAGAGGTGATAGACTCACGTTGAGACAACTATTTTACTGTTGGTGCGGTATAAACTGCTCCACCACTCTGGACAACAATTGGAACTATGCCCAAAGGGCTAGCTATAAAGCTTTGTCTGCTCTTTGACCTAGCAATGCCACTAGGAGCTTGTATCCCAGAGAGATCACAGAAAAGGGTAAAGGATCTGTGTGTACAAAAACATTTATAGCACTTCTTTCTGTGGTGGCAAAGAACTAGAAATTTAGGGGATGCCCATCAATTGCAGAAAGACTGAACAACTTATATATATGACCGTGATGGACTTGCGCTATAAGAAATAATGAGCAAAAGGGTTTCAGAAAAACCTGGGAGGACATATATGAGCAGATAGAAAGTGAGGTGAGCAGAAATAAGAGAACATTGTACACAGTAACAGCAATATTATAATGTTAATAAACTATGAAAGATTTAGCTATTCTGATCAATATAATATTCCACGGCAATTCCAAAGGACTCATGATGAAAAATGCTATCCACTCCCAGAGAGAAAAATGATGGACCCTGAGTAGATTGAAGCATATTTTTCCCCTTCCTTCCTTCCTTCCTTCCTTCCTTCCTTCCTTCCTTCCTTCCTTCCTTCCTTCCTTCCTTCCTTCCTTCCTTCCTTCCTGCAACATGTCTAATATGAAAATGTGTTTTATGTGACTTTATATTTATAATGAATTTGTATTTCTTATTTTCTCAATGGAAGGGGAGGGGAGGTAGAGGGAAGGGGAGAATTTGGAACAGAAAATAATTTAAAAAAATTTTTTTTTGGACATTGGTAAATGTGGGATCTAGTTTTGCTTGACTTTGCTTATTTGTTACAGGGGTTTTCTTTTTCTTTCCTTTTTTAAATTGGAAAGGAAGTGGGAAGGAGTGAAAATAGACTTCTTTTTGTTGAAAAAATATAATAAATAAAGAGATGTCTTAAAGTGTATTGCAATAAGGTGAAATCTTAAGTACTATTAGCCTCTTCTGTGAAACTATGAAATAAGTAGACAAAGGTGTTGAAGGTGAAGTTGAAGTTTTTATTAGGTAGTATCAATGAACAGAGTGGGGGAAGTGAGTGTGAGAGGAAAGCAGGCACTGACTTGATGAAGTCATGTACGATTTAGGGTTAAATTAGCTTCTCTGAGCAAGCGTAATAATATAGCCACTTTTTAAAAAAGTAGATTTCTGAGTTCCAAATGACTAAATTAAAACTTAATGTTTGAAACATCTTGTCAGCCATGGGTTCCCTGTATATGAAAACACAAATTCAAAAACAAAAGATACAAGTCCATTTCAAGTCCCACCGAAGGTTTTTCTACTAATCGAGAAACCTAAAGCCTAATTTATAGGAACATAAACGACAGGGCATCTAGGTGACACAGTGCATAGAGTGTCCTGTCCAACCTGAAGTGAGGAAGAATCATCTCCCTGAGTTCAAATCTGACCTCAGACCCTTACTAGCTGTGCGACCGTGGGCAAGTCACTTAATCCTATTTGCCTCAGTTCCCTCATCTGTAATATGAGCTAGAGAAAGAAATGACAAACCACTCCAGTATCTTTGCCCAGAAAACCCCAAGATGGGGTCCCAAAGAGTTGGATATGATGAACAACAATAAAATGGACACTGCTCCAGTGAATAAGCTGAGCTATTGAAGGGTTTGTAATCCCAGGATTTATCCCTGAGTTGGGATAGTAGAGGAGAATAGAGACAGAATTTGAGTTCACTCCATAAGGGGCTAAAGATTTGAAACACTGAAAGGTTTTTCTACTTAGACAATGAATTTCATAGAGAATTTATTCTGAAGATTAAACTTAATCAAGGTGTCCATAAAATTGAGAAGGTCCTTAGCCTTTTGAGATGTTTAGCCTGGGAAAGGGGAGATGTGGGCTGGACAGTATTTAAAGACCTGTCACATCAAACCAGAGTTAGACTTATTTTGCTGGGTCCCAGCAGACAGACCTAGGGGCAATGAGTAAAAGCAACCATTAGAGCTGCTCAAAAGTGGAATAGAATAAACCAAGAGGTCATGTATGCTCCCTCATTGGAAAGCCTCTCAAGTGAAGGTGGGATGACCGCTTGTTCACAGGACTGTAGGAAGGACGAGGTTCTGGGACTCTCTGAGTTTAAGCCCTGCCCTCAGCTCAACGGTACACCATTAAATTCTTAAATAGCTTTATAGTTGAAATTTCATAGAGTTTAATTCAATTTGGCAAATACTAAGTACCAAGCCCTTATGTGCACAGTGTTTTGCTAGCTATTGGGGATTCGAAGAGAAAACCCAAACAAAAGATCTCTGTTTTCTCTAAGTATTTCAGTTTTCCTGAACTTGGACCTTCTTCAGTGGCGCAAAGTTCATTTCTAATAGAGAAACTAAAAAAAAGACATTTATAATTGGCTCTCAAGCGTAGTCTCCATTTTCTATAAAGAGAGAGGGTGTTTACTGCAGACATACATTTCTGTGGATTTGGGTCCTGCTCTCAGCTGAATGGTATGTCATTAAATTCTTAAATAGCTTTATAGTTGGAACATTGCACAGTTTAATTCAATCAGGCAAATATGTATTAGACCAATGCGCACAGTCTCATGGTAGGTATCAGAGATTCAGAGAACCTCTCCTCCCCCCTCCAAAAAAGGGCATAATTCTCATAGTATTTCAGTTTCATCTTTCTTTTCCTTTTTTTTTCTTTTGGAGGCAATGGGGGTTAACTGACTTGCCCAGGGTCACACAGCTGTTACGTGTCCAAGGCTGAATTTGAATTCAAGTCCTCTTGAATCTGAGGCTGTTTATTTCAGTTTCATCTTGAAACTTATCTTCTTCTACAAAATTAATTCCTAACAGAGAAACCAAAAAAAAAAGACTTTTACATTTGGCTCTCAAGTCTCTTCTCCCTTTTCTGACAAAGATGAATGGTATGTACTAGAGATATGTGTTTGAGATGATAAATGAACTCTTGCATTAGAATTAGGAAAGCCATAGGTGATGTGGTAGATAGAGTGCTGGGCCTGGAATCAGGAAGACTCATCTTCCTGAGTTCAAATCTGACCTCAGATACTTCTAGCTGTGTGACCCTGGGCTGTCTCTTAACCCTCTTTGCTTCAGTTTCCTCATCTGTAAAGAGAGCTGGAGAAGGAAATGGCAAACCACTCTAGGATCTTTGCCAAAAAAACCCAAAAACCCAAATGGGGTCACACAGAGCTGGATCTGACTGAAAAATGACTCAACAACAACAAAGCAAAAACAATAAGTCATTAGAAGTATTTAGCATATGTGATTAGAGAGATCACACTGAGGTTTACATGGAATTTTCAAGGTGTTTTGTATTTCATTAGCTCATTTGAGGCTCACAATAACCCTGTCGGGTGGATACAGCAGGAATTATTATCCCCATTTAAAGATGAGGAAACAGAGATTTGTTATCACATAGAGAGGAAATTTCAGAGGTATAATTTGAACTCCGGTCTTTCTGACCTCAGGATCAACTCTTTGCTCCACTCCACTACTACCGTGAGATACTATCAGGGAAGTGAAGGACAAAGCTTGAACTGATTCTCCCTAACCAAAGTTGTTAAATTTTCAGGGTATACATGTACATCTCAGAAATCCACAAACACTATAAATAAATTGGGGCTTGGTTTATTCCTTTGTTGATTGTCTAGACTTGAAAAAGTGATAGAGATAAATTTAATAGAGCAGATTTAACTTAAAACTATTCTATATATACTTTTTTGGGGAGGGAGAGGGGAGCCAGTTGTTAAATATTTACCAGCATTTACTCCTGGATGCTATGCCTTAGGACAGAGTCTTTGTCTGAGAGACAAAGAGAACAACCGCAAGACCAAAACCGAGAAGGTGGTTGGGTTAGGTTGGCACTCACTTAGTCCTGGCTTCCAAAGTTCTTAGATTACACACCCCGTTTATTGCATTATTATTTTAACAGGGCCTTTTAAAGGGCATTTTAATGGCCTCCTTGTTTAGGCAGATATACGTTGAGAGGCATTTGGAATACCTCCCAGTTGCTACATTTTTGATCTGCACGTTTCTTAGAATTCTGACAGCCTACCAGGTAACAGTTACTATGATATTTTGCCGACACATTCCAGGGTTGGCAGTTGTTAGATTTGCCAGTGAGGTTTGTTGTCCAGATCCCATTGGCTGGAGATTTATTGCCTTTCCCTCTAACTCGTCTTGCACTTGCCCTGTTCCTCTTTGAGTTGCTTGTGTTATAACACACACCATAGATGTGGTTTTTTGGATTTGCGATGGATAGCCATGATGTAAGTCAAAAGTTCTCAGCCTTTATGTTAAGGCTAGCAAGGGGCAAAAATATGACCACACACATACATACACACATGTTCTTGTTGAATCAATTAATGCTTTTAAAAAAAGACATTATTTAAAGTAATAAGGGACAAGTAATTTAAAGTAAAAGTAATGACAAGTTATTTAAAGTAATAAGAGACTTCAAAGGTCCTTTGCCAACTAAATAGGAATTTGTCTATGACATGGAAAGTAGTTATCTATAGGGCCCATTGGAAGGCTTTTTTTTTCCAGACTGGTTCTCCCTATCTCACCCAGACTGGAATTACCATGGTCATTGACAGGTTGATCCCAACACTGATAAGTGTGGAAGCTTTAACTTACTTCATTTTTCCTATGTAGACTGATTTGCCCTTCATTTGGTAGCATGGTGACTCTCCACTCCCAGAGGCTCATCCTATTGGTGCTAGATTTAGTTTAGACATTTAATTAGCTTTCGGCCTACTGCAGTTTAGACCCTACTGAACTGAAGCAATCAACCAGCCTCAGTCTCAGCCTCTGCTAGTAACAGAGATTATAAGTATCTATCCCCACACCTGGCCAAAATTCATTTTGTCAAAGGTTTTTGTTTTTGTTTTTAATTGATTAGTCATGTCCTACTCTTCATGACCCCATTTGAGGTTTTCTTGGTAAAGATACTGGAGTGGCTTGCCATTTCTTTCTCCAACCCATTTTACAGATGAGGAAACTGAAGCAAACATGGTTAAGTGACTTGCCAAGGGTCACACAGCTAGTGTCTGAGGCCAGATTTGAACTCAGGTCCTTCTGACTCCAGGGCCAGCACTGTGCCACCCAGCTGCCCACCTAACAGTTTCATATTCTTTCTAAAATAGAAAAGGTTCCCTTGGCCATTCTGGATGTTCTAATTTTCCCAACATTGTTGCCCAGTAATCCTTGTCTTTTCTTGTAAGACTGATGCAGCATGAAGATTAGCTTCACCCACAATCATTCAGGAATCAGTTCCTGCTCACATAAGGATAAGTATGGAGAAAAAGTAACCTGGAATGTGCATGACCCATAGCCCAGGAGGCATCAGGCTCAAGCAAAGTAGACCAGGGTCAGTCCTGCAGCGATCCTGACCTCTAAAGGACAGGACCAGATTTTTTTTTCAATCTCTGTCTCATCACGTCCCCAGCCTAGAATCTGAGGGAAAATCTCTAAGCAAAAAATTAGATTTGTCTCGTGTCTAGCGTCTTCTCAAGAGAGATCAGTAGAATCCCTTCTAGAAAAGTCACTAGATGTACAAGGTTGTAAGTATTAGGTTTAAAGCAGCTCTTCATTTTCTTCACTACAAAAATGCTTAAAAAACAAAAGACTCATAAGCATGTATTGACAAATGTTTAATGCATGAAATATCAAATCACCACTCCTATTCTCTTACCCTGGTAGACACACTCAGGAGACTTGTGAGGCTATTGAAGAGATTCCACTTTCCTCTCAGTCTATAATTTTGTGAGAAGAATAATCTTCTGGCCAGCCAGGCACACATGACTCATTTTCTCCTCCTCGAAGGAGGGTTTAACTTCAAAGAATACCTCTTTTGGGCAACCACCACCCAATTCTGGGCCTCCTAAACGCTCAGACTCATGAGGTAGCTGCCAACACTGGAAATATTCATCTCAGTATCTCTGTTTATCCATCACCTGTGCTCAAAGAAAGAAACAGAGCAGAAGTGGTTGGTAGCTATCTACTTGGGATCCAACCTCAGCATTATCTAGACTAGGACATGTACCCATTGCTAATTGTACATAACTTCCCTAGCTGCTACTAGGGAGGAGTAGCAAAGCTGGGAAAGCTTAGAGGTGTCCAGAATAAACAGAGGAATTTTTCCAGCCTTTTTCCATTCTACAGAGGACAGAGAGCCTGCGTGGCAGCCAGGTGGGATGTTTTTGCTAAAATGAACTTTGAGGTGGGCTTTATAGATAAATGAATTTTCCATGATGTGGATAAAGTCCCCTTTATTGGGAAGCCCATGGGAAGGCTATCAGTCTTAAGCAATATGTTTAAAAGAAGGGATGGGGTGGAGAGACAGAAATAAACCTCTGGCCCCTCCTTCTAAGCTCGCTGAGTGGGCAGCTCTTCTTTGTTCATTTGTCAATGTTCTAGGCTACGGTGTCGCCCCAAATTGATCCTCTCTTCTGGGAACCAAGCAGCTAATCAGGAGCCACAGTCACACATACCTTTTAGGAAGAGGCCAGAGCACAAGTCCACCAGAAGTCACCCAAGTAGATACTCCTGTTACGTGAGAACCTTCACTGATCAAATGTTTCCTTCTGGATCTTCTCTCCTCCTTTGGCTGCTGACAGTGTTCTGTCTGTGTTCTCCTCTGATTTGTGTAATTGGTTCTTTACTCCTTTGTTGAGTTATCACTTTGTCTTGTTACCTAACCAGAGATCTCCCCTAAGGCTCTGTTCTGTCCCTTCTTCTCTCTTCTCACCGTCTCAGTGATTTCGCTATAATCCACAGGGTTCAATTATGCTTCTCTATGGAGATGATTCTCAAAACTAAATATTCATCCCTAATCTCATTCCTGAATTCCATTCTAACATTGCCATCTGCCTTCTGGCTGTCTCCGACCTGGATGACCCGTGCACTTCTCATATGTCACATATTTTTCCCCTAGAACTCACCTCTCCCCCAAAATTGCCCTAATTCTGTTGAGGCCACCACAACCCTTTCATTTACTCAGAATTTCAACTTCAAGGTCATCCTAGACTTTTTCCTCACTCCTCACCCCCACCCCTGTATCCAAATAGTTGTCAAATTTTCTATATTCTACCTATACACCATCTGTCACATCTTTCTTCTTCTGTTGCTAACAGAGCCACTGGAGTAGTTCAGGTCCTCCACTCTTCCTAGCTGGGCTATTGCATAGCTTCCTGATGAGAATCTCTGCTTCTTATCTCTTGCTTTTCTAATCCATGCTCCATACACCTGCCACAAGTGTTCCTAAGGCACAGACATGACCATCATTGTTCCACTGCTTAAAGACCTTCAGGAGGTTCCTTCCTATCATTTATAGAATAAAATACAAACTCTTCATGCTAGCCTTTCCCCACAAGTAAAACCCAGGGTGGGGAAAATTTGCCCTAGAATGCTAACGTAGGGTAGTAGTGATACAAATGCTTCCTCCCCAAAGAATTTCGGAGACTACCATCTGTGGGCCTGTCAGGATCCCACCAGTCTGAGACACTTAGAACAAATCTACTCCCTTGCCTGCCCTCACCTTCAGGGCTATCACACCTTTGGCCCTTCCATCCTCAAAGGAGGTTAGGAGGATGGGCCATTCCATTTCCCAGGTCAACTACACCTACACTCAAACTGTCCTCAGCACCACTATTGCCCTTCCTCTGCTTATTGAACTGAACTCTGCACCACTGGTGGCAAAATCAAATAGAAAAAAGGAGGACAAAAGTATTCCTGTTGGCCATACGCTGAGTTAGAAAACCACATGTTAACATTATCTATGTTCTATTGTATTTTTGTTTATTTGATGAATATCCCCCAATTACATATTAATGTGGTTTGTTATATATCCATATTTGTTGAATGTCATTGAGTAAGTCCTTTCCACTAAATGTAATTTAGAAATGATCAGAGGTTTAGATCAGTGTCTAATCTTACAATAATAAATTTTAGAGGTCTGATTAAATTTTTTTCATTAGAAAGATTTAATATGGAGTATAATGGATTCCCAAGCACTGCATTAGTATCAATAAATAATTAAAGTAATCAATGTAAGTCTTCCATAGATGCTCTCTTGAAAAGGTATGGAAAGGCACTGACAAGAATTGAAAAGGGTAACTGGCAACAGTAGAAACAACTACTGTTTCTATTAATCACATTTATCTTATAGTTAAGGGGGGTGTGTTCTGCATGGTGGAAGGAGTGCCAGCAGTGATAGGATTATGAATCCATTTGAGATGTCCTGAAGTATTCCTGGAAATGACCAATTATCAGTCAATCTTCATTTGGAAATTGTCATATGAACATTTTTGCTATAATTCAGTTCACTCCAACATACATTTAATAATTGCTTGATATGTGCAGGGCTGTAGGACTAAGAACTGGAAATCCAAAAGTAAAAACAAAAATGGCTCTGCCATCAAGGAGTATATATTGTATTGGGTGTTTGGCATAATATTTTTTTGCCACCAGCAATTTGTTTCAGAATCAAGACTTGAACTCAGGTCTTCCTGAATCTAAGTTAAATTCTCTGACCTCCATACAACATAGCCTTTCCGAAAATGTTTTTTGCCAGAAAGAAATTTCATCTGTGGGCAAAACTGCATTAGAAACCAACAGAAGAGAGAATGAGAACATCGATAACTGAATGTGTTACCAGTGCCAGGCAAAATCAAAAGCTGTAGTGAAAGAGGCTAACCAAAATAGGATGGTAAAAGGCCTATTGTCAACAGGAGACAGGGGACTTGAAAGCACCATGCTTGTCAAGTCGATAAGCATTTAAGTGCCTACTATGTGCCAGGCACTGTGCTAAGCACTGGAGGGCACATAATAACAATAAATGAGAATAAAAATAATACCAGCTAGCATTGATGCAGTGCCTTAAGATTTACAAAGCAGCTTACATACATTATCTTATTTGAACCTCACATTCATCATGACATAGGTACTATTATTTTCCCCACATTATCTCCACATCCCTACATGAAGACTTTCCCCAGTAGAATGGGCAGATAAGACGAAATCATTCCAGTGGCCATGAAGTCGGCTGAAGTAGGCATTGTGGAGCGCTTAGAGCTTGTTCAGACATTGAAGATGCCAAGGTCATGCACTGCATCCTGGGCCCTCACTAGTCATTCTGTCTTTTGTCTTGGACTTCAATGACCCTGGAAGAGAGAATGAGGCTGATGACTCTGCCCAACTCTGCCTCACTTAAATCCAATTCATGCACTAGTCAAGATGCCACCTTGTGATGTCATCTGTCATCTTTGAAAACAAAGGACAAGAAACAGTTATTATCCCTATTTAACCAGAGAGGAAACTGAGGCTGAGAGAGTGTAACAGAACGAGTAAGAGTCTGAGGGAGAATTTGACCTATTCCAGGTCCAATATTCCAGCCACTAAGCCACCTACCTCCCTGAAAAAAAAAATTACCCTGGAAGGCAAAGTGAGAGAACATGGGGAGATCAAAATTAAAAGCTACAGAAAGAAAGGCTGATCAAAATCAAAATTAATCTCTGTTTCTTGACTTTCAACCAGTGCAGTGGACTAGTTCCTAGAGAATGCTTTTAACAGGATAGATCTCCAGCCAATACATTAATATGGTTGCCCCCATTGTCATTAGAGTAGTTTAGGAGACTCACGAGGACTTGGCAAAAGAGTCAAGTTCGCCAGTGAAAGTCAGATGCAATAAAGAGTCCCTTATTTGAGATGTGTTAACTCAAACAAGAGAAGGTTTGAGACTTAAAGGGTTACCCAAGCCCAGAGTGGGGAGGGAAGCAGAGAAAGGTTAGGATACAACCGGAGTGTCCATGGTGATCTTTGGGCCAGGGCGGGAAGAGGAAGGAAGTTCAATAACGATTCTACTGAAAGGTAATCCTCATCATTCTATCCTGTAGTTACAACTAATCAATGTAGAAGTTGACTGGGGCCATCATTTCCTCAGTTGCTAGCACAGAAAATTTTGGGCGTAGAAGATTCCAGAAAAGAGATGATGTTCCAGGCAGGAGGGTTATGTTTAGAGCAGAAGCAGCCTGTAATAAAATAAACAGAGAGGGGTTTGGGCTATCACAATGTTTTTCTTTGCTTTGTAAAGTTCATATTTTATGTCTCTTTTCTCTACTCAGAATAATAATTTTCTGATTATGAAGGATAGTAGAAATGGTTAATAGGATTAAAACCCACAGGAAGAGAAGTATCCTGACTCACAGAAATATTTCAAAAAATAATACAATTATTCTAAGGGCAAAATATTTAAGAGCAAAAATGTTTATAGTGCATTATGTAATACCAGCACTTTTATAAATTATACAATGTGTAATTTCTCATTAATAAATACTTTCACATGTATTATCTAATTTAATCCTCATAACAGACCTTTAAGATAGGTAGGACAGGCCTTATTATTCTCCTTTATAGAGAAGGGGGAAGTTTCTTATACAATGGTATTTCTTCTTGCCTTCAGGTGCACAATAAAAATAATTTTATTAGTCCCTTTATTCACCTTTCCAAGCTGAGTCTGTAAACTGATCCTTCATTTATTTTTCCCATTTTTGGATACATTTTGTTGTGATTCACCAATTGCTTCCCAATAAACAACCTCCCCCACCCAGAACATTCCCATAAAAATAGCTAAGCAAAACAAAACAGTGTAATAGAGTGATTGTGACTTACAACACATGTAATTTTCCATTCATATCTTCTTGACAAAAAGAAAAGAAGTGTGTTTTAACCTCAATCGGCTGGAAGTAACATTGCTTGTTCTATTTGATTTAAATTCTGTTTTCCTTTAGTGTTTTCATCATTTACATGATTATAGTAATTGTATATGTTTTTCTTTTGGCTCTTCTTATTTCACTCTGCATCAATTTATGTAAGTTTCTATATATTTCTAATGTTTTCATAATCATAATTTCTTATGGAAGAATAATATTCCATTATATTCACATACCACAAGTTGTTCAACCATTCCCAAATCATTAGGTACATAATTTGTTCTCATCTTTTTGATATTATTAAAAGTGGTGCTATCACTACTTTATTACCTTTTTGCCATTCAGCTCTTCTTATTTTAGGTGAATTACTTTTTTTTCTTACAAAATACCTTTAATTTTATCTAATTAAAATCATCTGTTTTGTCTTTAATAATCTCCACTATTCCATGTCTGATACTGAGCTATTTCCCAAACCACAGTTGTAAAGGTTATGACTTTTCATTATCCTCAAATGTTTTTATTACATGATTTTTAATATTTAAATCATTAATCTATTTGAATTTTTTGTGCTGTGTGGTACAAGATCTTGGCCTAAACCTACTTTCTGCCACAATGCTTTCTAGTTTTCCTATGAGTACTTATGTAATAAAGATCCCTTAAAAGTAGTTTGTGTTAACATTCAGTTGCTTTGCCTTATCAAAAATCATAATTGTAACACCTATATAGAATTGCTTGAAGCACAATAAATTTGGTTCCAACTCCTCATTTAACTTGATATGTCTTTACATTTCATTTTTTTTCTGATTTCGATATTTTGGGTTTTTTTCACCAATTACATGTAAAATCAATTTTAACATTCCTTTTTTCAATTTTTGAATTGCAAATTCTCTTTCTCTTTCCCCTCTCCCTACTGAGAAGGCAAGCAATTTGACAGGTTATCCATGTGCAGTCGTGCAAAACACATTTCCATGTGTCATTCTGCAAAAAATAAAAGTGACCAAAAACCCAAGAAAAAGAAAGTAAAGAAAAAGTATCTTTGATCTGCATTCAGGCTGTACCAATTCTTTCTCTGGAGATGGACAGCACCTTTCATCATAAGTCCTACAGAACTGTCTTGGATCATTGTATTGCTGAGAATAGCTAAGTTATTAATAGGTCAAAATATAATGTTGCTTTTACTTTGTACCATGTTTTCCTGGTTCTGTTCCTTTCACTTTGCACCAGTTCATATAAGTCTTTCCATGTTTTTCTGAGAGTACCTCGCTCATCATTTCTTAAAGTGCAACAATATTCTATCACAATCATATACAAGAACTTGTTCAGTCAGCCATTCTCCAATTGATGGACATCCCTTCAATTTCCAATTCTTTGCCACCACTAAAGGAGCTTCTATAAATATTTTTGTACACATAGGTCCTTTTCATTTTTGTTTTTTAATTTCTTTGGGATACAGACTAGTAGTGGCATTGCTTGGTCAAAGAGTATGCATGGTTTTATAGCCCTTTGGGCATAGTTCCAAATTACTCTCCAGAATGGTCGAATCAATTTACAACTTCACCAATAGTACATTAGTGCTTTGATTTTCCCACATCTCCTCCAACATTTGTCATTTTCCTTTTCTGTGATATTAGCCAATCTGACAGCTGTGCTGAGTTGTTTTAATTTTCATTTCTCTCATCAATAGTGATTCAGAGCATTTTTTCATATGACTATAGATAGCTTTGATTACTTTATCTGAAAACTGCCTGTTCATATCCTTTGACAATTTATCAATTGAGGGATGTCTCTTATTTCTATAAATTTCACAGTAATTATTACCATCTATTTATTTTCCTCTATCTTATTTCCCTCTGTTTATCCTACTGTCTCTCCTTTTGCCCTGTCCATCTGACTTTTACCTCCCCCAAACTGCCTTCCCTTCTACCAGCTCCTCCCACACTTTCTCTTATCCCCTCTCCTTCTTACTTTCCCCTATGGTAAGATAGATTTCTACATTTAAGTGAGGATGTATATTATTCCCTCTTTGAGCCAATTCTATGAGAGTAAGATTTCTGTCCTCTCCTTCCTTCTTTTTTTTCCTCCATGTTTTTTTTTATTTTTTATTTATTAATTTATTTAATATATTTCATTTTCAGCATTGATTTTCACGAGAGTTTGAATTACAAATTTTCTCCCCATTTCTACCCTCCTGCCCACTTCAAGATGGCATACTCCTCTCCCTTCTTTCCCCATTTCCACTTCCACTGTAAAATTTCTTTCTGGCCTCTTTTATGTCCATAATTTATCCCATTCTACTTCCCCCTTTCCACTTCTCCCAGTGCCTTCTTCTTTCTCATCCCTTAATTTTATTTTTTTAGATAATTATTCCATCACATTCAACTCACACCTCTGCTTTTTGTCTCTGTATATACTTTCTCACTGCCCTAATGATGAGAAAGTTTTGGGGAGTTATAAATATCATTTTCCCATGTAGGAATATAAACAGTTTATTTAGCCTTATTGAATTCCTTATGATTTCTCTTTCCTGTTTATCTTTTTATGCTTCTTTTATATCTTTCATTTAAAAGTCACATTTTCTATTCAGCTCTGGTCTTTTCACCAGGAATTTTTGAAAGTCCTGTATTTCACTGAATGTCTATTTTTGCCCCTGAAGAATTATACTCAGTTTTTTCTGCACAGATAATTCTTAGTTATAATCCTAGCTCTTTTACCCTCCAGAATATCATATTTGAAGCCCTCCAATCCTTTAATGTAGAAGCTGTTAAATCTTTTGTTATCCTGACTGAGGCTTCGTGATATTTTAATTGTTACTTTTTGGCTGCTTGTAGTGTTTTCTCCTTAATCTGGGAAGTCTGGAATTCGGCTATAATATGGCTGGAAGTTTTAATTTTGGTATCTCTTTTGGAAGGTGATCCGTGGATTCTTTCAATTTCTATTTTACCCTCTGGTCCTAGAATATCAGGGCAGTTTTCATTGATAATCTTTAATAATCAAATAATATCTATGCTCTTTTATATCATGATTTTCAGGTAGTCCAATAATTTTTAAATTATCTCTCCTGGATCTATTTTCCAAGTTAGTTGTTTTCCAATAGTATATTTCACAATTTTCTTTTATTTTTTCATTCTTTTAATTTTGTTTGATTGCTTTGTGATGGCTCATAAAGTCACTGGCTTCTATTTTCCCAATTCTAACTTTTATGAAATGGTTTTCTTCATTGAGATTTTGTGCCTACTTTTCCCTTTAACCAGTTCTACTTTTTGAGGAATTCTTCTCTTCGTTGGATTTTTCTGCCTCTTTTACCATTTGGCCTACTCTGTTTCTTATGGTATTATTTTCTTCAGTACATTTTTGTGCTTCCTTTACCAAGCCATTGACCCTTTTTTATGATTTTCTTGCATCACTCATTTCTCTTCCCAATTTTCCCTCTACCTCTCTTACTTGATTTTAAAATCTTTTTTTGAGATCTTCCATGGCCTGAGACCAATTAATATTCTTTTTCTTTGATGCTTTGGATGCAGGAATTTTGACTTTGTTATATTCTTCTAAGTGTGCGTTTTGATCTTTCTTGGCTTCATAGTAACTTCCTATGGTCAAATTTTTTTTCTGTTGTTTGCTCATTTTCTAGCTTATTTCCTGTCTTTGAACTATATGCTAAAGTGGGGCTCTGCTTTCCAAGTGGAGGGGCACTGCCCCAAGCTTCAAGTTTTTGGTGCAGAGGTTTTCAGAGGTAATTCTGGGGACCTGTAAGTTTTTGGCTCTTTCAATGTGGTATGATCTCGGGAGAGGTATGTTTATTACTCTCCTGTACTGTGTACTGGTTTGTGAGCAACCACAAACATTCTTTTCAACCCTGGAACTGTGACCAGGGACTCTGCTCCCCTTCAGCCACAATCTCCACTGTGCTAGTGCTGCTCTTTGCCTTGGGACTAAGACCCAGGACTGTGACCCAGATCCATGAATAGGTAATACAATAGAGTTTTGCCCCTGGTGCCAGCAAAGGGACCCCTGTCAATCTCCTTCTGACCTATTGTCTGATCCCCTTAACATCTATGGGCTAAGAGATCTGGAAACTGCCCCTGAGGCCACTGATTCACTTGCCCCCAAAGCCTACTCCTGGTTTGTTGGGGCCTGGTCTGTGCTGGCACAACCTGCATTGGATTGTGCTGAACTGCATTTCTCTCTTACCCTGGTGCCACAGACCTTTCCTACCAACTTTCTAAGTTGTCTTGGGCTGGAAAAAAGTCCATGCTGCAAAAGTCCATTCTTTAAAACAAACAAACAAACAAACAAATCAGTAGATTCTCAGTGATTCTATACAGCTATAAGTTATGTAATATCATAGGATGAGAAGAACCAACATCCTGGGGGACTCCAAAGATCGTGCTGAGTATACACAGTGGCTATCAATGAGCTACAGCTTATTGCCAACAATGACTTGTATATAAGAAATAACATAAAAGACAACTAGGATATAAACGATCAGAAAAGGATGTGATCTTTTCTGGTAGGGAGAATGAGGGATAACAGAGAGACAACCTGAATGCTGGGATGCTATCCTAGTAATACTGAAAGAACCAGAGGAAGGACTCCAGCATAGGATAGAACCTCACTGAATAATGACAAGAACATGGACGTATGAATCTGGACAAGGATATAAATAGAACAATTATAATGAATATGAATAATAATTCTCATCCACATCAATATGGATGACAGTTATACAAGATGAGGTGTGGATGGACTTTGAACTGCACCAATGAAGAGACCATCTAAATAAATGAACTCACAGATCCCTTGAAGTATTGAGGACAGTTGAGGAAATGGATATATAGAAGTGCCATAATTTGGACAGCTAGTAACTAATGGAGCCTGGATCCAATCCTTTATGTTATTTTTAATTTTTTACTTTAAATTTATTGTTCATTCTACCATAACAACATTCCATAGTTATAAAAAAGAATTGGGCCAATTTCTGATAAGCCAAAAGAACTGAAAAAAAAATGAATGAACATGTGTAAAATACTTACGAATGAGTAAAAGAAAACAAATATAAATCATATTCTTACTGTTAAAAATGAAAATAGATTAATCTAATAAATAAGTATACTTCATTGAGTGTTCATTACTAAAGTTTAGCGTAGACACTAATTTGCTTTTAATTTTGTTACTATTAAGAAAAAGAAATTGCAAATAAACCAGCAGGAACAGGCAACTTGGAAAGTTCTTTACCTACCTCCCCGCCACCACCAATCCAATCTTCCCACCAATCCTTTCCTTTGATTTTCCCCTTTCTGGCTAAATACTTACTCCCTATCTCTGTCTTATGAGAGTGAATTCACAATCTCTACTGCACTCCAACCCTCAGAACCACTTCCTTGTTTCTTTTTCTTTTTTTAAATTTTTTTATTTGTATATTTAGTTTTCAGCATTGATTTTCACAAGAGTTTGAATTACAAATTTTCTCTCCATTTCAACCCTCCCCCCCACTCCAAGATGACATATATTCTGGTTGCTCTGTTCCCCAGTCAGCCCTCCCTTCTTTCACCCCGCTTCCCTCAAATCTCCTTTTCCCTTCCTTTCTTGTAGGGCAAGATAAATTTCTACACCCCATTGCCTGTGTATCTTATTTTCTAGTTGCATGCAAAAACTTTTTTTCGTTTGTTTTTGAACATCTGTTTTTAAGACTTTGAGTTCCAAATTCTCTCCCCTCTTCCCTTCCCACCCACCCTCCCTAAGAAGTCAAGCAATTCAACACAGGCCACATGCGTATCATTATGTAAAAGCCTTCCACAATACTCATGTTGTGAAA
>CM053623.1:334198970-334265259 GCA_028646595.1 Phalanger gymnotis | reverse complement strand
ACACACACACACACACACATATATATATATACACGTTTAAAATTCTTTTAATTCTATAACTCCATTGGTAAAAGTATGTGACTCGGAATATGGCAGTTTTTATGTTGGAGGCAGTGATCAAGTTTTGTTTTCTTGTTTGTTTTCTAATTTTCTTTAAGTGGAAGTCATCCTTTATATTCTGATAATGTCCATTTAGTACCTGCTGTGGCATATAGTGTAAGATGTTGGTCTATACGTATATTCTGCTGAACCAAGTTTTCCCAGAAACTCTTATTGATCAAGAAGCCATTCATGCAATAGTTTTCTTTCTTAAGAATATCAAATACTGTTTTCATTTGTTTCTAGATCTTCCCTAGATAGTCTCTTCCACTGATCTACTTTTGTGTTTTATTGACCAGTTGCAAATTATTTTGATGACTCCTACTTTATGTTATAATTTGAGATTTGGTGTGCTAGAACACCTTCATTCTCATTTTTCATTGTTTCTCTAAATGAATTTTAAGTTAATGTTGCCTTTCCTGTTCTTTCCTGTCCCCTCCTTGCTGTGCTTTTTATATTATTACTATTCCTTTACTCTATTTGGCTTATTTCTTGCTATGTTTGAGATGATGGAGGAGAGCTGGCACAACTCCTGACTCCACCATCTTTCTGGAACTAAACCTTTTCCCTTCTGTTCTTCCTCCTGCATCCAAGTCGACAGCTTTCTCTTATCCAGACCACTAGGGCTGGGCAAATTCACAAGCTTCCATCCACTGAAGGGTGGGGCAGCCTGGCCAAATCTCTGCCTAGCATAGACTCTGAGACACAACCAAAGATGCCGTTGCAGCCTTGTGGTGCTCAGAACATGTGACCCAAAGGAGAAAAGTGAACGGGGGGGGGGGCAGAGGACACAAACAGGAGCTGTTACCTGCTAACTTGTCCTTCCGTGGTCATTTTTTTTCTCTGCAGAAATTATTTTGTGGGGTGTTGTTTCCTTAATTGCAAATGATTTCTTCTAATGTCTAGCTATCCTTCTCTGTTCCAATTTATCAAACCTTAGGGGCCCTTAGGTGAACTACAGGGAACTCAGACATTTTTTAGTCCAAATTTATTGAGTATTCACTCTATAGAGTGCCTAGTAACAGCCAGCGCTCCAAAGAGAATTACAAAATAAGCAAAAGTTCCATTCCTCTAGAATTTTGTATGATAGAACAAATAATAAAAAGATACAGGCACATGGATTGTCATGAGAAAAATGGTTCGGAAGCCTTAAAGTTCTATCTAAATTTGTAATTTCCTTCCTCCTCTTGTTATTGTCACACTTGTTATTACTTTCAGTACCTTTATTGATATTTTGAAGTGGTCATGGGGAAACTGAGCTTAGTTGGAACCTCTCACTCAGCAATATTTCCAAAAGTCTCCACCTCTACCTTCTCAGACAGAGTACATCCAGCTTTGTGTCATCGTTGGAAATGTCATTTATTTTATCGATCTATTAATGCATAGGGCTGGTTATCACTATACTAAATATTCTTAAATAGCTCTGCTTTTCTAGTTATGTTTAATTTTCAAAATTTTCTTCTGATTGTATTTATTACTTCCCAGTATTATTAGTATGCTTGCCTCTAGCATTCTATGACCTTCCCTCCTTCGGATTTGTTGCTTCTAATTTGCTATGAGCTGAGAAACCGTATAAGCATGTTTGTCACAAATGTGAATAAAATGAATAATTAGACTTTGAGGGAGGATCTAAGGTCTTCCTCTAAGGAATGAAGTACATGGGCTTTATGAAAGCTATTTTAGACACTTGAGGCTTAAAAAAATCATCATTATTTCCACAAAAATAGTTGAGTTTGCCGGACCCCCCACATAGACAGGGCATTACCGTATACACACACATCTCCAGTTGGCAAGAAAATTAAACGGCAAGGCTGAGCATCATGTTGAATATACATAATGTGAGAACCATTAAAGAGGTTTCCATTCCTTCATGCTGAAAGGAGATATTAGGGATTACCTCAGTCAAGAAAATGAAGCAGCTGGAGCATATGTCTCCTATAGAGAAATGCTGTCTTCCCAGCTAGCCAGCAGCCCCTTCTGAAGGTGGTTCATTTCACCAACAAAGATGGGGCTTTCCTGGTCACTTCAGCACCACCTCAGGAACAGAACAGAGTCCTTATTCATCAGGGCAAGATAATGTTTTTCCTCTGCTGTGATAGATTCACATTGGCTAAGTGGGCCTTTATGGCTAGGCGTGACTTCCTGAGGGATTTTCTCTGGATTCACAGGAGGCTCCCTGAGACAGGGAGAAAGAAAGCCTGACTCACCCACAGTGCTGTCAGGGTGGGGCTGGCATGACTTGGAAGCATCTCCTCTTGGACTAAGGGGAGGAGTTTGAGTTTTAAAACCAAAGCTGTCCGAATGAGGGATAGAGGAACGTGATGTTGTAAAGGCTCCACCAAGGCGTTGAAAAGGCCAGTTGAACCAGAGTCAAAACTCTCCTCTTACCAGCCTCTCCCTGATGCTTTGGGGTGACACATTGGGGAGAAAGAGAATATGTACTCTCTCTGTCTCTTTTTGTCTCTTCCTGTCTCTCTGTTTCTCTATCTCTCTGTCTCTCCATTTTTCTCTCGTCCTCTCTCTCACCCTCACTCTCACTGTATGTTGAACATGTCTACACTCTTCTTTCTTTTCCCCTAAATTAGCCTTTCTTATGACCTTATATGTCTTTGTGTCTTACTAAGTGATACTTTTTAAAAACCAACACCTGTCTTAGACAATTGGATATCAACTGGTAGCTGGCCTCTGCACCTTGTCTCTTACTTCTAGCTATTGTGAAACAATATTTAGTGCTTAGTACAATGCCTGACATAAAGTAGTTGATTAATAAATGTTTATTGACTGAACAAATACTGAAGCTTATTTTAAGGCCATAATTCACCATGTAACTTACTGAATTTCATCAACAATCTTGTTCTACAAAATGTGACCCCTGGGAGAGCTGAAGGTTCTTCTTACATCATGGAGAAGATAACTGGCCAACACACATACCTGGCTCTTGCAAACAACCAAGGGCAATGGGACTGGGTATACCCAGGTTGAAGAAGGGTTTGCTTGGTGGTGTTTAAAGCAAACAGCAGCCTGAGGCCAGAGGGCAAAACAGAGTATAACAGCTAGTGCCTGTGGTTGGAATTGGAATGTAGGTTGGAGAGTCTGAGAGGATGGAGAGAAGGAGAGATGAGAAGGGGTAGTCAAAAACAGACTTGTTTGGGAATATGAAGGGGAACAAGAAAAGGAACCCTCCAAATCAGCCAAACCGGTTTGCAGACTAATCGTGTGTATGTCTCCAACCAATCACCATTTATGTTATTGGAATCCTGCTCTTCCTTAAGTAACCAGCCCACACCTCCCTGACTACTGTGGCTCACAAGGACCTCTCCTTTCATTTAAAGGCTTTGTGGCATGCAGTGACAAAGATAGGGACTAGACCTGTAATTTCATTGAGGTAGAGAACTTCCAGGTGAGGAAATGGCATCTCCCAGTGAAGGCTGGTGTTTTCCAAGTACTTTATAGTTTTAGGAAATTATCTAGGGCACTGAAAGATTGTGACTTGCCTGTGGCCAAGCCTGTATGTGTTGGAGGCAGACTCTGAATCTAAGTCATCCTTTATCCAAGTCCAGCTCTCTATCTACGATATCAGTTGCCAGTTTAGTGGTGTGTACAATCACATGATCTACATGCCCTGATCCCTACCATACCCCTAAAAAAGACTGTGAAGTCCTCAGAGAAGCTTGACTTATTGTCTTCTCCCTTCTTGTATCCCCCTCACCAAGCATAGCGCATGCAGTAGGCATTCAAGAGATGTTTAATAACTAGAATTTGCTCATCTGCCTGAATGCAGAAATGAAGGTGTATGTAGGTATGATATTCAAAACAGTAACTTCATTAGCCTTCCCTGATAAAACCCTACGTGAACTACGTCACACTTTCCTGAGATTTGATCTTGATGTTAGCATCTCAATACTACCCACCAAATAAACAAACAGCAGGAACCTCATGGAAGCTAGATTAGACTCCTTCTAGTTATCTCTACAGGTGAATGTATGGAAGTAACAGAAAGGCAAACCCAGGACTGATCTATGGAAAACAAGGAGAGCTGCCCAAAAGGGGAATGGGCTGTCTTGGGAGGTCTTGGGGTCTCCCTTGGTGGTGTTCTACAGATTCTCTTTGAGTTATGGGTTGGCCCACACAGCCTCAGAGGGCCCTCCCAACTCTAAAATGTTGTGATTCTGTAAAAGCGTTGTACCTCTCTTTCTACTCTAGTCCATTCAGCCTTTAGTAGCAACTAGGACTGGAAAGAAAATTCTTAAAGCCAAAAGGAAAAGAGCCAACAATGCAAGTAAGTTATCTTTTGTGGTTACTGGGTGGGGAGAGATAGAGATATGTTTGTATAAAGCAACCACAAAATGACATTGAAGCTATTGATGGAGAAGCTGTTTCTGAATCCTCTGCTTTGTAAAGAAACTACAAATGTCAGCCAGCAGGGCAAATCACAAAGCCATCCACTTCTCTTGATGCAAATGGCCTGCTCATTCCAGAGCTGTTTGAGCATTGGTAATGTGTAAGACACTGATAAGCGCAGTTTCATTTGTTAGATAAACAAGCTACATTTCTTGTTTAAGTACAGAGCAAGGAAGAACCGTGAGAAGTGTGAAACTATTAGAACAGGAGGCAAAAATGTGTATGGGAAGTCAAGGAAAAGAAAGGTTGGAAGAGTGGATCCAAAGAATACTTCAAGTTATAGGGGGGGAAAGGTAATTTGTCAAGCCTTTGATAGAAATTGAGACGCTGAATTTATTTCGCTACAAAAGACTATGTCTTCTTTGATTTTATAATGAAAACAGATATCTCACTCAATCCAAGAATTTCCTATTACTTGGGTTCAATGTTTGGGAGATATTTGGCTCAAGCCCCCATCCAGTACCTACTTTACCAACAAAACAGTCAGGAACCATGACTCGTTTAACAAAGCATTTAATTGGACCATAATAGCTGAGTAAATTATTGGAAAAGCCATGCAGTAGAATAATTCTCAGGCCCCTGTACACAAATGAGTACAACCTCCCACAGACTCACATGCCAACAGCAAGGGAACAAATCCCCAGGAAAATCATGTTCCAAGATAGGGAAGGGTTCCAGATTTAGTGCCATCTGCTTTGTATTGTGGCTGGGAAAAACTCTCCTGCCTGAGTTCTCACAGCTCTGTCTCCTGGCAACCAATTGTGCCATGTAGCCATCTAGCTCTGCTTCATGCAGCTCCTTGGCATGGTCCAGAAGTTCTCTTGTTTTTGCCAATTCCTTACCTGTAGTCTGGTGAGGCTCTGCCCTCAGCAATGGCTATCAGCCTACACCCACAGTTTTTCCCATAGTCCTGCCGCTATCACCCAGTTGCTTACTTGCCACCTACTGAAGCTCCAGCCCACTGTTGTTACTGCTTCTCATGGCTGCTGCCCCTGACCAGCACTGGCCTTGGACAATTGGATATCTGCCCGAAGTTGATCGCTGTTCTCTGCTGCTGCTATGCGAGGAAAGTGTCATTGCTCTCTTATAGTGAGACCACACAGGCCAAATGCTTCAAAGTTAGTCAAGGTACTTTCAGCTATGTCTTCAATCAACCCCAAGGTTCTACCTAGTTGGTGCACAAAAGCTTTGCTTGGGAAGCTGAGAGTTTGCAAGAGAGTTGTTTTCAGCTCTTTCAAGGAATACTCCTCATCTCCAATTCCTAGCTTAAAGCAAGTGAATTTCTTTTATCTCTTTTCTCTTTTTGAAATTCAATATATTTTCCCCTCTCCAACCCTTTAGAATCTTTCAGAGATTATTGACAGGGCCTTAGCAATCATATCTGCCTGTCATTTCAGCATTCCAAGGTGTAGCTCACCTAGATCTATTGGCTTGAATTCATTGAGGGCAATTCAGCACTTTCTTACCATCTCCTTCTTTCTGTCAGATACCAATACCCTATTTGCTGTTTTTGGTGTTTCCTCTTCAGTCCAAATGTCATTTTCCTGGGAAGAGAAAACAGAAGTAAAATAATACTTGAGTAGCTCTATATTGGCTCCGTGGGCCATTATTATCATCCCATCCCCTGACCAGCAGCAATTTTTTGAACTTAACCTTATCCTGTACTTAATAACTGATTTGCTATAGGGGGTGAGGAAAAGTGAAGAATCCAATATGATTTTAATATCTAGAAGTCAGTGTCTATGATGGTGGTTGCACCATAATATGATTAGTGAATTGTGGAAAAGGAGAAGGTTTAGGAAAGAGGGAAGCTATTGTGTATGACCCAGCATTAGCTAGTAGAGTACAGTGTGAAGGATAATGGGGGCAGGTGTTCAAGTATGGAGGGTAATGTTTTGTTGGATGATTTAACTATTACAAGCCCAAGACTATGAAAGGAAGAGACTAAGGACAGAAGAGAGATGCTGAACAGGGAAAACAGGGAAGAGACAAGGGACTGGAAGCAACAAAGGCAAAGGACAGGTCCAGTGGGTCAGTAAGAAAGGTAGAAGAGCAAGAAACTGTAATCAAAGAGAAATTTTACAGTTTGATGTTTTGTAAGTGGAACAGTTTGGGGATGATGGTAAGTCTAAAGTGTGACCATTCCTATGAGTGGCTGAGAAAGAGTGGAGAGGGAGGTCATGGGAGTGGGCTAGAATACGAGAGGCAAGGGTCTTCAAAGGTTCATATATATGCATATTGGAGTTACTGAGAGTGAGGACAGAGATGAGAGTAGAGAGGATGACTGAATGCCAAGTATCGAATTCATTGAGGAAGAGAATAACCTACAGGTCAATACTTGACAATACTAAGGAACCTGATGGAACAATAAAGTCAAACTTCAAAGAAAGAGAAAGGTTCATGATTCGTGATTTCAGATGGAGTGTCTAGAAGTAGCAGTGGTCCTTTTGTGTGTCATGAGGCATGAGAGGAAGGATTGCCAGCATATGAAAGAAGAGCAAAAGATGTGGTGTCTTTAGAAGAAATACAGCTTTCAATGAATACTAGAAGATGTAAAATACATGAAAAGGAGAGCTCTAGGAAGAAAGAAATTTTGTTAACATTAAAGGAGGGAAAACAATTTGGAACATGCTTTAAAAAGTGATGTGATCATAATTATGAAGCTTGGCCCTGGAGAATAACTGAGAATTGAGAAAGTGAATCTGCCTCCTTTCATTGCAAAAGTAGGGGACTAGGGTTTGTAATATTGCATACACTTTCAGATATTGTTGATATATTGATCGATTTTGCTGAACTTTTTTTCTTCCTTTTAAAAAATTCTTTGTTATCAGGATGCCTTACTGCATTGGACAGAAGAGAAGAACAAATTCAGAAGTGGATGTGATATTTAAAAAAAGGAATCAATACAAATGTATCAAAATTTTCAAAATAATAATGGCAGTTCCTGAGGGCACAATGGAATAGAAGGAAAGGAAATAAGTAAGAATAAGGTTAATCTTCACTAGGATCAGAATCTAGAAAGAGAAAGTAGAGGGAAAGGATTTTGCATAGGCAGAGACAGAGTAGTTCTGACTCAGAAACATTTAAAGAAGAAGAGATAGGGATTTTCTAGCTGCAGTGGGGTGGAACAACCAAGTAGGGAGAAGTTCATAGAGTTGACCCCTTAGAATTTTGGGGAGACCATGGCAACATGCACATACCAGGCACTAAATTAATACTTGTTGCTTTGAATTTGCAGGAAGGAGACCTCTGCAGATCCGATTTATCAAATGGAGTTCTTTTAAATGACTTCAGCAGGAGAAGGGAGAGCCAAGGCTTACTGTAGTCCAGAGGGTCCATAGGTCCATAGATCTGCATCTGCAGATCCCATGAGTCCCAGATGGATGCAACTAGACTTATTACTTCCTGTAAGAGTGGAATGCCTGAAATAAAAATTAAGGTTAATTAAGATTTTACTCTGAGTGTGTGTGCATGTGTGTGTGTATATGTGTGTGTGTGTGTTTAGAAAAATCATGCTAGGTCAGGGTTATGTTAGAAATACCATATGTACTTGAAAAGAGAGTTAGCAGTAATTTCAGGCATATCAAAAGGGCATTGTCTTGTGGGTTGGAATAAGCTGAACTTATTGAAAAACTAAATTGGAGGGGTGGTTAAATTATGACTTCACAGAATGTTCGAGCTGGAAGGGACCTTAACTTAGATCACCTAGTCCAGGAGTTTTTAACCTTTTATTGGCAGTCTGGTGAGTCTCCACACAGGAATACAAAGAAAATCAATTACACTGAAACACAGTTATCAAACATTTTTTTTAAAAAACAAAGTTCAAGAATCCTCGGCGAAGAATTGATCTAGTTCAACTCGTTTATACTTAAAGCGAAGTAACAGGCTCAGAGAAATACAGCTCCTTGTTCACCATCAGAGATAATTAGTGTAAGAACTAAGAATTCATTAGAATGCAGGTCCTCTTCTGACCTTGCCACTGCAGGTTCTCAGGGAAAATAATAGATTCTAGGATGGTTTTATAAAAGAAAATATTGCATCCAAAATGGGCTGACATTCAACTGGATGAGTATGACCTGTCCTAATATATTTGTGGGCTTTTGTTTGTTTGTTTGTTTCCTTGTTTGTTTTGGTTCAGTCCTGTGATATCATTGGGCTGGGAACTCTTGGTGTGGAAATGCATCCCCTCCCCCCCACTCCACCACCACAGCAGATCAGTAACTCACCTGTAACATCTCATTTTAAACAGTAGCCTGGGGACACTGAAAGGTTAATCAAGCCTGGCCAGAGTCACACATTTGACTGTCAGAAACAAGACTTGAACTCTGGTTTACCTAACTTCAAGACTAGCCTATCCACTGCACCGGGCTGCTCATATGCTATGACTCAAAACAAGTAGGAAATTGATTTTCCTAGGCATAAAATCATGAAAAGGATGTGAGAGGCCCAATGGACTGAACATAAATGCGCCGTGTATCTCTGTTTCTTATAAAAAATAGGAGTGTAGGAACATGGTTCAAAAATATATTAACAAGGGTATGACCAGTCACAGTGGGACAATCCTCATTTCTGAATCAATAGAAGTAAGCAACAACATTGATTACATAAAGGAAGGAAGGGGAATAAACACCTACATGGTATTTACTATGTGCCTGGTACCATGCTAAACTCCTTACAAATAATATTTCATTTGATCCTCACAATAGCCCTGTGAGGTAGGTGCTAGTACCCCCATTTTGCAGTTGAAGAAAACTGAGGCAAACAGAGGTTATGTGACTTTCCCAAGGTCACAGAGCTCTGAGGCTGGATTTAAACTCAGGTCTTTCTGACTCTAGGCCAACTGCTCTATCAATTACACCATCAGTAATAAATAGAAAAATAATTTACTCTGCAGAATTGCCATGCAAATATCTTTTTGTGGTAGGGGTTGGGAGGAAGACCGGGAGAGGGGGTCAGATTTAGCTCGCAAATATGTTTCACTCAGGCAAATATTACAATTAGCCTGCCCTGAGCACAGACCAGTGGATAGTAGGAAGAGGTACAAATACTTGATAATAGAGAAAAGGGAATTTGGATTAAATATTTGCTTTAGGAAATCATCTCCGTCAAAATCCTAAAAGGCTGTTATCTAGAAGGTGGATAATCCAAATCACAGGATAGTATCACCAAGCTAAAAGCTTGTATTGGAACCCTTTTCCTCACACCTGTGGAGAGCTAGACATAAACTAAATTCAGAGATTTTCCAGAGGCAGCTCTGGGTGGGGGCAAAACAAGAAAGAAAGAGATAGTTATGATGTTTTTGGAGGGGTAATCCTTGAAGATGGGCCCTAGTTTTTAAGCCCAATATTTGAGGCATTGGGCCACAGGTGGCATAACTTTTTTCACTATCTAAAATGATGCCATACTTTCCTGTTATATTTTGTCCTCATGTCTAAAGGTTCATTAATAAACAGTACAAATGAATGCAGATAGTATCACTGTTTCCGATGCCTAAGGCCTCCATTTCTAAGGCTTTATTTATTTTGATGAATGTGCCTAAAATGCCTGTTCTTCTGACCACTGAATAGGAGAGCCAATAGATTAATATCTATTTATTTGGGATCCTATTTTATCTCAAAAGCTGGTTGGTGGATCTATGACCAGATTCTCATTAAGCTCAGTATCTAGATTATGCCATTGGCTAACCCATCTCCATCATCCCAGCTCTGTAAATGTCTGTGCAACCTTGGTCAAGTGACTTCATCTGTCTGTCTCTCAATAGCAGTAGGACTGGATAAGCTCTCAGATGCCTTCCAGATAGAAACCTATGGTCCTACAATCTTAGATAATGGCCAAAGGCCTGAACTTTTTGGTTTTATTTTGACAACACTACAAGACCTGAATATTGGAAAGAAAAAAGAGAGCAAAGGCAAAGTATCCTCAGGCTTTTTCTATTAACAACACATTTTGGGTCCCTAAATTTGGGGCTTAGTTCTTCCTCTCTCTTCTTCCAATTTTTATTATCTAAGTTCCTCCCTCTCTCATATTGATCCGGTATTTCCTCATTTGCAAATCATATCTTCTAATGTCTAGCTATCCTCCATTGTTCCAATTTCTCAAACCTTAGGGGCCCCTAGGTGAACTACAGAAAACTCAGAAATTTGTAGTCAAAATTTATTGAGCATTCACTCTATAGAGTGCCTGGTAACATCCACTACTCACAAGAAAATTACAAAATAAGCAAAAGTTCCATTCTTCTAGGAGTTTGAGTAGTACAACAAACAATAAAAAGATGTCAGCATGTGAACTGTCATGAGGAAAGTGACTTGTAAGCCTTAAAGTACTCTAGTACTTTAAATGTTAGTTATTATTAAAATGAATATTTGCTAAGACACACAATGGATGTGATCTGGTTACTACCCATAACAAATAAAAAGCAATAAAAAAGAACTGAAACAAAAGACATCATCAAAGAAATGTATGATGTATGATCAAAAGAAAAGATGAGCTGATCACATGGTGAGGGAAATGGATAACCCAGGGTCTGCCCCTGAGCTAGAAAAGTATTATTGTTATGTCCAGAGAAAGCAAATAGGGCCCCAGCATGAAGATGGCTGGACCTTTCTGGGAAACTTATGGGATAACAAAGGCAAGATTCACACAGAAAGGGAAGACATGGTTAGGATGGGACCTGTATTGCTGGAGAGAATATTCACATAAATGAGATCATAGTTCTATTTGAGAATCAGAGTGTTTTTGAGTAGTTATCAATAGAATGCAATAAGGGAGATAGAAAGGAGTGGATGATGAAATTCAAGATGGTGCTAGACTGGAAAGAGTACTTAGGATCACAGCATCATATGGAAAAGAGGCCTCAGAGGCCATCTAGTACAATTCCTTCATCAATTCAGAAAGTATTGAGCATTTGCTGCAGAATCTAGCATTGGGCTATGTGTTGGGACTATAAAGATGAAATAAAAATAATCCCTGCTCTTAAGGAACTTCCATTCTGCCATAATAGGCAGTTCAGTATTATTTCTTATGTATTCAACAAGCAGTATGTGTATTAGGAAGAGATGATAGCTAGCTAGCTAGATAGCTGCATAGACAAATGAATGGATATCTATACCTTACATCTTTTATAGACCATGACAACATAAGAACAGGAATAATTTGAGGAAGTACAAAAAGATATAAGCCTATATGGAAATTTAATAATGAAATCCTAAATAATGAGTGGGCCAAAGAACAATTTATAGAAATAATTAGTAATTATATGAAAGATGATGAGAATGACAAGATAACATACCAAAATTTCAGGAATGTAGCAAAAGCAGTACTTAGAGCAAAGCTATATCTGTAAAAACATATACTAGTAAAATAGAAAAGATTCATGATCTGAATATACATTTAAAAAAACACAACAAATAAGCACAAAAGAACAAGTATTGAAAACTAGAGCATTAGATAATGTAGAAACCAGAAAAACTATAGAAATCATAAACAAAATCAAAATCTGGTTCTTTGAAAACTGTCTTATATGTAGTAAGTGTTTAATAAACATTGAATTATATTGACGTGGTCCCTGATCTCCAAGTGTCTATAGTTTATTTGAAAGGATATGGTATAACTCCATGAAAAGTCAAATACAAAACAGATACAGTAAAGTGTCCAATAAGAGACAGTAAGTGCTATATACTTTTAGAGGAGAAATATCATATACAGTTTTGAAGGAGAGGAGGGAAACGTGAGAAGAGGGCTGTCTGTGAATGGGACAGATGAGAATGTTGTTGCCAAGAAGGTGCAAGAAAACAAGTAAGTAGGCTTAGGTCAGAAACAATTAGTGGAAGGCTTTGAAATCCTGAAATCAGTAGTCTGAGTTAGGTACAAACAGGATTTGCATTTGCTGTGGTGTTCTTTTTTTAATAGCATTTTATTTTTTTCCAGTTACATGTAAAGATAATTTTAAACATTCATTTTAAAAAAATTCTCCCTCTCTCCCCCCCTCCCTAAAACAGTAAGCAATTTGTATAGGTTATATATGTGCAATCATGTAAAACATGTTTACGTATTAGTCATTTCGTGAGAGAAGAAACAGACCAAAAAGAAAAAAAAACACATAAAAAAAGAAAAGTGAAAATAGTGTGCTTCAATCTGCATTCAGACTCAATCAGTTCTTTCTCTGGATGTGGATAGCATTTTCCATCGTGAGTCCTTTGGAATTGTCTTGGATCATTGTGCTGCTGAGAAGAGCTAAGTTATTCACAGTTGATCATTGTGCAGTGTTGGTGTTACTGTGTACAATGTTCTGGTTCTTCTCACTTCACTCAGCATCAGTTGATGTAAGTCTTTCCAGATTTTTCTGAAATCTGCCTGCTTAACATTTCTCGTAGCACCATAGTATTCCATCACATTCATATACCACAACTTGTTCAGCCATTCCCCAATTGATGGACATTGACCCAATTCCAATTCTTTGCTAAATGTGGTATTCTAAAGAAAGAGAATAACAATCAAATTAATTCGTTGTGGGTCTCTGGGAGGAAAAACTAAAGAAAGAAGAAGCAGAAAAGTAAGAGTCCGAGAGGTTGTAGTCATCAGATAACTGGAACCTGGACTAGGTTTGTGGCCAAGATAGAGGAAGAAGAAGAGTTGAACAGTATCCTATTTAAAAGAATCATCAGACTGGGAGAGAGAGAGAGAGAGAGAGAGAGAGAGAGAGAGAGAGAGAGAGAGGAAGAGAGAGAGACAGAGACAGAGAGACAGAGACAGAGACAGAGACAGACAGAAAGAGAAAGAAAAAAGTGAGAGGCTGAGCTTGAAAGGGAGTAAGGAAGAGAGAAAGATGGTAAAAGACTGATATAAGAGATATAAAGACAGAGCTACACAGAAAGAGTGTTGAGTCCCAGTGTTAAGAGTTAGTTAAAATGTTTTCAGGATAGATTTTTTTTTAATGCCTATCTGAAAGGCTGCATTAACTGGCTTCTGGTAATGAGGGCAAACTCCATTCCCTTGGTTGAAATAAACTGAAATATACATATTTCAGATGTCTGAGGGGAATACACATCCCCTTCACTAAATAGCTGCCTTGGTACTGAGGTTATTCTTCCACAGGGAAGAAGAAATACTGTATTCTTTTCCTCATAAGCATCCTAATGCTTCTGAAAATTTGGTCAATTTGTTCATCGCATTTTATATAAAAGGACAAATAAGAGCAGGTGTTTTGCGTCTAAAAAGAAGGCTCATGTAAACTATCAACAATCTTAAAAAAGATAGCTCTAAATCATTAATAAGAGAAATGCAAATTAAAACTCTGAAGTTTCACCCGACACATTGGCAAAGATAATCAAAGATGGAAATGGTGTTGAAGAGACGTGGGAAGACAATAACCTGGATACAACTGTTGGTGGAGCTACACATTGATCTAACCTTGAAAGCCAATTGAAATTATTTTGTAAAAGCCCTAAACTGTTGCTGCGTTTTGATCCAGAGATCTCACCGATGGACATAAACCACAAGGAGGTTTAAAAACAGAAAAGTCCTCTCCAATCCATATTTACACATTTCGTGGTAGTGAAAAAATAATAGATATACATCAATTGTTTAACAGGTGAATAAATTGGGGCATATGAACGTAATGGAATATCCCTGCACCAGAAAGAAAGATGGATACGAACGATTCAAAGAAACCCAAGAAGGCTTCTATGAACTGATGCAAAACAAAATCAGAACAATCTACATACCTACAATGATATCAATGAAAAGAACACTAAAACCAAAATGAATATTGTGAAATAGTAATGACCCATCTTGTCCCTGGAATTATAAGTCATTATAATTAGCACCAGAGAAGAGATGAGGATATTTGTTGCTTGGAAAACTGGTAGATTGTGGGTACAGAATGTCATAATACAATTGCTGTTTCTTGTTATTGCTATAAAAAAGAAAGGCTCACTAGGTTGGTGTGGGGTACAATATGTCTGCAAATGACTGATGTGAAAACAAAAGACATCCATAAAACTTCTGAAAAATGAAAAAAAAATGCTACTGAATACCAGCTATTTGGATTGCCTGGGACCAGCCCTCATTGTTGCAAGACATAGGCCTGTCTTACAGTGCTGCTATTGGTCAACAGTTGGCTGCTCTCCCAAGTTAACAACCCTCCTATTGTGTGTTGCTGTTTCTCTTTACAACGAAAAAAAAAGTAGCATACAAAAAAAAAACCTTAGCTATTTGCTACGCTTTAAAATATCAGTCTCAGTGCAATAAAAGCTTTTGGGGGGCAACTTGAGAATCCTATGTGGTATACAGGATCCAGTAAAAACAAACTGGCATTAAGGGAAACCCAGAGAGAAATAACCTGAACAGGCAAAAAAGATATCGATCATTTGGAGTATCGACTTAACAGGGAAAAGAAGAGAGAGGACGGGGAAGAGGAGAAGAAGGAGGGGCAATTGAGGAGGGCGATGTGGCCTGTAGCTCTGTTTATAGGAACATTTTTTAGGTGATTCGTGTCTACGTGGGAGGTGCGGCTCCTCAGAACTAATTTCCACATTTTGGTGTCCATGCAGGGAGCTCTTAATGAAAATGAGCACAATGCTGGGTATGAAGCCAATGAGCCCTCTGTCCATTCATCAGACTGTTTGAAGCAGTCCCATTCCCTCTAGCTTCTTCAAGACTTATAGTCTGAAGCTCTGGCATTTTGGGTAAGCAGAAGACCTCCACTTTATGCTTTGTTGGACACTTCACATGCTAATGCCACTAAAGCCACCCCCCCCCCAAAAAAAACAAACCCTGACCCTTGGACGTGAACATTTTCAATTTTTATGCCACTTGACTTTAAGTCAGGAGGACTTGGCTTCAAATCCCATCTAAAAGATTTATTGGCTGTGTGACAAGAGGCTGCCTCAGGTCCCTCATCTTATAAACATAATGGGGATGATAGTAACTATAACAAATACCTCCTGGGACCATGAGACATCGAGTGAGATAATGTCGATCAAATGTTTTACCAACCTTGAGAATCTACAGTTATTGTCTCACAAGTCTGCCTCCACCCATTGCTTTAGAGTTCAACTACAAGGCTCGTTACTGCCTGTCAGGAAAAATGTAAAATCTGAAGCTTGGAATTTTCTATGACCCCCATTTACCTATCTGGTCTTCTTTCATAATACTCCCTTTCATGTATTCTCTATTCCAGTCGAACTAGTCTGCAGACATTTCCCCCATCTCACTCACATTTTCTTCCTTTGCACAGATGGTCCTTCACATGCCATATCTGGAATGTACAGCCTCTTCACCTGTACCTCCTAGCATCCTTAGTTTCCTTCAGTGTACAACTCAGAGGCCATCTCCCTCACTGGTCTCCCAATTGTTAGCACTTTCTACCTCTTGTATGTTGTATGTCCTCATCTCTGTGCACATTGATTCCCCTGGTAGAATATACACTCCTTGAGGTGGGAATTTTTTTTAGTGTTCCTAGAGCCTAGTACAGTGACTTACACATAGTAGAAACTTACCTAATGTTTGGTGAATTCAATCAAATTGACCATACTCTCTTATAGGACTGGAAGCAAACCCTAGCCTCATTGAGTACCCACGAAACATCCAATAGTATAAGCAGAACTCTTACCTCTAAGAGCTAGGCTCCCTACAATTCAGGAGTTCAGGGAGAATTTTCTGGGTCCAGGAGGATTCTAAGCTTGAGAGGCCCCTCTTCCACCTCTTGCTCTGAGAACAATAGTTAAATCCCATTAAACTCTCATTGCTTCTGGAGAAGGCACGTCACTGACTACTCTACAGATCAAATGAGTATCAGCATGACTCAGAACTGGGTCCTGGAGAATGAACAAAAGTGCCTAAAGTTGCAAAAATCCTAATGACGAATATGTTTGAACATACAACCTTGGATCAACCTAGTCACCTACTGGTTGGTCATCAAAAGCCTTGCCCAAACTGGAGGAAGAGCAAAGAAATAGTTAATCTGCTTAGTTATGTTTTCCTCTTGCAAATGTCCAACTCTTATTTGAGTAATTATCCTGAATTTTATATGTCAAGGTCATTTAGCTACAGGATTTCTTTGGTTCATTAAACTCTAGTTTCATATTGTTGTTGTGTTTCTTTTCTTCTAATTCTCTAACAGTCATTCTTGAGCTTCAAACAGTGAGCAGAGATAGGAATCGGATAAGAGAAAATCTCTCATTTGTACTCCAGGAAACATTATCCACAGAACAAATTTTGGAAACTTCTTTTGGCTCAGAGATTCAGTATCATGTCCTGTTTTTTCCCTGCCAGAAACAGATAGTACCAATGTGAGCTCGGCTGAGCTCACAGTGGAAATCATGCCTTGGGCACTGAATCTGGCCACAGAGGATTTGGCATCAAGGCTGTAACCTCTTCTCTCCACTCACCAGTGAGAATCCCACCACAGTTTTCCATCCGTTGGTGACCTACCTCCATCCAGCATTACCTCAGTGCCCTTTGCTTGGGGCTATGGTTAAAAGACCTCCCAGAAGCTCCAGCTGTTGGTACAGAAGGCAACAGTTGTCTAGTTAATAACCGTCACCGTCTGACGTGACTGGGGTGGCTCCTGAATTCTAAAGGCCCATTAGGCTTTATGCTGGTGGTCCCCCCAAGCCCTTTAATCACGCTTTGAGTCACTGGCATTTTCAAAAGGTGTATTGAGTCTCACTAACATTTCACAACTTCTGGGTCCCCCAAAAGGCAAAGAGACAAGACAGGTGAAAAAGTAAACGGTGGAAAACATTCATAACAAAAGAAGTCATGGAAAGTTCTCATTGCTTTGAACAGAGGATAAGGGAAAAGGCCATGATGGGGAAATCCCTAGTTATTCCTAAAAAAAAAAAGCTATGACCTAATGGCTAGAGAGACTGCAGGCCAAGTTCCTCTTACTTTTGAGATTTCTCCTCTGTCTTGGAGTGTCATCACAACAGTGAGGATGGATCAGAATCTTTAGGTTACTCTTTGCTTTCATTGCAATAGCCAAGGATCCACAAGAGTTGAATCCACATGAGCTTTACAAGTATAACATAAGGAAGGACTGAATTGCCCTAATGGGTCAGTGAGTACAAACATTCTATAAACCTAACTCTATAAACAGGGTTTCTATAGAGCAGTTCAACTAAAAGCAGACATGAATGTTTTAGTAGACCAGAAGCATAGGAGTCCAGAAAGCTAATGGGATCTGAGACTGCATTGAGAGGCCTAGCTTCTAGGAATGAAGAGAGGAGAGTGCTGTTGTCCATTTCCCTTGTCAGAACTTATCTGGAGTATTCTGTTCAGTTCTGAGTGCCATATATTAGGAAAAATTTTGATGAAGGAGACAGAACCTGGATGAAAGAACCAGGATAGTTAAGGTCCTAGAGTTTCTGCTGTATGAGGACTGGTTGAAGCCTGGATGGGGGAAGATTTTGAAGGGGCATTACAACACTCTTCAATTATTTCAAGGGCTGTTATGGACATGCGCGATTAGATTTGCTTGCCTGGCACCAGAAGGTAGAACAAAAATCAATGAGTGTACAGTGAGAAAAGTTAATTTAGTCTTGATCCAAGAAAAAACTTCCTCACAACCAGATCTATCTAAAAGTGAATGGGCTACATTGGGAGGAAGTGGATTCTCCATTACTGTTCTGTCTCTACCACTGTCATCACTTCTTGGTTTTTATTTAATATTTTATTTCTTCCCTATTATATATAAAAACAGCTTTAATATTCTTTTTTTTAATTTTGAGTTTCAAATTCTCCTCCTCTGTCCCCCCTCCATTGAGAAGACAAGCAATTTGACATAGGTTATACTTATGTAGTCATGCAAAACACATTTCCCTTTAAGTCATTCTGTGAAATTAAACGTAGACTCAAAAAAAAACACAAGAAAAATAAAGAAAAAGTATCTTCAATCCACATTCAGGTTCCAGCAGTTCAGGATAGCACCTTTTATCATAAGTCCTTCAGAATTGTCTTGAATCATTATATTGCTGAGAATAGCTGAGTTATTCACAGTAGATCATCATACATCATTGCTATTACTACGTACAATGTTCTCCTGGTTCTGCTCATTTCACTTTACATCAGTTCATGTAAGTCTTTCCAGTATCAACATCACTTCTACCACTATCATCATCATGACTTTCTCCATCACCATCACCATTCTTATTATTACTACTACCACCACCATCACTTTCTCTGGGCATATAGTAATCAAACCACTAATATTATTGCTTCTGGAATAATTTCATCGACCAATGAAAATGGCATAAGCTCTGGCTTCTGAGAATGAAGATCTTAAAGGAAATCCTGTTGTGTTGGAATCACAGAGAAGAGTCTCGAATTTTGGAAAAGTGCAGTAGCTAGATTGTGCAGTTGCTGCTGGATGAGGTTCCATTTTATTGAAAGAATTGCACTTCCTTCTTTTACAGTTTGCAAAACTGTGTCAAGTTTTGCCAAATCCACACAGCACCATTATGGGCTGAGTTTGTGATGTTGATGAGGGTGCCCAAAAATGTTTTGCCCCCAAAGAAAAATGAACAGAAGACACATGTATTTATTTCCCCCAATTCTCTGCTAAGCATCTGGAACTTTGCCATCTGGGCTGTTTGTTGCAATATCATTCAGCAAAAACAAAATCTGCCACTAGTGAGCCCCATGTGTCTTTATTTTCAACATTAAAAAATGCATTTCTCCTTTCCTTTGGGTTAAAAGCAAGTACTGATTTGAGACTTGGATAGAAATTATGAACCACCTCTGAAAGGTCATCCTCTTGCCAGAGGAATGAATTAACCATTTCTTCAACCCTTACTCAGCAAAACTTTTTAATATTATGTAGGGATGATGCTCCCCTCCGACATACGTATTCATTAAAATCTAAGCTTCTTGAAAGCAGAGTGTGTTTTGTTTCTGTCTTTGTTTCCTAGCACACTGCTATACTCTTATTAGGGGGCTTATGACCTCACCACTAAACTGAAACTTCTCTCTCTCTCTCTCCAAGGTTACAGCAGTCTTTTAATTGCTGAATTCAATGGTCTGTTCTCAGTTCTTATCTTTCTGACGTCTCTTCAGCTTTTGGCACTGTTGATCAATCACTCTTTTCTCTTAAATATAGTTCCTCCCTTGACTTCCACAACACTGCTCTCTCTCTCTTGATTCTCCCACCTACCTGACTGCTCTTACTCAGCATAACTGCTGGATCCTCATTTGTCTCCCACTCTCTTAGAATGGATATCTTTGAAGACTTTCTTACTTTCGCTTCTCTTTACATACCATGGTTCCTCAGACAAACCGAGATCTGGGAAAGATCTTAATTTTAAAGAGTCAAGGTCACCCACTGCATCCAGAGCCATCACTAGTCATGTTGACTTTTGTCTTGCCACTAGACTCCAATGACTCTGAAGGAGAAAGTGAGGCTGATGACTTTGTGCAGCCCCACCTCACTTAAATGCAATTCACATGCAAGTCAAACCATCACTCTTATGATGTCGCTGGTCCTCTTTGAAAATGAAGGACGAACAACAACAACAAAAAACAGGGCTTCTTAACTCTAGGTCCACAGGCCTACAAGGGGTCTGTGTATAGCTTTCTGGAGGTCCATGAACTTGGATGGGCAAAATGTACTTCATTTTCACTAACCTCTAACTGAGGTTCTTTCAATTATAAAGGAATTATGAATTAAGAAAAAAACACCTTTATTCTGCAATTGGATCCATAAATTTCTGTCAAAGATTGTCAAAGGGGTCTAGGGCAGCAAAAATTTAAGAACTTCAGCTCTATTTATTGGCTCTTTTTCTTGATGATGTCATCAATTCCCATGGTTTGAATTATCTTCTCTATTCATATGACTCCCAAGTTCAGTCATGATCTCCCTCCTTAATTCCAGTCTTTCATAGCTGACTGCCCTCAACTAGATGTCCCACAGGACATCTCAAACTCAGCATACCCAAAAAGGAATTGATTATCTGGAGCCATGTCCTCCCACCTGCCCTTCCTTCAAACATCACTTTTTCTGTTGAGAGTACCAGCATTTTCCTAGTGAGCCAAGTTTGTAAGCTAGGAGTCATACCTGATGTTTTTTTAATCCAAAAAAGGTTTCTTTTTTTTAATCCAACACACTTTTATTTTAACTTAATGTAATTAATTTTTAATCCAACAAGTTTTAATTTTATTTAATGTCATAATTGACTCACTATTTACCCTGGCTATCTTATCCATCTCCCCTGTTGCTACCTCCTTCTTACCTGGACCAGTATCTTATAGTCCAGATCTATAGAGATCCTGCCTGTGAGGTTAATCTACTCAGTTTTGGGAATCTGTTCTGGGTGTCAAGAATTGTCTTGACTAGTAATAAGATGTGCAAACTTAACTGATCTATTTTTAATCAGCCCCAAACTATGCTTCAGCTCCATCTACTCCAGACATCTTGTAGACAGTCCTGCTACCAGCATATAATCTTCCCTCCTACTCTCCTTCCAACTCTTGCTCCGGGAACAGTAAATAGATGACTACTTCCCCACAGTCTCCTCACCATGGCCCTACTCTCTGACAATCTCCACCTCACTGGAAAATTGGACTCAATCCCCGGGTCCCCCTCCCATAGGTAAACTTTTGCTAGACCTCTATGCCAGTTCCAGGAAGTCTTTTCACCTACAAATAACCTCCTTCCCCCTTTTCAGCACTTCGGCACGTATTGTCTTCTCCATTAGAATGTAAACTTCTGGAATGCAAAGACTAACTTTCTTACATTCTTGTATTTATATTCGTAGTACTTAGCATAGTCTCGCTGTCTCTCTATCTCTGTCTCTATGTCTCTGTCTCTTTCTGTGTCTCTGTATCTCTCTGTCTGTCTCTCTCTCTCCCCCCCTCTTTTTGTCTCTCTCTGTCTCTCTCATTCTTTCTAGAGATGGTCTAACAATCAACTGTTCTACTCAATATTCTAGTGACTTCCCAGTCTTTCCCTGATCACACCAATCTATGTATTATTTCTACATACACAGACATAGGTGTGCATGCCACACATACACACACACACACACACATGCACACACGTAGGATGTAAAGTCCTTGAGGGCAGAAACCACCCAGTACAGTACCTGAAACATAGAAAGTGTTTAACAAATGCTTTTCATTCATCATTTCACTCATTCATTCATACCTCACCTCTCCTATCCAATATCAAATCAATTGATCTATATTTTCAATTCCATTCTGGCCTTAGATTCAGGAAGACCTGAGTTCATATTCTGTCTCTGATACTTATTAGCTGTTTGACCAAGAGCAAGTCATATAATTTCTCTGAACCTCAATTTTCTCATTTTCAAAAGGGAATAATACCTGTAATACTTTTTTTTCAAGGTTGCAGTGAAGCATGAATGAGATGATGTATATAAAGTGCTTTTCAAACTTCAATGTCCAATATAAATGTCAATTAGTATTTCCATTATAGTGTCCACTCACACAGTCACTACCCTACTCCAGGTGCTCATCATCTTACCAGGACAATTGTAATAACACATGTTCTTTGTGTTCAACCTCTCCTTTCTCCAATCTATGCTACAAAAAGCTACTAAAATCATTTTTTTTCCCTAAGGTGTAAGTCTGACCATGGCATTCCCTTAACCAGAAACCCTCAGCTCCTCAGTCTGATATTTAAAACTCTCTATCACTGGGCTCCAGCCTACCTTTCTGGACATTTCATTTCATAAATTCTCCCTTCCAGACAAACTACATGATCAGCTGTTTCCAAACTCAAGTTTTGTCTGTTTCCCCAGAACCCAGCTTAGTGTCTTGCACAGAGCAGATGCTCAGTAAATACTAGTTGAATTGAATTGAATTGAATCGAATTGATTGAATCAAGGCAATGAAAACTACCAGAAGGATAAGGCTCAGAGGCTTTCATCTATAAGCTGCCCCCTCACCCATTTCATCACAATTGGTATGTGCATACACCTCTTAGAAATAATCAGGATGCTTAGTAATAATTCAGAATGTTTAGTGTGTTCTGGAGGCCAATCCAAATCCTTCCTGTATATTAATGGAGAGGGTATGTACCCACATGCAGGACCATTGCCTTTACATTGGCACTAGGAGAGGATGGCTCAGGACCTTCTCAGAGTGCAATATCTTCTCAAACCACCAAGCGGCGCTCTAAACTTGAACTGCACCAGCTGACTTCCATTGTATACACCTAAGCAGTTCTTGTGTTTAATCTAGCCTTAAGTGATCTGCTCGCCACCGAATGAATGCACATGGGCAATCTCCACGGTTCCTGCACCCACTAGTGGGCCGACTTCCACGGCCCTGCATCCTCTAGCTTTCCATTTCCAGTGCCTTCCGGACTTCTGTTTAATCTTGGGGTCTAAAAAATGGCAACAATAATTCATAATTTATTGAATAATTTTAGCCACCATTCCCATAGAATCATTCTCTGGCCCAATGTCATAGGACCTTGAAAGTATTATCTACTCACATACAGCTTGTCCCAAAAGTCTCAGTATAGTTTCAAGCAAACTGTACTAGGACTTTGGGGACACTCTATGTAAATTAAGTGGATTCTTCACTGCAATGAAAATAAAATTATCCTCCACAATTGCTACTCTAAGCGAGAGCTTGAATCTCAACCTCTCCCTCCTCCCCTCTGTTCCTCTCAACTCTCTTTGGTGCATGCCTTCAAACCGTCTCACTGGCAGGCTTTTTTGATTAGGAAAACACTTTCATTGTCCCATTTTCAAGGTCACAGGTGGGAGGAGGGTGGGCAGACACTCTGAAGTCATCGCATTTGCCTCCTGCCATCTGTCAGTGTCAGAGTGGCTTCCTTCTCAAATTCCTGGGAAGCCCCAATTTGAGTCCTCGGCTTACATAGCGACTTCATTTTCACTTTTTTTTTTCCCAATGCTACTACTACCAGCCTGACCAACAAGTCTCATCAGTGGCTTAACCACTTTCAGGTCCTACCCTTGGAAGTCAGAGTACCAAAAGAAAGGGAAAGTATCCCCATAGGTAGAGAGATACAAGGCCTTGTGCCATTCGTTTTAAAAATTCCTTTGTCCCACATTTTGTACATTCTCCCTCACTCCTGTCATGATAATTCCCTGAGACCATTCAGTCCCATACTTCCCCTCTCCTTGGAACCTTAAAGATGTAGATAACTCAGGGAATGAACAATGGACACTATGACTTGTAGTTCACAAGAGACTGGACAATTTTTATCATGTCCGTCCTCACAGATCTTTAGCTAAGAAAGTGATGTAAGGGCTGTCCTATAGGAGCCCTGCAAGGCAGAAAGTGGGCCCATTATAATTGTCCACTCTCATACAGGGTATCTCAGAAGTCTTAATGCAGTTTTAAGCTTTAACAGGCTGCCCCCAGATATAATGATATCTCTTAGATTTTTTTAAATTGTAAAATTCATGTATAAGTACCCAAATTGTCTATACAGTATTGCTATTGTTGCTTTAAGCCTGGATTTTTGGGTCATTGGTGATTTTCTGATATGGAAATTCCCTCAACTGATGGCAATCAACTCATCTGGAAATATAGTCTTAGGGAGCTGCCCTGGGGCTTTGAAAAATTAAGCCCATGGGGAAAAGAAGAAATTAAGCCCACGGTCATCAATGGGTGAACTGAAAGGTTTTGTGATTCCAAGACCTCTATCTATTATGCTATGTGGCCTTTCAGGATATATTCAGAAGTGAAAACATAATACCAATTATATGTCACATTCAGATTTCTTACAAGACAGGGTGAAGGAAGAGGGAGAATGAGAGAAGAGATGGGCCAAGTAACATGCCGCTATGAGTGTTTCTATGTTCTAAATTTACCAAATCAGGGAAGTCAGGCACAGAGGGGGAATTGGCTTATCTTTTGTTTTTAAAGCCGTATAATTGTCATGTGACAGCCACGTCTCTGAATTTCAGCTTAAGACTCTACCAGATAGGACTATTTGGAAATCTTGAACCCACAAATATATACAGAAACAGTCAGAATGAGTATTTTTACATTTTAATGTATGTTTGTATATAGGGTCAAAGGCATTTTCTGGTTGGGCCCTCCTGGTTGGAGGAGGGAGATGGGGCTTTTTTCTGTGTGGTCCAGGGGCCCTCTTTACAGGAAGAGGCTCCTTCTGGCCACACAGTTCTACCAGGGACCTTTTCCCCTCCTTCTAGTTCAGCCCTGTTTATAAATATACAGGCACACATCCACAAACACATATATCCTTTAAATGTCCAGAGTGTTTCTGCATCCACAGAAATAAAAAACAGAAACAAAAAGGGTGAAAGAGACACATGGGCATGGGGAAAGTATTTTTAATTTTTAGGAAAAAAGATTTGCCTGCTATGGGGAAAGAAAACTGGCTTCCAAGGGACAGGAAGCCTGTACTTAGGCTACAAATTCTCCAGATTAATTATTGTTGTATATGAAATCCAAATGAGCTGACCCATAATTAGTGGATAAGTGCAGTCCAGAGGATAAATGTCCACTCTGTCCACAATGAGACAGGTATCCCCACCAAGTTCAAAAGCCTCTAGAATTTACCACACCTATTAAGGCCGTCTTGGATGATGAGGGGTATGATTTTTTCTGAAAGAACTAAGAATTAGCCAACAAAACCTCAGGCTAATTAAGAGAAACCACATGCCTAACCAGCTGGAGGGCCATTGGGGGAACCAAGCCCTGAGCTGGATACCCCTTCTGCAAAAGCATGCCTCAGGATTCCAGCTTCTGGGCTCTAAATCATGTACTACAGGGACAATGCCTATGGGTTTCTAGACATCATGACTGGGTGGTAGAGCAGAAGACCAGCCGATCATCTAGCTGTTTGCAATGATTGCTTCAAGTCCCCAGGATAGGTTGTTTCCAAATAGATGTAGGTCAGAAGAAACTCTGTAAGCTAGCAGAGACTTACAATGATCCTTTCCCAATTGCTATATGAGGAAAGAGGACAGAAGAGAATGGCTGTCTTGTTAAGCAATGTTTGTTCACTGAGGTTGGTTTTATTAGATCAGAGAGGAGAGCTTTGCCCCAGGAATCCCTTTTGGCTACAAATTAAAACATCTCTTACATACAAATTCTATCTTGGCATTTAATTAAAGAGTTGGTCAATTTATAACTATGTTATATCACTTAAATAACATATCAGAGTTATAATTATGTCTTAGATATATGTATATGTTCATATATACATACATATATAACTATATTATATCATATGCTATATAACATATAAGATTAGAGGCAGAGTTATAACTAGAGTTTTTGCACCTGAGACAAAAGGCAGAAAAAGTACCTTCAGCTGCTCAAGTTAATGAAGGCAAGAGACCCCGGAATATTGCTATGAGAGTCGAGGGTCAGAGGGAGGAGCCCACCCCTAGAGATCATCCGGCAGTTTCCAATACAGCCCAACAGGCATGTGTTAAATGCCTTCTTTGTCCATGATACAGCACATGGGATAGGTAGGAACTGGACAAAAACAAAACAAAAAATGTCTCTGCCCTCAAGGATTTTACGGTCTCCTGAGGATATGACATTTAAATACATACATAAAACATCATTTTATGTTTTATATGTAATTTATAATGAGGAGGGAAAGAGGGCTAACAAATAGTGATATCACTTCCTATAGGAAGTATTAAATGAATTCATTCTAAGATGGAGCCAGGGCTTCTAAAGATGCAGCGTTGAGGAGGGCATGCATCCCAAGCATGGTTAACAGCTTGTCCAAAGAAATAGCTATAGGAAAGTGGTGAAGTGGCCAGTTCAGTCAATAGCCAATAGTCAGATTTGGCTGGAATATAAAATATGCAACAAGGAGTAATGTAAAACAAGCCTGGGAAATGGAGTGAAGTCAGACTGTAACAGGCCTCAAATGTCATTCTGAAGAGTTCCAGGTGCTCCTAGAAGAGATAGTGAACCATTGAAGGTCCTTGCAAACAGGGAGGCAAACTTTAGGAAGTTTATTTTGGTGTCTATGGTAAAGGATGGATTGGAGATAGGAAAGAGGAGAAGATGAAAGTCTAATGAGGAGGCCATTGGAATAGCCAAGATGAGGGGTGAGGAAGGCCTGAATCAGAGTAGTGACCGTATGAATGGAAAGAAGAGAACTGATGGAAGAGATGTTGCAGAGGTAGAATCAACTGGTTTGGTAGCTGAGGCAGAATGAGAGGCTAAAGATACCTATGAATTTCCAAACCTGGGTACCTGAAAGATGCTGATGCTCCCAAACAATAGGGATGTTATGAGAAAATGTTGGGCATAGACCGATATCTTGCACCATTTATCAAGATATGGTCAAAATGGTTATATGATCTAGATATGAAGAGAAACATTACAAGAAAACTTGAAGAACATGAAACATATTACTTATCTGCCTTACAAATAGATGAACAATTTATGAATAAATAAGAGATATGGAACAGAGTGAGGTGTAAAATTGATAATTTTGATTACATTAAATTAAAAAGGTTTTGTACAAATAAAACAAATTAGCCATGATCAAGAACAAAAGTAGAAAATTGGAGAACAATTTTGTAAACAGTTTCTCAGATAAAGGTCTCATATCTAAATATGTAAAGAACTTCGTCAAATCTATAAGAATGAGTCATTCCCCAATTGATAAAAGGTCAAAGGATATGAACAAGCAGTTTTCTGATGAAGAAATCAAAATAATTTACATATGAAAATATGAAAAAATGCTTTAAATCATTAATGATTAGAGAAATGCAAATTAAAACAACCTTGAGACATCATTTCATGCCTGTCAGATTGGCTAAAATTACATAGAAAGAGGAAAGTGACTCTATAGGAGGAGATGTGTAAAAATTGGGACACTAATTCATTGTTGGTGGAATTGTGAATTGATCCAACCATTCTGGAGAGCAATCTGGAATTATGCTCAAAGAGTTATTAAACTGCCTATAACTTTTGACCCAGCAATCCTACTACTAGGGCTATATCCAAAGATGATTAGGGAGAAAGGAAAAGAACCTATATGTTCTAAAATATTTATAGCAGTTCTCTTTGTGGTGACAAAGAACTAGAAATTGTGGGATGCCCATCAACTGGGGAATGGCTAAATGAATTGTGGCATATGATTGTGATGAATTACTACTGTGCTACAAGAAATGATGAACTTGCCGATTTTAGAAAAACATGGATAGACTTGCATGAAATAAGGAAGAGCAAAATGAGCAGAACCAAGAGAACACTGTATACAGTCACAGCAATATTATTACAAGAACAACTCTGAATGACTAAGTCATTCTGATTATTATAAACATTCAAATTAACTATTTGACATTTTAAGGGAGGACACTACATGCATCTAGAGAAAGAACTGATAAATAGAAGTATGTATAGAACGATTTTATATATGTGCATTTACATATGTACACACACACATATAATATATATATATACATATATATATATATATATATTTACACACATGTATTTGTATCTAATGGTAGCCATCCCTAGGGTGGCGGTGGGGGGATGAAAGACAAAAAGGAAAAAAAAAACTGCTAAGTGGTTTATACATATCTTGATTGAGCCTAACAGTATTTAAGATACATATAGTGGGCATTACCTTCACTTTACAGATGGAGAAAGTGAGGCTATGACTTTCCCAAGGTGACATGAAAATTCTTTACTTTGGGTCATCATAACCAAGAAAATATTGGACTGGTTTTATTTAAGAGAGCAGAAAGGGGGAAAGCCAGTCAAAAGAGATTAAAATTTTTCTGAATTCTGAATTTTTGTGACTTCTTGTCACAAAGACAAGAAGTCTTTTTTTTGTGCTTTATAAGACTGCAGATATAATATTTCAGCTAGGTGACATAGTGGATGAAAGGGAGTGATAGACTTAGAGTCAGGAAGGCCTGAGTTTCAATCTTGCCTCAGACACTACCTGGGTGACCTTAGGCAAATCAAGGAGCTTCTCTCAGGCATTAATAGCATCTGCCTCACAGGGCTGCTGTGAAAATCAAATGAGACAGCACATGGATGGTGCTTTGCAATTCTGAAAGTGTTTTAGTTATCATTATCGTCACCACTTAAAAAAAGAAAAGGAAAATGTTTTCTTACGTGGTCCAAAGATGACTAGATTGATTGACTCAGGATGTGCTTTGAGGGGGATTATATATCTCCAGTGCTGCCAGTGACCTCTTGATTGCCGAATCAAATGGCCTTTTCTCAATCCTCATCCTTCTTGATCTCTCTGAAGCATTTGACACAGTTGATTACTATCTCCTCTTGGATATTTTATCTCCTAAGTTTGCAGGACACTACTTGCTCCTGGTTTTCCTCCTACCTGTCTGACTTTTCCTCCCTCTCCTTTGCTGGATCTTGATCCTTTCTGAGCTACTGAAGTGTGGGTGGCCCAAGTGTCTACAATGGGCCCTCTTCTTTCTCTCTATGCTATCTTCTTTGGCAATCTCCTCAATTCCCAGTTATCATCTCCTTGCCGATGATTCTATCTCTATCTATCTAACCCTAGTCTGTCTTTGAATTCATTTCATTTTGAAATGAAGGTACCACAGGTATCTCAAATCCAACATAGCCAAATTAGGGCTCATTGTCTCCTCTTCCTCCTCCTCCTCCTTTTCCTCCCTCTCTTTCAACTCTGCCCATTTTTCAAACTACCTTGTTATTGTTGAGGCTAACCATTTTCCCAGTCTCTAAGGTTCACAACTACAATGCCTGCTTTGACTTCTCTCTGTCTCCGTCTGTCTCTCTGTCTCTGTCTCTGTCCCTGTCTCTCTCTCTTTCTGTCTCTCCAAATTTCGTAAGCTCTACCTTCACAACATCATTCACATGTGTTCCCTTCTCTCTACTCACATAGCTACCACCCCAGATCAGGTCCTCATTATCTCTTGCTTGGCCTATTGAAATAGCCTCCAAACTGGCCTCCTTGCTTCAAGTCTATCCCCTCACCAAATCATTCTCCACTCATCAGCCAAAATGATTTTCCTAAAGGATAGGTTGTACCATATCATCCTGTGCCCAATAAACTTCAGGAGTTCATTATTATTATCTCCAGGATTAAATATAAATCCTCTACTTAGCTTTGAAAACATTTCACTCTGCTATCTTTCTTGCCTTTCCAGGCTTCTTGCACTTTATTCCCTTCTGGGTGTTTTATAGTAGCCCCACACAAAGCCTGGCACATAGTGAGTGCTATGTATAACACACACACACACACGCACACAAACACACAAAGACATTTCATATGCCACAAAATAGGCTATATTTCATAGTAAAAAGAAAGCTCTCCTTGGCACCAAAAAGATAAGTTTAAAGGCTCATCTCTAACACACATTCTGTCTCTCTGTTGAGACCTCAATTTCCTCATCTATAAAATGGAGTTAACATTTTCACTACAACCTAATAAAGTTATTAGGAAGAAAATGCTTTGTTAACTATAATTGGGAGTGTTAATACTATTGTGAAAAACCTGCCCCCCACCATAGCAACAAATTACCCTGCTAGTTACCTAAGATATCTCAGTAGAATGGAAAGTACTTTGGCTCTGAAATCAGAAGATTTGAGTTCAAATACTGTCCATCTCTGACCCCTGTGTGACCTTGAGCAAGACATTTAACCTCCATGGAATCCGCTTTTGTCATCTATAACGTGAGGGGGTTGTAACTTGCTGCCTTCTGAGGTTCCTTCCACCTCTAAATCTATGAACTTCAAAGGCTCTCGTCAAATACACATGTTAATTTTCCCAACCTTTTAATACATGAAATTACAGAATCTAAGAGATGGAAAGGACTTGAAAGGTCATCCAGTTCATCTCTGTCATTTTACAGAGGAGAAAACAATTAGCTGTTACTTCCTTTCCCCCCTCCCCATCTAAAATTCTTGCTGGAAGTGATTTGGGAAGTGTCAGAGAGAGATCCAGATGGGTGATTTCATCTGTGTAGGAAACTCCCACTGTAAAAATTCCATTTGCTAAAGAAAGTGGTGATGTGTCTGTAATTTATAGTCTTAGAGAGGCATCTGTGGTATTGAGAAGATAAGTGATCCATCCACAGTCACACAACTAATAATAGTCAGAACCCTATAGTACGTGAACTCATGTCTTCTTCATTTCAAGGCTGGCCCTTTCTCTACTATAAGTGATAAAATTTCTAGAAATTCCTAGGCTTCTGAATATCCTAAAAGAGAAATGAAAGAATACTTAATGACAACCTATTTGATAGCTCAAAATCAGAAGAATTAGGACATCTAGGTGATTTTTTAAAATAACCATGTTGCTGTACTATTTTAAATAATAACTTTTTATTTTACTATGTTATAGAAATGCTTCATTTATTTCATAAATTAAAAATAAAATAAATTTAAAAAAATAATAACTGACATCTGTGTAGCAATGTTGAGCTTTAAAAGTTAAGTATTGTCTCCCTCTTTTGAATGAGAGCTGCTTGAGAGAGAGGACTCTCCCCACTTTTCTACTTGTATCTCCAGCACTTAACACAGCTTTATACACATAGTAACTACTTAATAAATGTTTCATTCCTTTATCCTTTCTAGTCTCTCAGACCACCCCTGAAAGGTGCTGACAGGTGTTATTAGCCCCATTCTACAGATGAGGAAGCTGCAGGTCAGAGAGAGAAAAAAATGATTAACCCTCAGTCACACGTTTTGTAAATGTCAAAGGCAAGATCTGAACCCAATTCTTGCTGATTCTAAACCCAACACACTCTCCAGTCCAGTGTTCTTGCTACCTCCCAAGGCCACTGAGTCATGAATGACAACATTTGCTTTCCTCTCTACAAAGATCTGGTTCACTCTATGTGTCCGTCTGGAAAGATGCAGCTACTGCCCTCAGTAAATCTAGAGCATGGTTCAACTACTTTATTATGCACTTTGCCAATTAAATGACTCTATAAAAAGAATTATGACCCCCTTAGTCCTTGAGCATCTTCTCTGCTTCATTCAGCCTGTTCAAAACAACTGCAGTTAGTTCCCTAAGCCTGCTTGCAGAACATTCTTCTCTCCTTACCCGCCTGCCCCCCCCCCACTCATGATTTACTGCGACTTGCTTTTAAAATACAGATCCTTCTCAAGGTTTAATGGTTAGCATTTAAATCTTTAGAACTGTGATTTCTGAAATACACTACAGTGAATTCATGTAAATAAACTAGCCTCTCATTTTGAAAGTCTTCACAACTTGGCTTCAGAGCTTAAGCTTCACACATCTGTTCACTTAATACTAACCTAGAGAAATCCCAACTCATAGAGCCACTCATCCAGTGACTGACTTTAAGAGTCATCCACAATCCTTTATTTTATGGATTTAGTATAAATCATTGTGGGTTAATGTATTTCCTTTTTATTTGCTCTGTCTCTCTTGAAATGACTTCATTCACACAAGCGCATACAGACAACTACATCCACACACACAAACATGCACCCAGACCCACGCCCGTGTGTGTGGATATAGACGTATTTCTCTCTCTCTCTCTCTCTCTCTCTCTCTCTCTCTCTCTCTCTCTCTCTCTCTCTCCTCTCTTCTCTCTTCTATCTCTCTTTGTGTGTGTGTGTGTGTGTGTGTGTGTGTGTGTGTGTGTAGTTTTCTATCAGGGCATCAAACTGACATCACATCACTTGTAGTCCAAGAGGGTGGAAACAACTGAACTTAGCCCCTAGTTAGCAAGAACAATTAGTTCCAATAGGGAACTACTAGGTCGCTCATCTTCTCAGGGAAGCTCTTCCCAGGCCCAACCTGCTTTGCCCTCTTCCCAAGAAGTAGTCTTCCTTGCAGTAGAAAAGTCTCCACTCCCAAGAGCACTGCTACAGTCTCTGTCTTCTTCCTGTTGTGGTGATGCCCCAAGGTCTCAATTTTCTCCCTGAGATCTTTCCCTCCAAGTTAATTGCTCCAGAAAAGTCAATCAGGTCAGAACAGTTCTTTCCATGCTGGCAAAGAACTAGCAAGAAAGCAGATGCCTATTGATTGGAGAATTGCTAAAAAAAACTGACTTTGCAACATCACAACATATGAATACAATGGAATATTACTACACCAGAATGAATGACGAATATGGGGAATTCAGAAAAATAAAAGAAGACATATATGAACCTATATAGGGTCAGGTCAGCAGAACCAGAAGAACACATTTAAAGATAGCATTAATATAAGTGAAAAGAATAATTAAATGAAATTAGAAAGTGTAATTACAGTAAGCAAGCTTGAATCCAGAGAGAAAATATATCTCCCTTCTTTGCTTGCGAAGGTGGGGAACTAAAGGATGTAGAATGCTGTATTTACTGTCAAACATAGTTGATGTGTTAGTTTTACTGAACTGCTTTTTTCCTTTTTTTATTATTTAATTAATCTTCATTGCAAGAGAAGTTATCTAGGTGGAGGAGAAGGAAAGATATGTTCAGAAATGAAATGTGATTTTTTAAAGGGAGTCAACACAAATTTTTGTTGATTTGAGAGGACATTTCATGCTGCTTGCCCTCTACCCCATAACTCTTGGTTACAACAGCCTCCCCTGAGTGGAATCTAAGCAACTTTAGGGGAGGAACTTCTTCATTTTTGTCTTTGCCTCCTGGGTACTTAACATAGAGCATTAGTACGCATCTGATAAATATTTGCTGACTCAAATTCCCATACAGAACCAGTTTGGGCAATACCCTCTCTCAATTGCACTGCTGGCTTTACTATGTACATTAGAGAGACACACAACCCAGTTGCCTTCTCTTCCAAGTTAAATGTGACAAAGGATGATGAGGAAGATTAGTCAAGGAAAAGATATAACCATTTTCCAGGGAGGCAGAGCCATTTTCTTGGTGTAAATGGAAAGTGTGGTCCATTGTACAAAACAGTAGAGTAGGATCATCTATGCAACATCTTCTTTTCACTGTCAAAATAGGTTTTTCCTTGACCTTTTTCTTAAGGAACTATGACCTGGATACAAAAAATCCATCCATTAAATGTAAAAGTAACTCAAGTCGGCCTCCTGACACTGCCAGCCCTCCCATGAGAGGGCTGCTTCAATGTGGTCTTGCTTGGAACCATCTCTGAAGAACACCTACGACGTCTCCGATTGGTCATGGTATTAGCAATTTTCATGGGTCGAAGTACAAAGGGTGGCCTTCAATATGAGTCTCGATGGCAGCTTTGAACAGTAATAAATTCTGATGAAAAATCTCCCCCTACCTCCCTCGGAGACCATCTTAATCTTTTTCAGGCGCACAGTGGATAGCGTATAGGAAGAGCAGGACTCCTCTGTAGGACAGAAAGGAAAGAACAAAACCGGTGGGATCTTATTCCAGCTGAGAGACAAAACTCACTCCCAAATTTCACAAGACGCTCTTTGTGCAGGCACCAAATGAAAAATTCTTTTCATAGCTGCCTTGTCGACATGCCACTGAAAATTACTAAGTGTTACTATTCATCTTTCCTGTGGGAGAATGAGGGGTGAGCTTTAACAGTCAGCTACGAGAATCGGCTATCTAAAGAGTGTGGACAATGTGGCCCAAAGCAAGGCCTCGGCTTTGTTATGACAGAAAGAATAAGGTGAAGACTTTTTTTATTTTAGTTTAAATTATTTTTATTAGTATCTTTAGTTTTTGGATCATCAGCATTTCCCAATACACACACACACACACACACACACACACACACACACACACCCTTGTCTTATAGTGAGGGAATTAAAAAGAAAAAAAAAACAGTTCAGCAAACCTCAGTATCATATCAACTACTTCTGACACTATATGCAGCCTTTCACATCCATTGTGCCTCACCTCTGCCAAAAAGCGAGGAGGATATATTCTGACATATTTCTGTGGGGCCCACGTTGGTCATCAGAATTTCACAGAAGAATCTTTTTTAAAATAAAGCAGAAACAACCACAGGGGGTGGAGCATTTGCTAGTGACATTAATATGGAAACCAAGGAACTCACTGATTTAAAAATTCCCAAGCATTCCAGGCCACAGAAGTTCTTAACTCTGCTTGGACCTTGGAAAGGTCATCAAAGTTGTTATAAAATCCTCGGGTAATCTCAATAGCTGACATTGATAGGCTGAAAATTGGAAAGTGCTATACAAAAATGAGGTTTCACTAATAGTAACAGAAATACAAAACAAAACATTTCTAAGGTTTCAACCAGCAATTGAAAAAGATGACACAAGATGGAAATAGTCAATGTTGGAGGGGCTACATAAATGAAGACACCTAAATACACTTTTGGTGGAGCTGGCAATTGGTCCAGCCTTTCTGGGAAATTATTTGAAGTTGTGCTAAAAAAAAGGTGATTAAAATTATATCCATACCCTTTGACCTGATAAACCCCATAGAGGGATTTTGCTAAGAATATGCCCCCCAAAAGGTTAAAGGCAAAAAGAAAATTCCCATATGTATATACCACCCCCTTGGCAATATGTGATGGAGGGGTCCTTCCCCCAACCCTACCCCCTTCAGAACAGGTGCAGAAATCTTCTGTTTCCTTGGGCAATGAGAACTGGTTTAATTGACTGCTGAGCCATAATGGCATGGATCCATTAAAGGGTCAATCCCTGCCCCTCAGGCCTCTTCTTCTTACTGGCCTTAAGTTGTAAAAAAAGATTCTCTGAACTCCTGAGGGTGAGAAGGGGGATGCCCTTCCCCCCACCACTCCCAATTTGTTTATTCTTTATTTTGGTACAGGGCCTTATGAGATTTCAAAAGGCAGAATATATCTTTCCACTTCCTGGGGACATAAGTAATGGGGTATCTATTGCTAGAACAGTTAAAAGATTGGCAGACTGACAGAGGGAAAGACTCACCTATAGAAAGAGGAACCGCTGAATAAAAAGCCCACTTGGTGTGGATTGGGCTGTTCTCAGTAGAGGTTAAATACAAGAAAGACAATATATAGCTCTCCCAAGTCATTTGCAAATGTCACAATAAGGCTTAAATATTAGGCTCTCAATTAACTGTAATCATACTATAAATCTTTATAGCTTTGCATTCCTTTTTCTACGTGCAGGAATAATGCTGCCTTTTTGTTTCATAACTGATTCATGTGTGTACTCTGGGTACCTTTTTACTTCCTACCACCTTTTTGGAAGAGTTGCCATAGACTAGAGGCAAAAATAGGGTGGTTCCCCAGGAATCAGAGGTAGGGGCTGGAATTGAAGAACTGAGAGCCTAGTTTCTCTAATGAGGAAACAGAAAACCCCAGAACAACAAACCTAGGGTAAACTGTGAAGGCCGGTTAAGGAGATTGTTGTCATTGTGGCCTCAGCCTAGCAGGGCCTGGACAGCCCTGCGCTAGATAGGATACCAAAGGTGTCCATTGATGGGGAGTAGAATGTCTAAATAAATTTTGATCCCTCAGTGTAGTGGGCTACTACTTTACTATAAGAAATAACAAAAACAAGGATTTTTAGAAAAATGTATATAGGGAGAATTTTATTACCCAATGTAGGATGAATGAAGAAGAGCTAGTAAAACAATATACACAATGACAACAACAATGTAAATGGAACAGCGACAACAGAACCCAAAATACCGCATAGTTATTATAACCAAGCCTTGGAGGAGAATTTAGAAATTGTACCTCTCTCCCCTCTTTGTACTGTCAAATGTCACTACTGTGTTGATTGCCTTGGTTGAACTGCTTTTTTCTCCTTTCTGTCAAAAAATTTACGTTACAAGAGATGGTTCACTGGGTAGAAGTAGAAGAAGGTATATCTGGGAAATAAAGGTGATGAAAAATAAAAGGTATCAATAAAAATAATGCTTTAAAAAATGAAGGAGTAGCAAGATCATGACCTCTCACATATGTCATCAAAACCTGGGATTTCAATAAAGAGCACTGAAATGCAAAACAGGGGAGAGGATTTTTAATATTTGAGAGTAAACATCAAGACCTCTATATTGCCTTCATCATTTTAATGGCAACTATATTACTCTAAACATACCTGAGGTCTTGTGTTTTCAAAGAAAAGTCAGATAATAATAACTAATATTTATATAGCTCCTGCTATGTGCTAGGCATTATGGTAAGTGCTTAACGATCTGTTGAGAAACCTCTCTGAACTTAGGTAGGCTGATTTTCAGATAACAGGCATGCAAACTGATCACTAGGGTCGCACTTCAATCTTGCCAGAGTCTAAGGATCTACCAGAGCTTATATGATACTTTCATGGCAGAGTGTAGTGTCAGTTCTATACAGCAGTGAGGCATCAGAATGTGCAGGGCAAGGCAACAAATGTTTATTAAGCACTTACGATGGAAATTACAAATACGAGCAACAAGAAAGATAGTCCCTGCCCTCAAGATGCTTCCATTTTAATGGGGAAAGACAAAACAAATAAGCAAAAGAGAGGTGGAAGGGTGGAATGTGAATGTGGAAGGGGATGTTTGCATGCTACTGAAATTCGGAAAATTAGAAACATGGCCAGGTGGACAATGAAGGTCGACAAATCTGAGACCCTCTATAAAATGAAGATGTGAGATGGAATTCACCAGCAGGAAAAGGAGGCCAGCATAGCCAAAATTAAGCAGCATAACAAATACAGCAATTTATAATATACACACACACATATATATTACTTTATTATATATGTACATATGTGTGTATACAATATGCAAAATACAGTAATTATAACAAATAGGAGGCAGCTAAGTGGCTCAGTGGATAGAGAGTGAGATCTAGAGTCAAGAAGACCTGAGTTCAGATCCAACCTCAGACATTTACTAGATATGTGTCCCTGGGCAAGTCAGTTTACCTCTGTTTGCCTTAATCCTTTGGAGAAAGAACTGGCGAACCACTGCAGCACCTTTGCCAAGAAAACTCCACACAGAGTATGGTCCACAGGGACATGAAGACCTGGACATGACTGAATAACAACAACAACAAATTATAACAAAAAGTGAGTAATAAATCTACCTTCTCAGAAAAAAGTAAATCAACACAATACAAACTAGAGCAAAGAAAAATAGAGGGGGAAAAGTGAAAGAAGTATGTCTTCTCTCCCTCTTGACTGATAATAACTTTAACCATCTCTCTCACTAACTTAGCTTCAGCCGACTTAAGCTGTTATAATCTCTCCCTCCTTTCTTCTACCTCTCTCTCTCTCTCTCTCTCTCTCTCTCTCTCTCTCTCTCTCTCTGTATTTCTCTCTCTATAACAAGTCATGTAGTTGCTACTTACAAACTAAGATTTATGTATTGTTGAGTTCCCTTGGTCTGACTTTTCCTTGTTCTCAGGCCATACAATCATTTTTATTGCAATCCTATGATTTCCCTCTGCTCTCTCTATTTCCTTAGTTCTCTTTTTAAACTGAAAACATGATCTACTTTCACTTTTTTTTTGTGGGGCCCTCATATTCAGGCAAGACTCAGTAGGATTTGGACAATTGTGATTACATAAATTGAAAAGATTTTGCACAAACAAAAGCAATGTAGCTAATTGGAAAGGAAAACAACTGATTTTAGAAAAAGATTTGCAGTAGCTTTTTCTAATAAACACCTTATTGCTATGATACATCAGAAAGTGATATAAATATATTAAAATAAGAGATATTTCTTAATAGATAAATGATCAAAGACTGTGAATGGGAAATTCTCAAACAGAGAAATCAAAGGTATCAACAGCTATATGGGATAAAAATGGTCTAGAATCCACCAGATTGTCAAAGGGGGCAAGGAAGGAAAACAACAATTTTTGGAGGAACTTTTGGTGAAACTGATTTGGTCTAAATATTTTGAAAATAATTTGTGACTATATACAAAAATCTAGTATACTGTGCATATCCATTGACTCAGTAATACCATTATTAGATATTTACTTCAAAGATAAAAGGAATGGACTCTATTTTAGTGGAGTTAGAAACAAAGTGGGTCTCCTTATTTGGAGAATAGATTAATAAATTATAGTTAGTATGTATAAATAGTATGTGACCGTAATGGAATATTACTATAATGTATGGACTATTGATCTAAGAAATGATGACAAAAAGGATAGATTCAAAGAAACCTGAGATTTGCATGAACTCATATAGAATGAAGTGAACAAAACCAGAAAAATTACTTATATAATGACTACAACAGTATAAAGGAAAACAACTTAGAGGGATTTAAGAACTGATCAATGCATTGGCCACCTATACGTTTTCTCAGGTTTCTCTGTATCTATGCATCACAGGTAATGTTAGTACCACCATGTTAAATTGAATATAAAAATAAATTGTATTTAGATTCAAGATTTCATGCAAAATTCTCCTTTTTGGCCTTCTTTGAATACGGAAATGTTTGAGATTATTGTTTATTTTCTAGTTCACAATTTAAAAAAAAAACACTTTTTCTAAAGTGTCAATTGTACTGTTTATAGACCATGGTGCACAAAATATTGCTTGCAAACCTTTTATTTGTCTGTAAAGTTGAAGATAATAGTTATAAAGAATACAGGTACATTGAAAGAGAGTCAACTATTTTTTATCAGAAAATAAATGTTTAGAAGAGAACTTAAGGGTCATCCCAACGTGACCATATGTTAAAATGTGAGAAGCAAATCTATAGAACTCAAGAGAAAGCAAACAACAGCAGACCTTAGTACCCAACCACTGTGCAGAAAAGTTTCCTAAATGCTGACGTTTTATTCATGAAGACAGTATTCATATAACCTCATAAATCTAATCTGATACAAATAAGACATTGCATTTATCTGGTCATGGAAGACAGATCAGTGGCAGTAAAGCTGTACCTGTGGTGAAATGAAAAGAACAAGGGGGAGAGAAGAAGACGGTGTAGAAATGGGAGGTCAAATTGAACCTGGCAATGAGTTATCCAGTGGTAACTTCAAACTTTGAGTTTAGTGTCCTAAACATACAAGGCCGCCTTTGATTTCTACAGAAGCTCAAAACACATAAAAGAGAAGCTACCACTGAAAATCACACATACTCCTTATTTATTTAAAAAAATCCTCTGAGTTGTTGTGCAGAAAATGCTATATACATGATCTATTACTGTTGTTAGGTTTGGGGTTTGGGGGTGGGGGGTGGTCTAGACTAGTGATCTCATCAGAGTGGGGAGCTCCCAATCTGGAAACTCCCTCTATTCATGCAGTTTGGCCACTTGTCTGTAACTCATGGTTATACTGAGTTGCCTGAGACACTAAAAAGTGAGTGAACTTGCCCATGATCACAGAGCTAGTGTATCAGAGGCCATACTTGTACCCAGCTCTTTTTAACTCCAAGGCAGAGCCTTTATCCACTATGCCACCTGTGGCTCTTGTTGTCACTGTCATTATTCAAACTCAAATAGTATAGAAGAGAGAAAGAAAGAGGGAGGGAGGGAGAGGGAGACAGACAGACAGACAGAGACAGAAAGAGAGAGACAGAGAGAGGAAGAAAGGAAGGAAGGAAGGAAGGAAGGAAGGAAGGAAGGAAGGAAGGAAGGAAGGAAGGAAGGAAGGAAGGAGGGAGGAAGGAGCGAGGGAGGAAGAGAAGGGAAAGGGAAGGGAGGAGAGAGAGAAAAAAAAAGAAAAGCCATGAGTTAAGAGTCAGAAAATTTCTGTTTTAAAACCGAACTCTGCTAGGGTGTGGGAACTGGGCTAGGGCAATTCCTTTTCCTGGATGTTCATTTCCTTATCTATAAAATGGGGAATTCATCTAGACCAATTGGTTGAAGTTGGCTCCTTTTAGCTCCATGATGCCCATGCTCACATCTTGAGTACAGAACACTTTACTACAATGTGAAACTATCTACAGGACTGCCTTTCATGTACTGATCCTCCTCAATCATCTTCACCTGTCTCACCCTTCTGCACAGATTGTCTCCTGTCCTAGAAGGAATTCACTCTGACCTCATTTTTGCCCTTAGAATCTGTAGCTTCCTTCAAAGATCAGCTCAAGTGCTTCCTTCAAACTTTCTATGACCTCCCACCTCCCTCCTTCCAAAAAAATAATCTTGTATTTCTTTTGCATATATTTTATGCATATTTATGCATCTATTGTCTCTCCCTTTAAAATGTCAGCTTCTTGAGAACAGGAACAGTTTTGCTTTTGCATTTATATCCCCATTACCTCCTATAGTGCCTGGTAAATAGTAGGTGCTTAATAAATGCTTGTTAATTGATAATAGCTTCGGTATTTTTTTTGTAAGTGAAAAAAAAAGAATTTTTAAAAAAAGAATTTAAAAAGGGGATAACTATATCATTGAAAAATGACTAATGAGAAATATGAATTTCAACATAGACCCTTGAATGAGTTGCTGATACAATTACAACACAAAAAACAAGTAAACAATCTCTGCCAGAGCTGTAACTAGTAACTATTTCAGCAGAGGAAATAAAAAGAGTCATCAAGGGGAGAAGAGGATAATGGAATGGGGGAGAGTTTCAGAAGACATCACACCCTCACCAGGAAGGAATCATGGCCTCTGGAGACAAAATTCACCTAAACCCCATGCATCAGTACCCCTATCTTACTTACCCCTCTGCTCTCTGACATTTTAAATAATACGTAATCAACCCCAAGCAGAACTCTCCATGCTGTGTGTCAGGAATTAAATTAGAAAAGATCAGAACAGAGTTTTCAGTTCACCAGCATTCCATCCTCCTAGCCCCATTCCACATGCCTTTACTACAACCACCACTCCATCATAGCATATCTCCATTTTGCCTCCATAACATAAGTGGTGTCCATAGAGCATTACTGGTTTCCATGTGGTCTGTCATACTACAGACAAGTTATGGTATTTTATGCTAAGTGTCTTGGTTTTTACAGCTTGAATCAAGGCCGAGTGGCACTTAGACTTTTTTTGTGTGTGGTTTACTTTTATAGATAACACATTTCCTACTCCCACCCCCTGTGCTGGCTCCCTCAGAAATTTGGTTGCGGGAAACCACACAGCATTCTGAGATCTGTGAGCCAGGTGCCCACATCACAGTGAGTGGGATCCCCATTGTGGGGGCCCCTGGCAGCACATCAAAGTAAGCTCTTTCTCCTATTATCATTCCTAACAGGAAATTTGACTCCAGTGAATATATATAATATTTTCAGTAGCTTTAGCTCATAGCCCATTAATTACTTTGGGTTTTATTTATTGTGCTTCTGGTATTTCTGTTAAATTTAAGACTCTCCAAGAGTCTTTTAATTTTAATATTAAACTATTATTTATGAGAAATTTTAGCAGGGGGACTGGTAATGGGTAGGGAGAAAAAAAAATGATGAAAAGTTCTCTGTCACCTTTTCCCTTCTCAAACAGTCAATGGAAACCTCTGGCTTCCTCTTGCCTGGGTGTGATTATGTTGATCTTAACACATGGCAGTTTCATGTCTCTTCCCAAAAGTATTAATAAGCAGGCTTATGAATCTATTGGATAAAAGCATGGAGTTCCCTTGACTTTCTGGCATGTGTGAAATGTCCAGTTTCCAAAGAAGTCAATACAACCCAGTGAAAGGGGTTAGTGCCTACCTGGTCACTCCGCCCAGGGCTTTGGACTGGTTTGAGGGACAAGACATCAAAGTCTAACACAAAACTTTCAGGTAGGGGCAGTTTCCTAGTAGAACAGAGCCAAGAAGTAGGGGCTTACAAATCACAAAATCTCAGCTTTTAAAGGGGCCTTGGACACTCTTAACTCCAAGGATCCCTTCTACACCATGTCTGATGAGGGCTCCTTTAGCTTTTGCTTAAAGACTTCCAGTGATCAAATCAGCCAATAACCATTTATTAAGCAATGACTGTGTGCCAGGCTGTGTCCATTTCACTTTTGAAGAACTCTAATTGTTAGGAAGTTTTTTCTTTACACCAAGTCTAAACTTACCACTTTGGGACTTCCACACATTGTTCCTAGACCTGTTTATTGGGCCAAGCATACGATCGTAGATTCAGAGTCATGGACTTAGAGGTTATCAAGTCTACTCCTCTCATTTTACAGATAAAGATATTGAAGGAAACTGAGAAATGAATTAAGTGACCTGCCCACGATCATACAACTAATAAGTAAGTATCCATGATAGGCTTTGAGCACAGGTCTTCCTGACTCCACACGCAGTGCTAGGCTAATCCCTCCAATAGGTTCCCAAATTGGATGATACCGCTCCCCAGAGGGTGCTGGAATGATCTGGGGGTGGTAGTAGCCTTGGGTGCAATTGGGGGAGTATTGAATAAAAGCAAAGGTGTGGTGGAAGCATAAGGTAAGAAGAAAAGAGAACTTTGAAAAACCATTCATACATTTCTTCTGTTGTGTAACAGAGTTAAAGTCATACTGATTACGTTATTTTCAAAATAAACCTACAAAATGCAAGTTATAACCTGATCAATAGTCAAGCCCACTGACAGGTCTTAATAAGCAAGTGTTGGCAGGTGAGCATGTCGTGCATTATCAGGAAGTCCAGCATGCATCTTCAGGAATATGTGTGTGTAATGAATTGTTTACAGTATGATGCTATAATGTAATATAACTATACATCGTGTAACTATATACATGATGCAATGTTGTGTCATCAAAATTTCAATGCAGGAAAAAAATTTTATGATAAATTATTAAATTTAAAATGCATCATTTAAAAATATTTTATATTTTTTGAAATGACACAAATTTCAAAAGTAGATTTCCATGGAGTAATTTTTTTTTGAAAAGGGAGTGGTAAGCCAAATAAATTTGGGAACCTCTGCCGTAGAAAACAACTTTTCAAACACTTGAAGACAGCTATCATACCTCCTCCCCTCTCAAGGCTTCTTTTCTTTAAACTAAATACTGCAGTTTCCTTCAACAGACCCTCATACGGTATGAATTCAAGGTCTTTCACCATACTTATGATCCTTCTCTAAATATTCTTCCATTTAGCTACGGCCTGCCTAATGGCCACTAGGTATGGGCGATATCCAGTGGAGGACAAATCTGCTAGACAGGAAGCCAAATCCTGGCTGCCTCAAGACATTCTTTACAACCTCCTCCAGTGAATCTCTAGGTCACGCCTAGCCTCATGGTTCAACATTTGAGATCGTAGGTAATACCCTTAGGCCCAGCATGGTACAGGAAGAAGAGAGCTGGATTTAGAGTGAGAGGGCCTGAGGGCCACTTACCACCTGTGCTCCCTTGGGCAAGCCTCCGTTACCTCATTGGTGAAATAAGGAAGCTGGACAGATGCTTTCGGAGATTTTTTTCCAGCTCTTCTTCCAGAACTTGATTTAGGATTTATTTTCTCAAAATAACCCTTTTGGACTTATCCCAGGGATAATCGGAAACTACAAGATACCTTGAATGTGACCAAGAAAACTTTGCTGTTAGGACCAACCTGAGCCTTTTGGTGTCAGATTTCCTAGGAAGGTTTTATCCTGTAATCTGGAGATATGTGCTTGGGAAGCGCCATAGCAAGGCAAGTACCCCTGGGAGATCCAGGCTCTATGGAATGCTAAATTGCATTTACCAAGCATGTTAAGGTTTGCAAAATACTTTCTCCACAGCCCACTGTGAGAGAGATAGTGTGAGATTATTGTCCTCATTTCACAGTTAAAGAAAGTAGAATTCAGCAGCTTTCTTGTATTAATACAGCTAATTATTGAGGGAGCCAGGATTGGAATCAATGACTCCTGACTCTGAATGAATGAATGAAAAAGACTTCATCAAGTAAGTACTTACTGGGGCAGCTAGGTGGCACAGTGGTTAGAGTGCTGGGCCTGAAGTCAGGAAGATTCATCTTCCTGAGTTCAAATCTAGTCTCAGATACTTATTTGCTGTCTGACCCTAAGCAATTCACTTCACCCTGTTTGCCTCAGGTCCTCATTTGCAAAATGAGTTAGAGAAGGAAATAGAAAACGAAGAAAACCCCAGATGGGGTCACGAAGTATCAGATACAATTGAAACAACTCTGAGCAACAAGAACAAAGCACTTATCTGCCAGGCATTGCTCTGAGCACTATTAAAAGAGACAGTCTTTGCCCTTAAGAGGCATATATTCTAGTAAAAGAAATAACACATAGTTCCTGGTCACATAGTAATGAGCAGGAAGGGTGATATTCTAAGGAGACTGGGGGAGAGAGGAATAGAATGTATACAGGAAGCAGACCAAAGGTGGGATGGTCTTAGTGGATGACTGGATGTGAAAATGAAGCATCACCTACTATCTTGGGATAGACAGTAGATATGACTATCATCTCTCAGAGATTTTCTTTGTGTAGAGAGCACATATATTTTATAAACATCCTGGCTTTGGAAGCTCTTTAGAAGATTGAAAACCAATCATCTTCATCCTCATCTAGAAATCATACTGGATGAAGGATGAAGGTGAAGCTTACAAATATATTGTTTGCCTTTTAGAGAATTAAGATATCACAGAAGAGGCTGTGTCTGAATATGTTAAAAAAAACTTACTAGCATGCTGAAATTGAAGTTAAAAGGGAAGAATTCATTTAAAACAATTAACACCTATACAGAGGAAGCCTTAATGCATACTTTTGCAACTATAAAATGGACCATAAAAGATCTGGAAAGTAGCCTAAATACTACTACTAGCAGTAGGAGAGCTAGTAGGCATATACTCAGTCACCACCAATCAACTGAGTTAAGCCCTAAGACAGGAGCTCCGATGATAATATGAATAAACTTCCCCAAGGACTACAGCTTGGAGAGGCTGGGAAGGTGTATCTTGGTTGATTAAAACAAAATATGTTGAAAGAAAGAAAAGAAAGAAAGAAAGAAAGAAAGAAAGAAAGAAAGAAAGAAAGAAAGAAAGAAAGAAAGGAAGGAAGGAAGGAAGGAAGGAAGGAAGGAAGGAAGGAAGGAAGGAAGGAAGGAAGGAAGGAAGGAAGGAAGGAAGGAAAGAAGGAAGAAAAGAAGGAAGGAAGAAACTTGGGAACTCTGATCAACACAACGACCAACCATAAATCCTGAAGACTCGTGATGAAACATGCTTCCCATCTCCCAAACAAGAGGCCATGGATTCAGAGCTCAAATTGAGACTTTTTTTAAAGACATGGCTGGTGAGATATTTTGCTTTGCTTGACTATGTATGTTTGTAACAGTGGTCTTGTTTTTCTTGCTTTCTCATTGGGGGTGGGGAGAAGAATGAAAGTGGGAGGGAGAGAATGAGCATCTTTGTTTGAAAATAAAATATAATTCACAGAAAACCCTGGTCCTCCTCATACACCATCCACTGCCCTACCCATTCTATCCCTCTGCTTTATATTATAAAACCAGAAACTGTGATATTACAGACTAATTTTTAAAATAATCATTATAAAATGTACTATGTCTTTTTTTAAAGTAAGCAGAAACCAATGGTTTTAAATTTTAAAATAAAAATGGAGCAGTTATTCTCTAAGTCAATCAATCATCTAGCCTTTATTAAATACCTGCTATGTGCCAGGCACAGTGTTAGGTGATGGAAGGAAAAATAAAGAACTAAACCATCCCAAAAGATCCTTGCCTAAATATATTACTGGTGTGTCCTCCTATCACAGGGGAAAAAATTCTGAAAGCATGCATTTTTATAGCTTTTCTCAGAAAGAATCTCAAGTCTGGGTCTATTTTCTTCCTCATATACATCATTCTTTTGGTAAACCTGAGATAAGTAGAAGGCTGTTTTTCCTATTAAATACATGATCATTTCTCATGATAGGAGAGGAATGAAAATGAGGCTGAGAGCCAGAGACTTTCTGTGAAATTGTCATTCTAGCACTGATTTTGATTCTAGACAAATCATTTAATTTCTCTGGACCTGTCTTTAGCTCACCATTCTTAAGATAGAGCTAAGAAAACTTACCTTCAGATATTTTAGGAGAGAAAGTTATATGATAGAGAGCAGGCCTCACAGTCAGGAAGACAGAGACAGAGACAGAGACACAGAGACACAAACACAGACAGAGAGAGAGACAGAGAGAGGACAAATACCTTGTTTGCCTACCTAAGAGGAAATTCCTCAAAATCTCTTGTGAGGAAAGCTAGAAATCAGGCATATGTCAAGATAGCATCTACTGTATAGGTCTGTTTCTTTACAAAGTTTTTCTCACTCTTTAGGGACCTCTCCTGAAAAAAAAAACAAGCAAACCTGGAATTAAGTTGAAGCTGGAAGCCATAAGAAATTCTCTCCTCTTCCAAGTTCATTCCAGTTCCATCTTTCCCACAAACATGGCACTCTAAGTAATATTTTTCTTCATCAATGAAGAGAATGATACAAATATGCCAGGCTTGAACCACAGGTTATACATCCATATGCATCTATATATGCATATTTGCACATGTATACTCTATAATATTGTTATGAAGATAGAAATAAAATAATAAATGTAAAAATATATTTAAAATAAAAGGTATTACTACTATGATCTAATTCTCATATTGTTTCATAGGGTTTTGATAGAAATAGTTTTGAACAAGTCACTAGCCTGCTATTATTCTTTTATATTAAATATTCCTTGGGCTATTGCACAGATAAAATAATTGCTTTTTTGTGGTTGAATAAAAATATTAGAATGTAAGCTCATCTTCTGTAGGCTCTTAGAAAGCATCCTCAGCATAATTCCAAAAGCAGACAGACTGAAAGGAGTGATATATATGTCATCCTATTCGAACATGATTTTGATCTCTTATGCTAAGCCTTTTATACTTTGAATATACTCTACTTCTATGTTGCTTTAAGAGTATTTAGGGTGGCAACATCTATTAAGATATAATTTTTTTCATCCAGTGCTACATCAGGGTGATTATGGGCAACAGTTCAGTCTGTAATAATGATCTAGGTCCAGTACGTTTTATCATTAGGGTTTCCACGCTGTTTCATCTTTGTAATATGGGCATCCATTCCGTCAGTATATGAAAGATAGCAAGCTTCTAATATTCTATAATTCTAGCCACCATGTCATTGTTAGCTGTTTGGTAAGTGCTCATTTTTTATAGCCTGCCGTGATGTGTGGCACAGTTCCAAGTGATTCCTTGCATAATCTACATTGATCACGCAGCTCAAGATCATTACATATAGCCCTTCTGTAATTACTGGTGTCAATGACCTGGTCTTGGATTGTCATAATAAACTCTTCCATTTCCATATCCAAATCTACAAAGTCATCCATTTTGGAACTTCTTCATCAACATATTATTGGTTGAGTTCACGTAGATGTCGCCCATGGACAACCTTGTGATTCTATGCTTGAATTTGAGTCCCTGAATTAGTTCCATCCAAAGGTAAATGCTTTGGGTTACATTTGACAAATCCAATTCAGAATTCCAATTTTCAGTCTTGAAGAATGCTTGTAGATGTCACGTCTGCTTGTACCAAAAATATTTCTGTAGGCTTTATACATGTGTATGATATGCTCTAGGGATGTCTATCAATCTTCTTTTTTTTGGTAAGGAAGTATTAATCTTTCTATAACTATCTAAGAATGCTCGGTCCTGGTACTTTGTTTATATTGTACGGGTTATTGTTAGGATATTTTCTAAATCAGTTATGGCCCATTTTGTAGTTGCAAAAATATATATATATATATATATCAAGATTTCTATTGCATAGGTATTGTGTTAAGTGAGTTCTTCCTATTCCATTTTGATTTCAGGATGCCAGTAAGTCTCTTAACATATTCAGACATAGCCTCTTCTTCGATATTTTAATTCTCATTGTGTCTTTCCTGAAGACAAACAAAGTGTTCGTAAGCTTCACCTTCATCCTTTCACTATTGATTTAGTATCACTTCTGGATAAGAAAAATGGTAGAATCTATTCTCAAACTGATATTCAATCTCTTAAAAAGCTTCCAAAAGCAATAATGTGATAGAATATATGTAAATCTCTGGAAGATGGCAGTCATGACATTGACAAAGAATTCTTCACTTTACACAGTTAAACTGTCTCCACTAAGGAGGCCAGACAAATGACCATGATGTCAGACCAACTACTCTGAAGTTTCCTATGAGTGGAAGCCAATACTACTCTTTCTTTCTCTAAGAAAAGTGAGAAAAATTTGTGTTGTCTTGACTTGCCCAGTTCTATGATTAAGGAGACTGAGCTCCAGAGTAGATGATCCCAACCCTAGTAGGATTTAATGTCTTTAGTAATTGATCTGTTTGCTGTACCAGACCCAGAATTAGTCCCTCAGTCCTGTTCACTGAGCTTATAATATGAAGTTTTCTCAATTTTTGTGAAAGATGTGAAACTCTATTATTACCATCCCATCATACTACTCAGCAGCACACTTCAGGCTAAGCTTGGAGATTCTTTAAAAAAAAACAGTATTGCAGTTGGTGGTTTAGAGAAAGGACAAACTTGGATGCCCTGTTGCTAAAGTTAAAACAGCTGAATAAACCTCACTGACACAACAACTCTCAATAGGGGAGTCCCCACAGGGTTACCATGGAGCTGACAAGAGGGTAAGCACATCAGAAGCACTACAAGAGACACAGGGCTAGTCTGAGAGACTTAGTAGAGAGAGTGTTATAAATCCTCATGCCACCAACACCACCATTTCCAGACCACCAGGGCTGTACAGGATAAAGAGAGGGAGGCAAGGAGACAGAGGAAAAAAGGTCAAGTCCAACACAGAACTGGCAAGAAAAGGCTGAATATTCATTTTCTAAAATTCGAGGTAGACAACATGATTTCTCCCACTCCTCATTTCTTGTTCCCCTACTAGCAAATAGTCTACCTTTACACCTTAGAAAAGACAGAAACACTCTTGTTCATGCTTCACATTTCCAGGGATGTAGCCTATGAGCTCCTCCCTAGCATCCAGCACAATGTTTTGTGAATAGGTAAAGGATTTAGGCAGTAAATGGAGAGGCTTTTACCAACAGAAATTATAAGCCATCTCTGCCTTAGTGGCGAAGTCCTAGGGAGTAGTCTAAACCTCGTGGATGCTATGACTGGCCCATTATCATAGCTCAGTATATGTAATTGCTCTGGACTCAGCTTTTCCTGATTCGAAGTCCACCACTCTATTTACTGTAGATCAGCTGCCTTTTTTTCCTTTCTTTCAGCAAGGCCATTGGGGCTAAATGACTTGCCCAAGGTCACACAGCTAGTGAGCTTCAAGTGTCTGAGGTCAGATTGGAACTCAGGTCCTCCTGACTCCAGGGCCAGTGCTTTGTCTACTGTGCCACTTAGCTGCCCTGGCTACCCTGCCTCTTGGGGCAGCAAAGTGGTGAAGTGGATAGAGCCCATACAATCTGAGTCATTCCTGAGTTCAAATCTGGCCTCAGACACTTACTAGCTGCGTGACCCTGTTTGCCCAAATGAGCTGGAGAAGGAAATGTCAAACCATTCCAATATCTTTGCTAAGAAAGCCCCATGAAGAGTTGGACAACACTGGAACAACCGAATAACAAAAACAACACGTACATTGCAGGGTCTTAACAAATGTTTGTTGAATTGAAATTCAGTCTCATACATGACGTAGTTCTTACATTCACAGTGTTAACACCCCGGACACGCAGAAACAATTATTTGGATTTCACTTTTTGAACAAACGATATCAAAGAAAATCACCTCTTGCTGGACAACATAAACATCATCAATGAAGCAAAAGTAAAAATGTCCATTCCTCATCTACCAAAGCATCTTTAGTACTGCCAAACTCGGAGATAAATCTTGGGCCAGGAGAGCAGAAGCACTGTCATCCTACCTGACAGAAAATATCAAGGTATCTCCATTAGAAAGCAAAGGAACTATAGGAGAAAGATTGAGATTCAGAAGACCTGGATTCGAACCCCACTTCTTTTACTTAGTTCCTATATAAACTTAGAGAAATCACTTAACCTTTTCTAGGCATGCGTTCCTCATTTGTAACAGGAAGGGGCTGGACTAGATGACTCCTTCGTAGCTTCTTCTCTTCCCCGTCATTTCTGTATTGCCCATCCACATTAGCCACTCCTCCTCTCTGCCCCCATCTTGAATTCTTTCCCTGGGATCCTGAGCTTTCACCTTATAGATGAGCTTTCACCTTATCTTGCCAAAAACCAGGATTGCACATCGCTTTCCGGTCACTCCAAACAATGCCACAGGACCCCACTCCCCTTACTAACTCCCTTTTATGGGCTGTATTCTCCAATTTGAATGTAAGTTCCTTAAAGACGGCACCCTGATCGAAGACAACTTCAAAAGACTCACGATGGCAAAGGCTATCCACATCCCGAGGAGGAATTGTGCAGTCTGAATGCAGATTGAAGCAGACTATTTGCTCTCTTTGTCATTGTTGCGTTTCTTCTTTCTCGTGGTTCCTCTCATTGGTTCTAATTCTTCTTTCACCACATGACTAATGTGCAAATATGTTTAATATGAATGTATATAGAGAGCCCAATATCAGATTGCACACCATTTTGGGGAGGGGAGATGGGAGGGAGGGGGAGAGAATTTAAAACTCAAAATTATGAAAGTGAATATTGAAAACTAAAATTTAATTAATTATTTTTTTAAAAAATGACAGCACTTTGTTGCCTTGTATTTGTATCTCCAACACTTAACACAGTTCCTGGCACATACTAAGGGCTTAACAAATGCTTTATCATTCCATTCATTAATTCAAAGGCCGTTTCTAGTTCTAAATCTACGATCTTTCCATTCAATCAACTGATTTTGCCCTTTACATATTTTGAGGTCTCAGTTTTCTCATCTGTAAAAAAAGAGGGTTGGTTTAGATCAAGGATTCTTAATCTTCTTTTGTGCCATGGACGTCTTTAATAGTCAGGTGAAACCTATAGCTCCCTTCTTAAAATAATGCTTTTAAATAATCAAAGGAAATGATAAATTTCAGTTAAAGGTTAGTGGAAATAGAGATATAACTTTCCCTTCTCATTTATCCTCAGACCGCTTTGGGGTTTGTGGACCTCAGATTAAGAACCCTTGGTCTAGATGATTTTTATAATCTTGTCCAGCTTTGACATTCAATGAAATAGAAAAAGAACCCACTTACCTTTCATTTGACCCTAGTGTTCAAAGTGAGTATTGCACGATCACCATCAGAGCCATTTTAATTTACTCCTTTCTCTCTGGCAGAACAAAGTCCAGTCTGTCCAAGACACCACAATACCACTTCTTCATTGGGACCAATGAGTCCCTAATCATTTTTTTCACACAGATGAGAGAAACCAAGATATATCTCATGCATAGTAGGCAATTACTATTTATTTACTGATTCAAAGATACAGATAAAAATCACTGAATTTCAGAATTAGAAGTCTAACAGCATTTCATTGCAGATTTAAATCTGGAAAGCATCTCAGAGGCTATCTAGTACAAATCCCTTATTGGAAGGTTAAGGAAACTGAGACCCAAGGCTCGGTCCTTTGCCAAGGTCACCCAGGTAATAAATAGGCAAGGTGGTATTGGGAACCAATTCCTCTTGGATTCCATTCCAGAGCCAGTGGTCTTTCCACTGTTCCATAGGTCATCAGATCTTTGGATTTGTGTTGCAATATTGGCACATGGACATAAAGGTCACAGGATTTAGTATTAGCACCTCACCTCTCCAGCTCAATCCAGTCACCCTTCATATGAGGGGATTATGATTCAGAGAGGTGAATGATTTCCATGAGATCAGTCAATTAATGGCAAAGCCAAGTAGCTGTAGTCTGTGACTTAGGGGAAAGAACAGTGGGGATAGAAGAGGTGGGCTCAGTTTCTAGTTCTAATTAGTACCTGGGTAAACTAGGGCAGCTTCCTTAATCTCTCTGGGACTCAATTCAATATGTATTTACTAAGTGAAAGGCATTGTCTATGTCTAGCGGTTATGAAGGAAAAAATTAAATGACCTTTTTCCTCAAGGGATTTACATTTTACTATTTCCTCCTCTGTTTAAAAAAATGGTAAGCAGGATGGGAGAGGGAGAAGGATATTCCAAAGTGGTCCTTTAAATGGTTCTGATTATGTATACCAGGAAAGTTTAATATTAGAGAGAAATATGGAGGGGAGGAGAGCTATAGATAAAAGGGGAAGAGTTAAAATCCTAGGACAACCCAGTAAATGAGTGAGCATGGTACAGCGGACAGAGGGTTAGCCTTGGAGTCAGGAAGGCGTGGGTCCAAGGACAGTCTGTGGCACACACCAGTGACGCACTCAAAGGTCAATTGCTTAACTTCTCAGTGGTTCAAGTCAATGTGTAAGTTATAAAGAAGTTGCGGATCGGCCTCTGTGGAGGATCTTCCCACACCTACAGTAATAAGATCTTGGATTTAGGCCTGGGACTTTGGAAGTCATCAAGTTCACTTTGTCCATTTTATAGAGACAACTGTGATAGGATGGACAGTGGGCCTGGAGGAGGAAGATCTGAGTGTCAATCCTATCTCAGAAACTTAGGAGCTGTGCGACCCACAGCAAGGCCCTTCAGCTCTGTGCCTATTTCCTCGACTATAAAGTAGGTAGAATTATAGCATCTTATTTCCCAGGGCTGTTATGAGGATCAAATAAGATAATATTTGTGAAGCCTTTATTTAGCACAGTGCCTGGCACATAATAGGTGTATAATAAATACTTCTTCTTTTTCTTCCGACGGATGAAAATATTGAGCCCACGGAAACTGAATGATTTACCCAAGGTCACATACATAATCATGGAAGAGCCAGGATCCAAATGTGAGTTAGAAATGGAAGAGACCTTGAATGTCATCAAAACCAAACTCATTCATTTTACAGACGAGGAAGCTAAGCCTGAAAGAGGTAAGTGACTTACCCAGGGTCACACAACCAGTAAGTTTCTGAGACGAGATCTAAACTTACCTCTTTCTGAGTCCTGTATGCTTCCTCATACCCTCTTGTACCATCTAGCTGCTTCCTTTGACCCAAATTCAAAGCTCTTTCCACTTCTCCTCCTTGAAATCATAACCCAATCAAAACCCATGACTACCAATATAGGAATACTTGCACTGAATAGCACAGTCAAAAGCCCTGGGCATTTCCCTTGCTTGTTGAATGACTGATAACACCCAATGAAATTCTGTGTTTTTTGGTTTTTGCTTTTACCCCCTTGCGAGAGAGTGAGTGGGTGGCAAACATTACCAGTCTCCCATGGACACTTTGGGATTGCAGCATATATTGTTATAAAGTGTTGGGAGATCGTTCAGAAGAAGGGAGTGGGGGGAGCGGCCGCAATAGAAATATCAAAGTGAAACAATAGAAGAATGAGGCCCAGGGGGAGGAAAGAAACAGTAGAAGTCACTTCTATGTGGGATGGGACTCCTTGGGCCGGGTCCCCAGGGGCTCTGAGATGAAAAAGCTCCATGTCTGTGGGTCCCTGTCCCAGCAGCTCCCATCACCTGCTCCTCTCCTCAGGGGTCATTTTCACAAGGCGGCAGGGGGGCAAAAGCAGGAGGGGGCAGGAGGCAAATTCAGCATATCATGGAAATAAGAGTATGCTCTTTGCCAGAAGGGAAATGTGGGCTAAGCACTCTAATGAGAGGGTAAGCAGAAAACCGCTGGTTTCAAGCAGGGAGATGTGTCATCGAGAGAGAACAGCAGCCCTGCTGGCACCGTGACAGGCCAGGGCCTTAATCTGTAAATCACTGTGCAGCCCAATATGTCCCCCAAAAAAATAAAAATAAAGAAAAAAAAGTTTGGCCACCCCTGGAGTACAGGCATAAGGCAACAAAATAATCTCCTGTGGATAACCCATGTGAAAATGCAAAAACACCCAGCCGTCCAAGAAAGGGAAGGATGGCTTGCCAAAGACTAATTATATTTAATCAAGATGGCAAAAAATGATGAACACGTGTCCTATAATCCTAAATGAAACACACACACACATGCACGCACACACACACAAAACTCTCTTAAGAATGCTGGTCTGTACATTCTCTCATCTCCCTTTATAAGCATACTTTAAAATTTCTGGCCCTGGCCTGAAAGTCATTAGTGATTTAGCTGAAACGTAAAATTTTACTGTGGCGCATTGGTAGCTATTACGAGGTATAAATCTGTGTGGCTCTGACAGGTTAAGTTCCCTCCCACTCTGCTCCACAGCGTTACAGAGAGGCATTTAGCTGCGCTGGAGGTACATGGCACACATCTTGGAATCTAATGGGGAGAGGCCCAGAGATCCAGTGCTAGAAGGACCTCAGGGGTCATCTCATCCAGCCTGCCATTTTGTAGATAAGGGAACTGAGGCCCAGAATGCCGAAGGGATTTGTCTGCGTTCTCACAGGTAGTAAGTGCCAAGGTGGGGACCAGATTGGAGACAAAAGCATTCAGAAATGTCTTTTCTTCCCTTGGTCACAAACTAGCTAGTCTGAATAGTTTCAAATCCTAAGATTTCAGAAACTGGAATCCACATGAGGCTTTACCTATCTTCTAGTGTTCTAGAGGCAGCTAGGTAATGTAGTGGATTGGGCAATGAGTCTGGCATCAGGAAGACGTGTGTTCAAATCTGGCCTTAGAAACTCACCAGATGTGTGACCCTAGGCAATTCCTCAACTGCAAAATGGGGCAAAAGATAGCACCTACCTTGTAGGAGTGTTGGATCAAATGAAATAATATTTGTAAAATGTTTAGCGCAGTGTGAAGCACATGATAGGGCTATATAAATGTTTATTTCCTTCCTTTCCTTTTTTAAAATCAGGAAATCTATTAAATGCGCGTCAAGCCCACCCACAATCATCACAGGACCCACCATCTCTCTTGTTGCTCCTTCACAGAGCCTTTAGTCCTTAAGCCCATGAGCATAGTAGACTGAAAGATGGGGTAGCAGAGATTCCTTTCCCAAGGTAAAAGCTGAGCTAGGACTCAAACCCAGGTTGATTACTCCAAATCCATCACCCTTCCTACCATACCAGGTTGAAAACTTGCCGGCAAACCCAGATTTTCCTTAAAACACTAAACCAGAAGGAGAGAGAGAAAATACTACATTTCTAAGTTGGGCCTTTGCTGAAAAATAATCCTTTTACTCCTCACAAACAGATTCACTACTCCATCCAGCTAAACAGCTTTTACAAACCCTTGTCTTTCCTCAAGCCTCCTATAGCACCTGAATCCCCTCTCTCATATGTCACTAAAGAAACATTGAGACCACTTGCCAAAAGCTCCTCCTCATCTCACATCATTCAGACATTTCCCCACTATCTCCTGTCTCAAATGAAGAGATGGCCCTTCTCCTTACCAATCTATTGTCAAACCATGCTGGTGCCACCTCCATAATATCTCTCACATACACCGCTTTCTCTTCACTCAATAGCCATTACCTGGATACTGAGAGAAATGGTTAATAATATTAGTAATTAATAATTATTACTAACATTGGGGGAGTGGGGACGATCCAGCTCTTTCTTTTTTCTTTCTATTTCCTCATTCAAAACCAACCTTTCAAAGACATTTCTGACCTTGCCTAAAGAATTCACTCCACCCAGACCTTCTTATCTAGGTGGAATTCTTACAAGCAATTATTCATTGTTCATAGACTAGGTGGAAAATAGGCCCTGTTATATAGATTGCGCAAGGCAGAAGCAGTCTGGCTTGAGATGAATCTCTTTGTCTAAGAGTAACAGGATCAGAGTCATGTCCCCCAGCCCCTCATTAGAATAAGCCCACTTTTCATTATACTATTCATTCTCTCATTAACTGCTAACCAATCAGAGTCGATTTCTGCCTGCTGGGACCGCTCCCTATTCCAAGGGTATTTAAACATTAGATGTTCTCCAGAGGCCTCCTTGGTTATGAAAGAAACCAATGACCTCAATTTATTGATTATTTGCTAACCATAATTAATAAATTATTAATTACCCGGAAACTATGTCTCTGTTTCATTCATAAAAGTACAGCCCTTCATCACCTCTTGCCTGAATTATTGTAATAACCTCCTAATTGTTCTTTATTGTTCCGTTTGTTCTAATTGTCAAGCCTCCCCACTCCAGTGAACCACCAAAGCGATTTTCCTAAAGTGTCAATCTAACCATGTCACTCGTCCCCCCCACGCACACACATACACAATACACACACATACACACATACACGCACATGCATACACATACACGCACACACACATACACACATACACACACATATAATATACACGCACACACACACACAGCCAACTCATCACCTTAAAACTAGCTTAAATCTTAAATGACAGTTATTATTACCATAATATCTGGCACATGTTAGTTGATTGAATGTTAATTGTTAGTTATTGTTAATTAGTTAATTGAATAAATATTAGTTGATTGAAACTTGCTTCTGTCCTTATCCAACCACAATTACAATAGTAATACAATAATACTAACTAGCATTTATATAGCATTTTAGGGTTCACAATTATACTTCACACACTTTACCTCATTTCACCCTCACAACAATCTGATAAGGTAGGTGCTATTATTAGCCCATTTTACAGATGAGGAAATAGAAAATGAGAGATTAGGTAACATGCCCAGAGACCAGTTAAGTGTCTAAGACATCATTTGAACACCTCTCTTCTGACTCCAACTCCAACCATACTCTATTGTACCATTTAGCTGCCTCTGTGCCCATCCAATCCTTTATTCAATCGGAGTGAGCACTTCAGATCTGTCATTTTTCTCCAGCAAGAGCAGGGTTTTAAGAGTCTTCCCATAAAGGACCACCCTATAAAAATTAATATTAATAATTTTTATTTCTATAGCACTTTAAGATTCATAAAGTAGTTTCTTCACAACAACCCTGTGAAGTAGATTGTGAAAGTCTTATTATCACTATGGTAGGGATATATAATTAATATATATATAATAATGATGATAATAATAAATAATGTAATAATTTAGAGAAAGTAAAATGAGTTAGAGAATCTAAGTGACTGGTCCAGAATCACACAGCTAGTAAAAGTTGGATCTAGGATTCAAATCTAGGTCTGTCCTGACTCCAAGTCCATGTTATCTATGAACTGATAGACCACCTTCATTGTTATTCAGATTGCTCCCATGAGGCACTGGGAGCATTACGCAAATTAAACAAAAACACATTTACACATCGAACAAATAAACAAATTAAATAAACGAGTTAAGCATTTTGTTGAATACCAATGAGAGAAGAAAAAAATTCCATTCATTCAGAGAGAGTAATTACTAAAGAAGTGTTCTAGATGGTCTGTGTTAGGATTAGTACTCTTACTAGAGGAGGTAACATTTCAGGCATTTAAGTGTTAAGGATATAACCCGTTTATTCCCTAGCCATGGACAGTGGTGATCAGAACTGATAAGATGCTAAAAACTATCTGGAGATGACTGGTCTGTTGGCCAAGCTTAACTGCTAGATTGGCCTAGGCTCTGTATTTCTCATTGCCTAGTAAAAAAGTTAGCTCAGAACTCACTAATTCTGAGCTGAGATTGCAGTATTTGATAACCAGCCTCACCCTGCATCCTGTTCAGGTTCAGGAAAAAAAAGAGAGGGAGAGATATGGGTCTGACCCTCTTTTCTGCAGCAAAAAACAGCTAGTGCTTAGGTTGTAAACTTCCTTAGTGAAACCCTTTGCTTTTTCATATAGGTCAATATATCGGATAAATGCAAAATATTGTAGTACAGGCATGGAGAACCTGTGGCCTCAAGGCTACATGTGGCCCTCTGGGTCCTCAAGTGCTTGTCCTTTGTCTGAATCCAGACTTCATAGAACAAATAGTCTTAATAAAAGGATTTGTTCTATAAAACTTGGACTCAGTCAAAAGGCTGCACCCAAGCACCTAGAAGGCCACATGTGGCCTCAAAGCCACAGGTTCCCCATCCATGTTCTAGTGGCTGACAAGCCAGATGGGTGATTAATGCTAGTTTGGATAGACACTTAGAGTTTTTTGACCTTAAAAAAAGACAGAAGACATAATTCCCTTTTCTGAGTCAGAGAAAGCATAGAAAAAGATACATTTGGGTTTTTCCATAAACAAAAGAGAATATGATAATTATAGTACCAAGGCCAGGGATTCTTAATCTGGCATCTGTGAACTTATAATATTGTCATTATAAAATATTTTGATAACTACTTCTTTTTTTTCTTTTTTAATCAAGTTTTTTATTGATGTCTTCTGTTTTTACATAATCACAGTTGCCCTTTTCCCAGAGAGACATCCTTTATAACAAAAAGTATTAAAGAAAAAAAAGAAAAAATCAGCACAATTGATTGACATATTAGAAAAGTTCTAGAATATGTGCAACGTGTTAACACCTCCATGAAGGAGTGAGCTGAGGACATCCTTTCATATCTCTTCATTCAAGTCATTCTCAATCTTTATAACGTTGTTTACTTTTAACCAAAATTATCACTTTTGATTTTATTATGTGGTTGTTCTTCACATTTATACTGTTGTAGTCATTGTGTATATTGTTATCTTCACTCTGCATCAGTTCATTAGAATCTTTCAGCACTTCTCCATATTCCTCACACATCGTTTCTTATAGCACAGTAATATTCCATTACATTCACATGCCACAATTTGCTTAGCCGTTCTCCAATTGATGAACATCTATTTTATTTCCAATTCTTTGCCATGACAAAAAGCGCTGCTATATGGTGTATGTGGGGACTTCTTATCAATGGCTTTCTTGAGGATATATGCTGTAATGGTAATGTAAATTTGAAGATCTTCCCTATCCATTAATAGGCCCATGAGACCTACTTACTTCACAGGAAGCCTAAGTCACACGTGGTGGGAGAAGTTTGCTGAATGAGTGGAACTGGAAGGGTGGAGCAGAAAATGCTCAGAGCAGTTAGAACCATGAGAGGAGAAGGACACAGGCAAGGAGGGAGCTAGGATTTGTGAATGTTTGTGGGAAGGCCCCAGTAGAAGAGAAGGCTAATGTGATGGTGTGGCTCCCTGCTATGATATTGTGTCTTAAGTTCCTTGCTGCTATGATGAAGTGGGCTTACTAGTTTTGGGATTTCATTGCTGCTTGGGTGGGTTGGACTTATTGGTTTTGGGATTTGGTTCTTTGGTGTCTGAATAAATGTTTTACTTCTTCTACCTTCTATATGGAGAGTCTATTATATTTTGTGATACAGAACTACACAGGCATATTCACAATTATCATCGATGCTGTGATTATTGCCTCACTGCTACATATGCCCAGCAATAAGGTCACTAATTCACAGGATATGGACATTTTAGTCATTTTATTTGAATAATTTCAAAGTGCTTTCCAAAATTCTTATTATCACTTCACAGTTCTACCAACAATGTATTAGTGTGTCTATCATCCCACAACCCCTCCAACTTTGACTGTTGCCACTTTTTGTCATTGCCAGTTTGTCAGTTTTGCCAATTTGTCAAATGTAAAGTGAAACCTCAGTGTTGTTTTATTTGAATTCTTTTTTATTATTAGTGATTTGGAATATTTTTTCATTTGGTGGTAAATATTTTGCACTTCTTTTGACAATCATTTGTTCAATATCTTTTGAATACCTGTTTGGGGGGCTATTGATATCTATCTATCATCTATTTATTTTCTAGAAGCTAGGTGGTGTAGTGGATAGAGCATGGTCTTGGAATCAGGAAAACTCATCTTCATGGGTTGAAATCTAGCCTCAGATGTGTAAGCCTGGGCAAGTCACTTAACCCTGTTTGCCTCAGTTCTTCATCTATAAAATGAGCTAGAGAAGGAAATGACAAGCCACTTCACTATTTTTTACCGAGAAAACCCCAAAAATGGAGTCTGAAGAGTGGGATGTGACTGAAATGACTGAACAACAAGAACAAATCTGTCTACTTACCTATCTTTTACATATCTTGGATATAAAACCCTTATCAATAAAATGTGATACAGTAATTTCCCCCCTCCCCATCTGACCATTTCCTTTCTTATTTGAGGAGCATGTATTTTGCCTATACAGAAGCCTTTCAGTTTTATGTAATCAAAGGTAACCGCTTTATCTTTTGTAATTGCTTCTCTCTCTTATTTGATTAAGAATACATCTAATACACATAATTGTGAGAGGTATTGGATCTGTTATTCTAATCTTCTAATTTTTTTATAGTATGATCTTTAACATTAAGGTTGCATATCCATTTAGAACATATTGTAGAATATGGTATAAGGTGCTAAGCCCAATTGCTGTCAATTTTCCCAGCAACTTTATACAGATAAGGAATTTTTTTCCTAGGTAATTTGTTTTCCATTTTATCAGACACTGCATTATTGAATTCCATTGCTTCTTATTCTCCCTTGTCTAGCATATGCTTTTGATCTATCTCTCTATTTTTTAACCAATGCCAGATGATTTTAATGACTGCTGCTGTATAATATATTTTGAAATCTGAAAGCATTATTTCCCCCTTTGTCCTCTAGCTCTTTTCATCATGTCTTTTGATATTATAGATCTTTTGTTTTTCCAAAAGAATTTTGCTCTTTTATCAACTCTGATAAAGTATCCCCTTGGTAATTTATTTGGATAGCATTAAAAGTGTAAATTAATTTTGGTGGACTTATAATTTTTATTATATTGTCCCAGCCTAGTCATGAGCACTGAATATCCTTGGAGCTATTTTTGTTCTTACTTTCTTTAAGGAACATTTTTTAATTGAATCTATAGAAATATTTTGTGTGCTTTAGTAAATCGATCCCCAGATATTTTATGCATTTTGTAGTTATTTGAAATGGGAATTCCTCTTTTACTGTTTTTTCCTGTATTTGTTGCTATAGTTACATAGAAATATAGTTGCTTTTTGAGTATTTTAGAGTGGGCAACTTTGCTGAATTTATTGTCTCAATTAGTATCTGCTCATTCTCAAGGATTTTCTAAATATACCATCATATCATCAGCAAGTAAAGATAGTTTTATCTCTTCTTTATCTATCTTTAGCTTTTAATTTCTTTCTCTGGTCTCATTGCTATTAGTAGCATTTCCAGAATTATATCAAACAATAGTGAGGAGAGTGGGCATCCTTGCTTTACTCTCATGTTTTTTAGAAAGTTCTAGTGTGTTCTCATTGCTTTTTGGCTTTAGATAGTTTTTTTTATGATTTTAAAATGGTTCCTCTATGCTTATACTTTGTAGGGTTTTTAGCAGAAAAGAGTGGTGTACTTTGTCAAAGGCTTTTTCTGCGTCTATTGGGATAATCATGTGGTTTGGGGATGTTTTAGTTTTTAATATGATTAATTATGTTCATTGTTTTCCTAATATTGAACCATACTTGCATCCCTGGTATAAGTCTTACTTGGCCACAATGAATGATTTCTTGATAATTACTACAGTCTGTCTAACAGGATCTTAATATTTTGAGACAATATTCATTAATGATATTGGTCTATACTTTTCTGAGTTTTATCTTTCCTCAGTTAAGATATTAGGACTATATTTGTCGCATTAAAGGATTTTAGTAGGGTGCTTTCTCAATTTTTGAGAATAATTTGTGAAGTGTTTGTACTAACTATTCTTTAAAGGTTTGACAGAGTTCTACCCTAAATCCTTCAGGATTAAGTTTTTTCCTTTGACAGGACCTTTATAATTAAATCTATTTCCCTTCCTGTGATTAGGTTCTTTAAGATCTCTGTCTGATATTATGATATTTTGAGCATTTAATATGTTTGAAGTCATTCCTCTATTTTTTGCATTCTGTTTTGTTAGCACATAACTGATTTTTTATAATTTATGATATGATATGATACAACATTTAAATAGGAAATGAGTAAGATGAAGTCACAACAAAACCAGAAGAAATAAATGAGAATGATCATTTATCATGATTATATGTTATATTAAATTGTATTGTGCAATATTGTATTGTGTCATGTCAGGTCATGTTGAGTTGTTTCATTTCCTATTTAATTGATGTGATTTTCTGCTCTCTTCTTTTTGATCAGGGTTTATTGATTTGATTTGGTCTTCTTGAAGAATCTGATTTTAATTTTGTCATTTTTACTTTTTTTGTTTCCAATTCATCTATTTCTCCTTCATTTAAAAATATTTCCTCTTTTGTGTTTATTTTAGGCTTGTTTATTTGTGGGCTTCCTAATTTTCTTAAATGTATGTTCAGTTCATTATTTCTATATTTTTTTCTATTTTGTTAATGTTTACTTACAGGGATATGATTTTTTTTCCCTGAAGATGGCTTTAGCTACATCCCAGAAAATTTGGTATGCCATTTCATTATTATCCTTTTCTTTCACTTAATTATTTTTTCTGTGATTCTTCCTTAACCCATTCATTATTAGGATTTTATTGTTAAGGTTCCACTTGAGTCTTGTGTGTGTGTTTTCCCTGAACCAATAATTATTTTTATTGTATTATAGCTGCCTTTTTACATTTGTTTGCCATATCTCTATGCCGTAATACACAATCAATTTTTCTAATAGCTTCATGTGATGCTGAGAAACATGTATATTCTTTTGACATCTCATTTAGAAGATACCATAAATATTTTAGCTTTAATTTCTCCAGAAATTTGTTCAGTTCCATAGTTTTCCTTTTATTTATCTTTCTGTTAGACTTATCCAAAACAGAGAGAAGGGCTTCTTCTGTCACTATTGTGCTACTGTCTATGTCTTTTTGTAGTTCAGTTAATGTTTCCTTTACTAATTTGGATGCTAATGCATTTGGTAAATCAATATTGGCACAATGATTATAGTTTATAATGAAGCACTATGTAGTTTTCTTGTTTATCTCTTTTTATTTTTTGAATTTTGTTTTTGCTTTGTCACATAGCATGCCTGTAACTCCTGTTTTTTTGGATTCATTGAATTCACAGTAATTTATTTTTATCCCCTCAGTTTTAATTTGGTTTTGCCTTTGTTTTTTTTTAGAAATTTACTATATTTTTAATATTTCTTTTGAAATTTTAGATTCCAAATTCTTTTTCTGCCTCCTACTCCTTCCCCTATTCACTAAGATGACAAGTAATATGTTATTAATTATATATGTGAAATCATGCAAAATATTTCCATGTTAGCCATCTTGCAAAAACAAAAACTAAAATAAAGTGAAAAATTATACTTCAATTTACACTCAGAGTTCATCATTTCTCTGTCTGGAAGTGGATAGCATATTTTCACCCTGAGTCCTTTGGAATTGTTGCAAATCTTTGTATTGATTTGAGTACCCAAGCTTTTCACAGTTGATCATCATTACAACATTGCTGTTATTATACATAATGATCTCCTGGTATTTTTCACTTTACTTTGCATCAGTTCATATATGTGTTGCCAAGAGTTTTTTTTTTTTAATTTTATGGCATTTTAATTTTAAAATTTAATACATGTTTATTATGAGCATAATCAACAAATGTGAGTACTTTCATTATATTCGGGGGGAAAAGTGGATTGTATATGAAACTGTGAACTGTTATAAACAGCTAACCATATTTTTTAGCAAATATGATTTTTTGTATAATTCAGATTTAGCATGGCAATTTCACCATGTCCCCATTTATCCATGTCTTTTTTTATCTTACATGTGAATCATGCAAAACATATTTCCATATTATCCATGTTGCAAAACAAAACAGAAAAAAAAGAAAAAGAAAAAATAAAATAAAGTATGCTTTCCTCTGCATTCAGAGTTCATCAGTTCTCTTTCAGGAAGTAGATATCATTTTTTCATTTTAAGTGCTTTGGAATTGTCTCGGATCATTGTCTTCATCAGAGTAGCTAAGTCTTTCTCAGTTGACCATCCCTACAATATTGTTACTGTGTACAATGTTCTCTTGGATCTGTTCAATTCACTTTGCATGAGTCCATATAAATCTTCCTAGGTTTTGCTGAAACCATCCTGCTCATCATTTATTATAACACAATAATATTCCATCACAATTTTATGCCACAACTTGTTCAGCCATTCCCCAATTGATGGGCATCCCTTCAATTTCCAATTCTTTGCCACCACAAAAAGAGCTGCTACAAATATTTTTGTACAAATACGTTGTTGTTGCTTGGTCATTTTTCTAGACTATTTCTTGACTTTTAGCTTTATGTTAAAGATGGGCTCTGTTCTCATTGGGATATGGAATCCCTATCCCAAGCTTCAGACTTTTTCTTGCTATTTTCAGAGCTCCTTCTGGGGGGTTTACAAGTTTCCAGTGCTTTCCATGTGGTATGATCTGAAGAGCGGTGTGGTCACTGTTTTCCTGGTCTGATTTCTGCTCTTTACACAAGAAGGGCCTTTGTTCCCCTGCAGCTGCAAGTGCTAGCATTTCTCTTGACCCTGGAATTGTGACCAGGTCCCATGTTCTCCTGTAGTCACAAGTGCTAGTATTCCTCTCAGCCTTAGAACTGAGACAAGGGCCCCTTCTTCCTTTTGACCAATCACAAGCTCCTTTCTCTGTCCTAGAACTGCAATTCAAAACTGCATATGCAACAACAAAGTTGCCAGTCAGTGCTAGGTGTGCCCAATGCCAGCAAAGGGTCCCTTGTAATCTCTTTCTGACTAGGTCTGACCCCCTTGCCATCTCTGAGCTAACACTTCTATAAGCTGCTATAGCTGCTGCTGCCTCTAAGGCCCACTACTGGTGTTAGGCTATGCATGCTCTGAATTTGCCTTCACTATGGTGTCACAAACATCTCTGGCTTGCTTCCTAAGTTTTCTTAGTCTCAAACAATTTCTCACCCTGCCTTTTTGCTTGCTCTGCCTCTCCAAAATTGGATTTGAGGCATTATTTTGAATTTTTTGAGGCAATTATTTAAAGAGTTAAGGTGGGTTGCTGTCTCTAATCCATCATCATGGCTCCCTGATCTGTTGTTTATTTTTCAAATATGTTTCTCATAACCAACAGATTGATTGTTGGGTTTTGTTTTCTTATCCTATCTGTCACACATTTGTTTCTTGTTTTTGTTTTTGTTTTCATTGTTTAATCCATTCACATTTAAAATTGAGAGGTAGGTTTATATTTTTCTTCATTCCTCTCAAATCTTTTTTTCAAGTTATGATTTTTCCCTCTTCCACTGTAAACTGGGTATAATGACTCTTCAGTAATTTTAGCTTAATCTTTTTTTGAAGGTGGATCTATTCCCACTGACTCTCTTCCCCTTACTCCTGATCACATATTCTCATTTGTTATCTTTTTCCCTTTGGGGTTTTCTTTCTTAGTTCCTTTATATTTCCTGTTTTTATCTTGTTATTTAATTCTTCTCCTCTTTTTGTCCCTTTTCAGTCAAGTGGATTCTTCTTTTCTCAATTCCCCTTCAACTAGTTGTTTTCATTAGGGTTCTTTTTTAACTTCTTTTTTTTTTGCAGAGAGAATTTCTCTCACTCATTTTCTTCATTATCCATCCTTTCTTTGTTTCTATTCTAGACCCTCCTTCTCCGATTCATGACTCCTATACTTATGAGGTCCCTTTCTATTCTCTACATTTCTCATAGAATCAAAATTTCTGAGCTATCCATTCTGGACTCTCCACTCTGATCAGTTTTTACCATTGCCTTGTAGAGCTTGCCCCATTAATTCCCTTTTTCCATTTTCACTCCCAGAAAAATATCCATTCCTTCAGGGGACAAAGAGGACAATGCCTCATGACAGGATTTCCCATGTCCTGATTAAGCATCCCATCACTGATCTAAACCTTCTATCTGTCTACCTTCTTTTCCTGTTTGCCTCAAAAATCTCTTTGGGTCCATGTCCTCCCACTGTCCCAAGCACCATTTTTTCCCAGGAATTCCAACTTCTCCCCACCCCCTGAGGCAGGGTGAATCATCTTTTCAAGCACCAAATGCCCACAGAAAACATCTAGCACCTGGTCCCTATCTCCCTTCACAGTACATCTCTCTTTACCTGTAGGAGCATTCATTAGTAGAATCCCATCCAACACCAAAATAAGGCTTTCCCCCTTTTTTTTAATTCATTTTCAATATGTTTGGTTTTCAGCATTGATTTTCACAGGCACCCGAATTACAAATTTTCTCCCTATTTCCTCCCCCACCCACTCCAAGATGGCGTACACTCTGGTTGCCCTGTTCCCCAGTCTGCCCTCCCTTCCATCACCCCATTCCCCTCCCATCCCCC
>CM053623.1:334170302-334198470 GCA_028646595.1 Phalanger gymnotis | reverse complement strand
GCAGCTTTTCCCACTAACCTTCTCTGTTGTCTTTGCTCTTTGTGGGTTGAGAGGTCTGGTGGATGCCACAGCTCAGTAGTTCAGGATGCTAGGGCACTCTCCGCTCGTCTCCTGGTCTGGTAGGTCCACGTGTGGTCTGCTCGTGTTGTGAGCGCTGGCCTCAGCTCCGCTCCCCTCAGCTGGGGGCTGGAAGCTCCGTGTGGGACAGACCTTACCCAGAGACCATCCAGGCTGTCCTGGGCTGGAGCCCTGCTTCCCTCTGCCACTTTGTGGGTTCTCCAGCTCTAGAATTGGTTCCGAGCCATTTTTTTATAGGTTTTTGGAGGGACTTGGTGGGGAGCTCACGCCAGTCACTGCTTCCCGGCTGCCATCTTGGCTCTGCCCCCTCCAGGCTTTCCCCTTTTTAATCCTCCTTTCCTTCTCGCCCATTCTCCTAATAGGCTCATCTCTTCCTGAGAGACCACGGGGATCAACTTCCTCTCATTTTATCCGTTGAATTGACTTGGGCACATCACTTACTCCCCTCTATCCTTTGCCTACCCTCTCCTCTTCCATGCACCCTGCCATTTTGTAATATAGTCCTGCAAAGGTCATTAATTCACCTGCAAATGGATTGTCTCTAGTGTTTATCCAAAATGCGCTCTGGTGGATGCAGAATAGTCTTGCGTTATTCAATTTTTTTTCTTTTATATTTAAAAGCCTTTCTCTTGCAGAATTCATTGTTTCTGACTCTTTGCTGTGACTTTCCTCTCCTCGGAATATGAATGCAAGTGGCCCCGGCTACCCCCTCACATACCTCTACATGGATGACCTGCACCCCAGTGTGACCAAGGCCATGCTGTACAAGAGATTCTCAGCCATGAGGCCCAACATGTCTATCCGTGTCTGCTGTGACATGGCCATGAGCTGCTTCCTGGGTTATGCTTACATCAAATTCCAAAAGCCTGCAGATGCTGAATGAGCCTTGGACACCACGAACTTTGAGGTAATCAAGGCGAGGCTCATCCGTATCTTGTGGTCCCAATGGGATCTAGGGCACCTGATCCCTAAGCAGGGCCCTACACACAAAGAGTGGTCAATATTGGGACTGTAACAACAATGCTACTTGCAGCTACTGTGGCCGTGTAAGGCCAATAACCCCAGCACATAGGAAGGCTGCTAGCACAGGTTCTTTGATCTGCTTTTCTAAGAAAAGTAACTTTAACAGGTTTATAATCTCACTTTAATTAAACATACCTATATCATTTACTTAGTTCAGGGAAAAAAAGTCAGCCCCATGAACTTCAGAGAAAACACAAACAGAAATTACAAGCAGAAATTATATAAACAGAGCAAATGACACAAATTAGCAGACAGGGCTTCTAACCGTCTGTCCATAGCAATGCATACATAGCTACCAGAGAGAGAAGCGCCAACATCTGGGTTTTCAAAGCTGGGGGGCTCCTTAATGGTTACACAGAGTCTCATCTGGCAAAATCACAGGAAACTTCTAATGAGTGACCCCCAGCAAAATGTTAACCTCGGAGTACATATACAGTTCTTCAGGGTCGGGGGGCATCACAATCATGCGACTCAAACCCATGTGACCTAGGTTTTCTTGTGACTTAAGCAGGTCATCAAAGACTCTTGATTCAATCAAAGACTATTGATCGAAACAAAGGTAAGACTCAATCAAAGGCACTCAATTGCCTTAGTGCTGAAAAGCACTCAAACAAAAGACAACAAAAGTCCCACCCTGCTTGTGATTACAGGGACCCAGACTATGGGAACTGGGTGTCCAGGCTCCCTGGTCCATGCCATCAGCCAGTACAAGTCCTCCTCAGCTGTGCCTGATGCACAACAGGTAATGGAGCCAGCTGTGCATATCCAAGGGCAGTAACCTTTAACTGTATCTATGCTGGTCTCAGTCCCACTCCAGGAACAGAAGGATGCACTTGTCTTCTTACACCTACTAGCCCACACATACTCTCTGATTGAGTAATGCTGGCCTCCTTACTGTTCCATGAAAAACATTCCATCTCTAGGCTCTGGGCATTTTCTCTGTGTTCCTTGTCTGGAATGTTCTCCTTCCTTGTCTTCACCTCCTGGCTTCCCTCAAATCCCGACTAAACTCTCACCTGCTACAGGAAGCCTTTCCCAATCCTCCTTAATTCTAGTGCTTTCCCTGTATTATCTCCTACTTATCCTTTATATATACTTGTTTGTACATATTCGTTTGCTTGTTATCCCTACCGCCTGACTCCCTAATTAGATTGTAATTCCCTGAGAGAAGGATTTGTCTTTTAATCTTTTTTTTTATATCTCCACCACTTAGTACAATGCTTGGTACATAGTACATGCTTAATAAATGTTTATAGACTGATTTAAAAAAAAGAATTTGTTGTTTCTGAATTGAACTGTTAAATTTAACTACTCCATGTCTTGGAGTCTTCAGCCTTGTTTTTGTTTTGTTTCTGGGGGTGACATATGTATTCTTTCAAGTGGTATTTCCTTGTCTATGTTCAGAAGTTCTGGATAGTTTTCTTGTATTATTTCTTGCATTATGATGTTCAGGCTTTTTTGACTTGAGTTCCTTTAGGAGACCTTTAATACTTAGGTCGCCTCTATACATCCTGTCATTAAATTCAACATGTTTTGCTTGAACAGAGAGCATGTTTTCTTTTAATATTATTGCTTTTTGCTTTCTCCCCCCTCCTACATTATCTTTCACTTCTTTGTAATTGCTTTTCAAATCAACTGTCCTTTCTTTAGCTTCTTTTGTAACACTTGCCACTGAAGATTCAAGTTTTCTATTCTGCCAATCATTTTTGCTCTGTAGGCTATAAATTCTGCTCCAATCATTCTCATTTCTCTTCTAAAACACTCAGGAATAGGATGTTGGGGTCCCAAGTTTTCAAATTCCACAGAGTCCTCTGTTTACTCTCAGGTAATGGCTTAGACCAAATTCTCCCCATTCCTATGCACTTCCAATGTTTTTTCTCTGGAGGTCAGTTAATTCCCTCTAATCATTAATGGTGGTACTCCCTGTATAGTTTGGGGATCCACCAATGAAACAAGAGAGGAAGGAGACTCATCAGAAGGGAAGGAATTAAAGCATATTCATCAAGTTAATTTAATTCAACAAGCGCTAAGTATTTCAAAACACTGTTCTAGGCACTAAGAGTACAAAAATAAACAAAAGTCCCTGTTTCTAGAAGTTTACATTCATGTCTATGCAATGGATAGTGTGAATTTTCAGTATTTGCTGTAATTAGCCGTAATAATAATCAAATGGGTGACGTTGTCTGAGGTGAATGAAGGTGTTCTAAATCCAAAATTCCCAGGCTTTTGCCATGGTTCCCATGATCATGCTTGGAAGCTGCTTCTAATCAAGTTCATAGGTTTCTTGATATGCCACCAGAGAAAAGTTCTACTTTTTAAAGTAGTTTTTTATAGTTGAAAAGAAAGGACAGGCAGGAAAGAGACTGAATGAAAATGAAAGGGGAAAGAACAAATGACATCTAATAAGGAAATAAAGAAATCATTCTATTTTGACTTGGGTTCTTTGACTAAGAAAAATAGATCAAAGTATTTAAAAAAGACAAAAGAAAGGAAAACTAAAGAATAAGAATGAGAAAACAGATCTGGAAATTAAATGTAACATTTTCGAACGAGCAAGAGTAGCCTTAGGTCTACTATGAGAAGATAATTATGATGAAGGACTCAAAGAAACTTGGGGAGACTTATGTAAGTGGATTTAGAATTGAGCAAACAGATAAAGGAGAAAATGATAACCACAATAATGTGGTCATCACAGCATATCATTGATGAATTCATGACTTTGATTAACAAAGTAAACAATTCTGACTTCAGGAGACTTTCAGCAGAAAGGTGGTGGACTATAGATGTAGAATGAGGCATGTATTTCCAGAAACGGATTTCTTTGTTTTGTATAACTTTACTTCTTTATCACAAGATAAAATCCTATTGCCATGGGTGGTAAGGGAGGAGGATATCAGGAAGTATTGGAACTATGATGTTTTGTTTTTAAAGAATATCAATAAAAACATTTTGAAATAAATAACGAATGTGTGTGTACATATGAGAGAGAGAGAGAGTCAGAGAGAGAGAGATAATAGAAGACACTAGTGACCTAATTAGATTAATTACACTTGTTAATGTTTGACACTTCTTTTCTCTTCAAACAAAATGACTATGGTTTAGTTTACAAACAGATTAGCTGAATCTCTGTCTTATAGCAATCATCTTCCATAACCTGATGGCTATATGTTAAGTTCTCCCCACCTCAGCTCTAAAGAAAAAACTAATAATTCTACTTTTGTAGACTATACGGAGACAAATGACCAGGGTGGATGGAGGGCCAAAAGGCCAACTTCAAGTTAAAATAAATAAGCAGAACCTAGGTACTTTATTCTTCCAAGGATTTCATTTATGAAAATAAATTTGATATTTTCAGTGGACTAGGTGAACATTTGTGGTTTTTTTAGCAATGTTTTTCAAGAAGAAAACAGAAAAGGGTTTTCCATGCCTAAAATGTCATTTTCTAGCAAGAGATAACATGTAATACCTTTAATAAGATCGTTCAAAGAACCATTTTCTCTTTAATAACAAGCATGGAGAACCACCCACAATGGAACGTACTGCTGTTACTTGGGATATTCCAGTTTTGTTCTCTTGTATTACATTGCTTATTTGGGGATGCTTCATCTCACAAATGACCTTTTTTTTCCTCTTCAGGATTCTCTTCCATTTGCTTTTCAGAAATTGGAAACCTTGCTATTTAGGGAGATTTTATTATATGTTGCAATTGAATCAATCCAATCTAATAATTCTATTATCCTTAGAAATGAAAAATAGCATGGCTTTAAAGACTCTAGACATATTAACTCTGCAGAGAACCCTATGGTGGTCTTTCTTTTTTTTTTTCCTTTTTTAAAAATTAATTAATTAATTAATTTTTAGTTTTCAACATTCATTTCCACAAGATTTTGAGTTCCAAATTTTCTCCCCATCTCTCCCCTCCCCCCACCCCAAGATGGCATGCATTCTGATTATCCTTTCACCCATCTGCCTTCCTATCACCCCCCTTTTCCCATCTTGCTCTTATCACCTTCCTCCTTACTTTCTTGCTGGGCAAGATAAATTTCTATATCCCATTGCCTGTATATCTTACTTCCCAGTTGCATGTAAAAACAATTTTTAACATTTGTTTTTAAAATTTTAAGTTCCAAATTCTCTCCCTTCTTCCTTCCCCACCCACCCTCCTTGAGAAGGCAAGCAATTCAATATAGGTTATACATGCGTAGTTATGCAAAACACTTCCACAACACTTCTTGTTGTGAAAGACTAACTATATTTCTCTCCACCCTATCCCTCCCTTCATTTATTCTGTTTTCACCTTTACCCTGTCCCTTTTCAAAAATGTTTGCTTCTGAGTACCTCTTCCCCCTATCTGCCTTCCTTTCTATCATTCCCTCCTCTTACCCACTTCCTCCCCTACTTTCCTGTAGGGTAAGATGCCCAATTGAGTGTGTATGTTATTCCCTCCTTAAGCCAAATCCAATGAGAGTAAGGTTGACTCATTCCCTTTCACCTCCCCTCCATTGTAACACCTTTGTCTTGCCTCTTTTATGTGAGATAATTTACCCCATTCTATCTCTCCCTTTCTCCTTCTCTCAATATATTCCTGTCTCATATGGTGGTCTTTCTTTAAAGGCCACCCAATATTCTGTAGCTGTTGAGGACAGAAAGTGAAGGAAATGATCCCTTTTCCTGCTAACCCCTCTGCAACGAATTTGGAAAAGCAGGTGGCCCATATCAGAATTTGGCCAGGATACTGGAATTAATGACCCTGTGTAATTTGGTGACAGACACCAGGCTGTCTGGTTAGCCTGGGACAGCCCAATCATTCAGGGTCTCAATTTTACATCTGACCTAAATGGTATCACCTTTACCTAAGGACACCGTTTTCTTTCCCACGTGTCATCTCTTGAGAATAAAGCCAAGGGAACCTCAGCCAGCCTCTCAGACACCAGCCTAATTAACCTAGTCTAGGGCTCTGCTTTAGAACTGACCCATCTTTCCCTAAAAGGGGATTTCCTCTCAGCCCTAGTAGCTACCCTATTGTTTTACACATATCCACTCCCTGCAGCAGACCTAACTTGGGGCACAATAGAAAGTCAGTGTGGTCAACAGGAAAGAGTACTGGACTGAGAAACAGGAGACTTAGAGCTGAGCCTTGGATCTGCCTCTCATCTGCGAGGCTTTCACCAAGTCCTCTAAATCCTCTGATCCTCTTTCCTCATCTACAAAATGCTATTCACACTACTTGTACTATCTATGTTACAGGACAATTGCATGAATTAAATTTGTAAATGATTGTAACTGAAAATTCTTTTGTAGTCATTTATGTGTATGTACATACAAAGATATATACATATATATACAGATATGTACTTGCCCCTTACCCTTACTTCCAAAAATATTTTGTTGTTTTGTCATTTCAGTCATGTCCTACTCTTTATGACCCCATTTGGGGTTTTCTTGGCAAAGATACTGGAGTGGTTTGCCATTTCCTTCTCCAGCTCATTTTACAGACAAGGAAACTGAGGCAAACAGGGTTAAGTGACTTGCCCAAGGTCACACAGCTAGCAAGTGTCTGAGGCCAGATTTGAACTCAGGAAAAAGAATCTTCCTGACTTCAGGTCTGGCGCTCTATCCACTGCGCCATCTAGCTGATTGGAGGAATGGATAGATGGATAGATGGATAGATGGATGGATGGATGGATGGTTGGATGGATGGATGGATGTTTCTCTGTGTGTGTGCTATATCAATAAGAGCCATTGTATTTCTTAAGAAAACAAGATGAATATATATGAGATACAAACATTGTTCTGTGAGGTTTGGAAGGGTCTGCGATTACTGCTGACAGGAATCAGGGAAAGCTTCCTAAAAAAGACAACTTTGAATCTGAAGCAACAGCATGGCCTAGTAGAAAGGGCATAAGAAACAGAGTCATCACATCTAGATTAAAACTCCCTCTGTTACTAACAATTCCACCTTATGCAAGTCCAGTAATTCTTTGGGCCTCAGTTTCCTCATCTGTAAAATGAGGTCAGACTAGATGCACTGGAAGGTCCCTTTCTTCTTTTGTGATCTATGATCCTATTTATGAATCAACATATGATTCTCTGATCTTCTGGATAGGAGATATATAATTCTGTGAATTTTTTGGCTAAACCATAAATGTTCTTAGGAATTGATGTGGCACCATAACCATAGAGGAATCCTTTTTTGTTGTTGCTGTTGTTTAGGGCAACTGGGTGAATTCTGGGATGTTTCTCCTTAGGCTAAAGCCTGATGATCATTAATGGAGCCCTACCTATGTAACCAGGCTGGGAGAATGAAGTAGCCTAGATTTGACTCCACTCTGTATACCTGCTTGTAGAAGGTTCAGTAGGAATAAAATGTAACAGGTAATTGGTAAAAGACTTTTGGCCTTTTAGAGTATAGTAGACCTATGCCCCCACTGGTACTGGCTACCCATATCCCCCCATATTTGTTACCAATCATCACCCAAACCTAAGAACCTCATAGCTGTGCTGGAGCTCAAGCTGAGGGCAGTAAGAGCCCATGAAACCTGAGAAGGAAGAAAATTCTCCACCACAGGGTGGGAACGACTAGACAAATGTCATCTTGATTTGTAGGCCAATTCAACCCTAGAGATAGATTTAATTGTATTTACTTCAGGCCCAATTCATAGTGCGTTAGGGCACACAACTCCTGCTGACATCTTTGGAAACTGTGAAGCTCGGCTGAGCAGTGAAATAGCACACCAGGATGTAATGATGAACAGAAAGGCAGCAGCTCTTAAATTCTACAACCAGAATGCCTCCAAACTAAAGATGGGCAGTCTTGCTTATCTATTACTAGAATTCATTCACAACAATTTCTTTTGACTCCCTTAGCACTTTCTGCCCCTGTACCTTAGCTCATGCTATTTATTCCATGGAATGCTAGAAGGCACCCTCTGGCCACCACTGATCTTTCTCTGTGTCCCTTTGTCCATCTCTCTCTGTCTCTGTCTATCTATCTATCTCTGTCTCTCTGTGTTTCTCTCTCTCTCTCTCTCTCTCTCTCTCTCTCTCTCTCTCTCTCTCTCTCTGTGTGTGTGTGTGTGTGTGTGTGTGCGTGTGTGTGTGTGTGTTTCTATTTCCTCTCTGTCTCTGTCTCTCTGTCTCTGTCTGTCTGTCTCTCTCCCCCCTAACCACACCCCCACGCACAACTTTATTGAATCCCTTGTTGTTATGAGTCATTTTTAGTCATGTCCAACTCTCCATGACTCCATTTGGGGTTTTCTTGGCAAAGATACTGGAGTGATTTGCCATCTCCTTCTCCAGCTCATTTTACAAGAGAGGAAACTGAGGCAACTAGGGTTAAGTGACTTGTCTAGAGTCACATGGCTAGTAACCGTCTGAGACTAGATTTGAACTCAAGTTTTCTTGACTGCAGGCCCAGTGCCCTCTCCACTGAGCCACCAAAGCACTGAGGCAGTGTTCTCTTGCCTTGCCCTGCTTGGATCTAGGTTGCAGTCCTGGTTGGCAGTAGTTGGAGAAGGAGGAGCATGGTGTCGCAGAACTTATGGTGACTTTGGAGAGGGAGTCCTCTTGGTAATTACACAGCAGAAATGAGTGCTTGGACTCACAGAATTCCTATCTATCCTTGAAGGTCTGTCTCAGACTCTAGCTATTCCAAGAAGTCTATTCTGACCTCCTGTCCATAAAGACCTCTCTCTTCCACCTCTCTTGACCCCCACCTTTATACACATGCATTACTTTATTATAGTGATTGATCCCTTTACTAGATGCCAAGCTCCATTACAACAGGAGATGGCCTTCTCTACCCATTGTACCTCTCCCAGAGCTTAGTAAAGTGCACCACAAAAAATCTGTGCTGCATTTACCTAAATAGAATTCATCTGGAAGGACAAAGTAAAAGCACAAAGGTGAAGGGATTTAGGGATTTTGATTAGCATGGATTTGACCTGAAAATATCTGCACCCCCCCACCATCTCTCCCAAAAGTAGAACATATTTGTCAGTAGATTTCTCCCTTTTTCCTTCCTGAACTCCTCATAAAATTGCTTCATCTCCTTGTTTTGCCTCTGCTGACCCGGTTAAAATGCAAACTGATCCTTCCAGGTGGATTTCAGGCCTTCTTGGGCTACACAGAAACAATGAAAATTGATTAGTTTCATCTTTTAAACTGGTTGCTGGTAAATTCTCCAGCTAATGCCTCATGTGTAGAGGTGGCCCCTTCATTTCCCAAGAAATCAATCAGCATCCATCAAGCACTCATGTCCCAGACACTAAGCTTGGTGCTGTGGATGCAAAGATAGAACTATGCAAATTTAACAAACTAAATGCAGTCAGTTACAGATTAGCTCTGAGCATTGTCATTTACATAATCTATGGTAATGATTAAATTATTCAACTTCTCTGGTCCTTACTTTCCTCATCTGTAAAATCTTTACTTCTCTCACAGGATATGAATTCAGATAGCACAAGTGAAACAGAAAATATTTTAAAAGTCATAAAAATATGAGATGATTGTTCATAGAACAACTATGAGGTTGAAAGAATAAGAGACTCACATTTCAATAGTAGTAAGTTCCATAAGAAAGACAGAAGAGTAGAGGATTACTTCTGATCTAAGCTTTGTATCTTCCCTCCATTCTAATCTATCAAGAATTTATTAAATGCCTACCATGTGCAAGGCACTGTGATGGCCACTGGAGATATAAGGGAAAACAGTCCCTGTTCTCAGGACGCATTTAATAGCTGGATACGAGGTAGACTGGGGTCCTAATATAAAAACAAATGTAACTCCAATCCCAAAACCCATTGGTATAGGGCATCTCATTCATTGTGGAACTGGTATTTGCAGGGAAAAGAGTCAAGACTTTGATAAAAAGCTTGTGGTCCTCCTTTTTCCTAGTAATGGATAACCATCAAAAGTTATCTTGAAGGGTGCGGAGCCAAGATAGCAGCATGAAAACAGCTGAGTTCTCCCCCAAACCCCTCCAAACACCTGTAAAAATGACACAAAATAAATTCTAGAGATAAAGAACCCATAAAATGACACAGTGAAACAAGTTTCCAGCCCAAGATGGCCTGGATGGTTGCTGGGATGGGTCTATCACACCGTGCTGGGAGCAGAGTGCAGCCCAGCATGGGCCATGATGGAAAAGACCAGGTCAGAGTAGATCAGGCAGTGCAGGCCTCAGGGCACTGAATCACTGGTAGCTGTGGCAGTTTCCAGACTTCTCAACCCAGAAATGTCAAAGACAACTTAGCAAGTCAGTGGGAAAACTGTTGGACCTGGATGAGAGAAGTGCATTGCCCAGCCCTAGCCCTGGCAGAGGAGGCTTCAGCAACAGTGGCTGCTTCCAGAGCTCCAGGCCCACAAATGGTGGGGGAGATTAAGTAGCTGATCAGAGCAGGAACACAGGGATCTCTTGTTGGTGCTGAGGCAGCATTCTCTTGCTTTGCCTTGCTGGGATCTGGGTCACAGTCCTAGTTGGTGGTAGTTGGGGAAGGAGGAGCGTGGTATAGCAGAGCTTGTGGTGACTGTGGAGAGGGAGTCCTCCTGGTAGTTACATGTCAGAAAGGAATGCTTGCATTCACAGACCAGAGCACAGGCCAGGGGAGGAGTATCATATCACCTCAGAATAGAAGTAGCTCTGAAAACAGCAGTGCAAAACCCCTGAAGCTTGGGACAGAGCACTATCCACTCTGGAAGCAGTCATACCCTGACAAAGAGCTCAAAAGTCAAGTAATTGACTGGGAAAATGAGCAGACAGCATAAAAGAACTCAGACTATAGAATCTTTCTTTGGTGACTAAGAAGATCAAAACATAACAGCCAGAAGTCAACAAAGTCAAAAATCCTACATCAAAAGTCTCCAAGAAAAATATGAATTGGTCTCAGGCCATGGAACAGCTGAAAAAGAATTTGTAAAATCAAGTAAGAGAGGTAGAGGAAAAACTGGGAAGAAAAAAGACTGATGCAAGAAAATCATGAAAAATGAGACAACAACATGCTAAAGGAGACACAAAAGAATACTGAAGAAAACAATACCTAAAAAATAGACTAACTCAAATGGCAAAAGAGCTTCAAAAAGCCAATGAGGAGAAGAATGCCTTAAAAGGCAAAACTAAGCAAATGGAAAAAGAGGTCCAAAAGACCACTGAAGAAAATACTGCCTTAAAAATTAGAACGGAGCAAGCGGAAGCTAGTGACTTTATGAGAAATCAAGAAATTATAAAACAGAACCAAAAGAGTGAAAAAATGGAGGACAATGTGAAATATCTCATTGGAAAAAAACACTGACCTGGAGAATAGATCCAGGAGAGAGAGATAATTTAAGAATTATTGGACTACCTGAAAACCATGATCAAAAAAAGAGTATAGATATCATCTTTCAAAAAATTATCAAGGAAAACTTCCCTGATATTCTAGAACGAGAGGGGAAAATAGAAATTGAAAGAATCTACCAATCGCCTCTTGAAAAAGATCCCAAAAAGAAAACCTCTAGGAATATTGTTGCCAAATTTCAGAGTTGCCAGGTCAAGGAGAAAATATTGTAAGCAGCCCGAAAGAAACAATTCAAGTATTATGGAAACACAATCAGGTTAACTCAAGATCTAGCAGCTTCTACATTAAGGGATTGAAGGGCTTGGAATATGATATTTCAGAGGTCAAAGGAGCTAGGATTAAAACCAAGAATAACTTACCCAGCAAACTTGAAAATAATGCTTCAGGGAAAAATATGGATTTCCAATGAAATAGAGGACTTTCAAGCATTCTTTTTTTGAGGGGGAAAGGCAGGGCAATTGGGGTTAAGTAACTTGCCCAAGGTCATGCAATTAGTAAGTGTGTCAAGTGTCTGAGGCCAGATTTGAACTCAGGTCCTCCTGATGACAGGGCCAATGCTTTACTTACTGTGCCACCTAGCCGCCCCACTTTCAAGCATTCTTGATGAAAAAACCAGAGCTGAATGGAAAATTTGATTTTCAAATACACGAATCAAGGGAAGCATGTAAAGGTAAATAGGAAAGAGAAATCCTAAGGGACTTACTGAAGTTGAGCTGTTTTGTTTACATTCTTACATGGAAAGATGATATTTGTAACTCATGAGACCTTTCTCAGTATTAAGGTAGTTGAAAGGACCATATATATATATATATATATATATATATATATATATATATATATATATATATGCACACAGAATGAGTCAAATGTGAAGGGATGATATCTGAAAAAATAAAATTAAGAGGTGAGAGAGGAATATATTGGGAGGAGAAAAGGAGCGATCAAATGGGGTAAATTATCTCACATAAAAGTGGCAAGAAAAAGCAGTCATAATGGGAGGGAAGAGGGAGTAGGTGGAAGGGAATGCGTGAATCTTGTTCTCATCAGATTTGGCTTAAGGAGGGAATAACATATACACTCAATTGGGCATCTTATCTTACCCTACAGGAAAGTAGAAGAGAAGGGATTAAGAGTTGGGGGATGATAGAAAGGAGGGCAGATTTGGGGAGGAAGTAGTCAAAAGCAAACACTTTTGAAAAGGGACAGTCAAAGGGGAAAATTGAATAAAGGGGGGCAGGATAGGATGGGGGAAATATAGTTAGTCTTTCACAACATGGCTATTATGGAAGTGTATTGCATAAATACACGTGTATAAACTATATTGAATTGCTTGCCTTCCCAAGGAGGGTGGGTAGGGATGGAAGAAGGGAGAGAATTTGTAACTCAAAGTTCTAAAAACAAATGCTAAAAAAAGTTTTTTACATGCAACTGGGAAATAATATATACAGGCAATGGGGTATAGAAATCTATCTTGCCCTACAAGAAAGTAAGGTGAAAGGGGATAAGGGGTGGGGGAAGTAGGATGAAAGAAGGGAGGACAGATTGGGGAAAGGGGAAATCAGAATACATGCCATCTTGGGGTGGGGGGGAAGGTAGAGATAGGGAGAAAATTTTTAATTCAAAATCTTGTTGAAATGAAAGTTGAAAACTAAAAAAATAAATTTAGAATATTTAAAAAAAGTTATCTTAAACCTAAAAATCCCATCATCCTAGAGTAATAATATTTAAGGGAGCAGATAGATCTAATTCTAGCTCAGTACCTGCTTTCTCTGAAGAGAGCAGAGGGGCCAGCCTCTGACCTCAACTTTCTAAAGTCTCCCTTGGAGAAGGGTGAGAAGAGAAGTTAAACACGTCTATTTTATCTCTCTTTGAGCCACACAATGCCTGACCCATATTAAATGTGGGGGATACCCCCATGTTACATGTGGGGGACAGCCATCGCCATGCAGATAAATGCAAGGTAATAAGGATGGAGACAAAAGAGAGATCCTAATAATGTGCTCAGGGAATTGAGGGAAGAGAATATTTTTGAATGGAGGAGGGAGGAAGAAATCAGGGAATGTGTCAGTTCAATTCAGCCAAATTTATTAAGGGTATCCAAGAACTGCAACAGGATCTGTGATTTCATTGGTAAAGGAAACACCCAAGTGAGGAAATTGCCTCTCCCAATTCAAGTTGGCATCTTCTAGTCTTAGAGAGACGCCTATCAGTAGATTCGATTTTTAAAAGGGGGCCATTACACCATATAGAAAGATCCCTGCAGGGCCAGATGTTGACTTAGAAAGAAAGTTGGTCATATGCTTGACAACACTGCAGAAGCCTAAGTGGTTAAGTGACTTGCCCAGTGTTACATAATTACTATGCCTACCTAAGAGGGCAAGGTTTGTATCCGGGCTCTCCCAGATCCAAAGCCAGCTCTCTATCTATCCCACACTAGCTTTCTATGATTTGGAAATAGAATGACAAAAAGGGAAAACATTCTTTCCATCAAGGAGTTTACATTCTGCTTGGGAGAAACATCTATTATACAGATAAGTAAATACCAAAAGGCAATAAGGGAAGATTATAGGGGGACAATGAATTCAAATCTCACCTCGATCACTTGCTAGCTGTGTGACCCAGGCAAATCATTTAATCTTGTTTGCCTCAGTTTCCTCATCTGTAAAATGAGCTAGAGAAGGAAATGGCAAACCACTCCAGTATCTTTGCCAAGAAAACCCCAAATGGGGTCATGAAGAGTCGGACATGACTGAAACGAATGAACAACAAAAATGTGGAAGGCACTGTACTTAGTACTGGGAATACAAATAGAAGCAAACAGAAAGACAATCCCTGACCTCAAGGAGCTTATATCTAATTGCAGAAAACGACATACTAAAGGGAGCTAAGAAGTGGGGGTTGGGGGGCAAGAGGAGCTAAAGGGCTGGTGGCAGAGGGGCAATGAGGCATGGCTAGCCTGGTCAAACCCCACAAATGGAGGCCTCAGGAGGAGCTCACACATAGCAGAAGGGTGGAGGGATGTGAGAAGGTCTGGGACACTGAAGGAAATACCAAAATACATACCCAATCTATTTAAATATCAAAATATAAACAAAGTAATGAGGAATGAGGAAGGGTCCTAAAAGCTTGAGGGAGGAGAAGAAGAGAAATAAGGATGGGTCTGATGCAAAAGGTGGTGTTTGAGCTGGGCATCAAATTGAATTGAATTGAATTGAACTGAAATACTCTCTAGTTTAGTTTCCTCTTTATCACGGTTTACACTCAGTCTTCTTTACTACCAAGGACTGGAACGAACTACTTTGAGCCTAGCTCCCTTTTTGTTTCCCTGTTTCCAGCCCCTGCACTCAGTACTAGCAGATGTTCCCAGTAACCACAAAAGCCTTCTCTGTATTTCCTTGTCTTCATTCCCAGTAACTCAGTTGGCCTCCTGCTAACTGCACACCTGCAAGGCCCCTCCCCTCCCCCAATTCCACGGTTCTTTGAAGCTCTGGTTGTCAGGGCTGAGCATGCCCTGGTCTCCACATTATTCCCCATTTTCATATTGCCGCAAGGACGTCCCTCTGCCCACATAAAAGAGTCTCTTACTCTGCAACTCCCCACTCTCTAAGTAGGGAGGCACTAAACCTCCCTCCTTTGGCTTCCATGTGTGACTGTTCCTTTATCTTGAGGCTTTCCCCTGCTTATCTCTATGTAGTTTTTGCCTCCAGATTAGAAAGTGAAAGTCGAGATCTGAGTTTGTTATGTCTGAAGATCTGGTTACCCAAGGATGAGGGGGGTGTGCAGGAGCGGCCACCCCACCGCACGCCTCCCTGGGCCAAGTCCTTGGGCCCTCAAGACATCAGAAAAGAAGCTTGGACTAGGAAGAGGGAAATCTCTCCATGGTGGCAAGTAGAGTGACAGCAGGAAACGTTTGTCCAACTGCCCAAGGAGAATCCTTTCTGCCCTATGGGAAACGCCAGGCCAAGCAGCTGAGTGGGGCAAGACCTCCCAGGTTCTACACCCTTTGCAGAAAGAAGGCCAAGGACAATGTCTAACAATACTCACTTTATTTTGGTTGTTTTTAAAAAAACATTTTAAAAAATTCTTTCATGAGGTGCTTGGGAGCAAGTCTTTATTCAAATGAATGCAGTCTCTCCAATAAAACAGGCTCTTTTCCATGCCAAATGCCAGACATTTACAAGGTCGAGCTCTTGCTGGCATATGAGAGCCTGCTGGCAAGAGGGAGAAAAGTGGTCTAAGAACAATAAATACATATTCTTAACTCTTCTGCAGAGCCCTGGGCAGAGGATTTGGCTAACATCAATGCTTGATAGCCAGATGGGCCCTGGACCAACCTGGCCCCTCTTTGCCAACCCCGCTGCCTCATTATATAACATTTTAAAATCACTTCAGCCGAGGAGGTGAATAATGGCCAACAAGACAGCTTCATCCCAGAATAAACAAGGGGATGATGTGGAGCAAGAAAAGCAGTCTTCTGCTTGCTTCGTGTTCACCTTAATATGGTTTCTAAGTATGCTCGGATGCCAAAGAATAGCCCTGACGCTGAAAGCCCTCTTTGACTCCATGGGCACAGAGCAGGTAAGGGTATTATCTGGAAAGCATGGCACAAGTAGCAAAAATGGAAAGTCTTCAACTGGGCTGTGCCAAGAAGCTTCAACACGGACCTAAGGGAACAGCATCTACGTCACATGCAGACTTTGATCTCGGCTGAGACTGCCAATTGTGCTGTGGGTGTCTACAAACTCATTTTACAGAGCCCATCAAAGCAGCTCTCAGATGGCAAAGACTTTTTACTCACTAGCAGCTGAGGCTGGATTTGAACTGTTCCCAATTCTCTAAGCTATCCTGTCCACAGAATTTATGAAAGAGAAAGAAAGGGATGAAGTAGAGGATATGTAAAAAGGGAAGGATATGAACAGTTTTCAAAGAGGAAACACAAATTCTTAAGAAACACTGGAAAAAAAATTCTTGACCCCACTGATAATCACAGAAAGAAAAAATTAAAATGTTAAGCTACCACTCCACATCCTTCAAATTGCCAAAATAAATAAAAACAGTGAAACAACGTTGGCAGGATTGTGGAAAAGCAGGTACCCTGATGTGGACTCAGAAGGACTGAAAAAGCATTATGATACTCTATGTTCTAAAATCAGTTAATTTCAGAAATCTGTCTTGCCCTACAAGGAAGTAAGGGGGAAGGGGTGGGGCAGGGAGATGATAGAACGGAGGGCAGACTAGGCGAAGGGGTAATCAGAATGCATGCCATCTTGGAGTGGGAGGTAGGGGAGAGATGGGGAGAAAATTCGGAACTCAAAATCTTGTGGAAATGAATGTCGAAAACTAAAAATAAATTAATTAATTAATTTAAAAAATCAAATTAGTTAATAGCAGTATAAATAATTACTAAGCAACCTTAGTTATTTGTATTGATTTTTGATGTTGTTTCCATGAAAGTAATGATTTTAATATTTTATTTAATTGATTAAAACAAACTATAGAATGAATAAAGAAATAAAGGGCAAAATTAATGGTGCTACCTGGCATCCTAGATTCAATGCTTAACTTGGGAACCTTAACATTATATTCTATCCATAAGCTAGCTAGGAGTCAGTGGAAGTTTTTAAGAGTTATTTATACCATGGTCTAAAAAAGGATTAATCCTGAGAGGTATACTTATTGCTTTGTAAAAATAGTATTGCAATTTTATTTATGCTCTTGTAGATAAAACCATGTTTTGACGCCACAGAAAAGGTGGCCTGATTTCAGAAGAGCAAGATGTGCTACTCCCCTCCCCCATATATCTTTTCCTTGCTGCTCATGCAAAATGGGTCATGTATCTCATAAAATAATTCTAAAGGATGTCAAAGAGAGGGGAGGAAAGAGTCTATGCTTGCTTGGGTAAATACCAAGAAGGAAATGAATGCTAAAAGGCTAGCATGAAGTCATCTTCAAGGATCCCACTGACCAGCAATATGATTCTGGAAAAGTCATGTGTGTGGATGAGTTTCTCTATTGATAAAGTGGTCTCCCCAGTATCTATCAAATAGGACTATTTTAGGAGGATTAATGGGCTTGTCATACGAAGCTCTTTATGAAGAAGATATCACCAATACACATATTACATCCTTGATGAGTTGAGTGGAAGTAACAAATTTGCTTTACATTCATTATCTAATTTAATCTTCCCAACAATCCCATTGAGGATTGGCAGGCATTGAGCAGGCATAATTATTTTCATTTTCTAGATGAGAAAATAGATTTGGAGGTGTTAAATGATTTGTCCAGGACTGTGGAATTTGAATACTTGTCTTCCTGACTCTAAGGTCAGTGAATGCACCATACTGTCTCTCCACAGACATCAAACAAAAAGCAAATCAATACGAAGTAAAATATGAACCAACTAGAATAGGGCCTAAGTAGGGGTAGATCCATTTTTTGTGCAAAAGACATAACTAAACATATTGTTATGTATAAGAGCTAACATTTACATGTGGATTTAAGTCTTGAAAATTGCTTTACAAGTTTTCTTATTGGATCCTCCCAATAACCCTATGAGATGGGTTATTATCATCCTCTGAGAGAAATCATTCATCAAGGACTCGTATTCAAACTCAAATAGGTATTAGTCAGTTCATTATGATTTTACAAGGGATAATGATTGTTAGGGACTATTTTATATCTAGTAATACATATCTAGTCAATCACCTAATAATAGGTATAAGAATAAGCAATGTATTAATCCGTACTTTGTATAAGTCACATCGAAGTATAGATTCTAATAGAAGGGCCCTATAATAGGCTTCAAACTTCAGTGTAATGTTCACTACTTGTTTACCAGCTCTGGAGCTTACTTACTCAACCACAAGAATGTTGACAAAGATATCTCCAACCTGTTTTGCTCAAATTCCATGACCAAACAAGCATGGGTGGTAGCATGGTACAGGAAGCCCTTCCCCCACCCCGATACGCTCTTGGAGTGTATGTATAGCTTGTTCCATCTCCTCCTGCCCAATTTAAAGTAAAGCCCATCTATCCTGTGACCACCTAGTCAGCAGAGATATTACTTGCTTCGCCCAACTAGTGACCCTGCTGACATGCCGTTTTTGCTTATTTTAGCTTATGCATCATATGTCAACCAATGAGATTCTGTATTTTACTATGCCTCTTTTGCATATTTGGGTATCAAACTCTATAAATACAAAGTCTTGGAAGAAGGGGAGCCTCTTGGTTCAGGAAGATCTGAGGTCCACTTCATTAGAGGGGACCACGGACAATTTAATAAAGTGCCATTGGCTCAGAGCTCAGTCTTAGTCTCTTTTATTGTAGGTTGGACAGTTTTAATCCCCGTGCTTCTCTCTTTTCTTTTTTTTTTACAGATGAATAAATGGGGTTTCTGAGAACTTTAGTGACTTTCTTTAGGTTACAAAGCTAGTAGGTATCTGAGGCAGGATTCGAACCCAGGTCTTCCTCACTCCAAGTCCAGAACTATATCCATTATAACAAGCAACCAATATACACTTATATCTATACCCATATATAGAAGCATAAAATTGTCCCTGTATCACTGTTAGATGTAGATATGGGGCAGCTAGGTGGCAAAGTGGATAGAATGCCAGGCCTGGGTTCTGGAAGACTCCTCCTGAATTCAAGTCCGACCTCAGACTCTTACTAGCTGTGTGACCCTGGTCAAGTCACTTAACCCTGTTTGCCTTGGTTTCCTCATCTGTAAAATGAGTTGGAGAAGGAAATGGCAAACCCCTCCAGTATCTCTGCCAAGAAAACCTCAAATGGGGTCATGAAGAGCTGGACATGACTGAACATCTCTACTTTATGCTCCAAGAATGCATCATATCAGCAGTCTGGATACTCCCTCCACTCATACAAATCTACAAAAATTCAGCTGTAATGGGGAGAGTTCTGGCTCTGGAGTCGGATACCCAAGCTTCAAATCCTCTCTCTGCCAGATCTCAGTGAGGTCACTTTGTCCCTTAGGGGCTCAGTTTCATTCCGGGCACAATGAGGAGGTTGATCTAGATCGCCTCTGTGGTTCCCTCCAGTTCTAGAATCAGATGATCTGTAGGATTTTACATCTATATGTTGTAGAGAAGTCTTCAAGAATTTCTCTGCCTCCCCCTCACCCCAAACATTCTCTCCTAATTAGCTCTCAAGTGAAGAGATACTAATATAGACTGGTACTTAGAGGCCTGTGCTTGATGCTTTTTCAGCTTAGTAGAACTTGCCAGATCTTGTGCTCTGCAGATTAAGTCAAGATCCTTTCCATGGCACAATGATGCACCAGGATATGATTTAGTGTGATACATATGTGTATATATATATATATATATATATATATATACATATATATATATATATATATATGTGTGTGTGTGTGTGTGTGTGTGTGTGTGTATGTGTGTGTGTGTGTGTGTATGCATGAATGTATAGCTAGCCAAAATCTTGAGAATGTTTCCCTGGCACTAAAAAAAAAAATCAAGAAAAAACTTTACTCATATATTATTTATTCCTACACTAAAAGTACTATTATCATTTTTAAGTATGGGCTCCATGTATTTCTGGCATCCAAAGGCCAGTCTAAGTCAGTTCATCAGCGAAAATGTGGGTGTTTAGCAGCTCTTTTCTTGTCTCATTTTAAGGGAAATCACACTGGCATACCCAGGATACCTGCTAGTGCAGGCCCTTTTATCTGCTTTACTAAGGAAAGATAGCTGTTTCAGGGGTTAACAATCTTACTTTAATTAAACATACACATATCATTCACTTAGTTCAGGGGGAAAGGTCAGCACCCTGAACAATTACAAAGAGAAAAAATAACACAAATCAACAGACAGGCTTCTGTCTGACTATAGTAATACATACAATTACCAGAGAGAGAAGCACCAACATCTGGGTTTTCAAAGCCTGGGGGTGTGGGGGGTTTCTTAATGGCTACCTAGAGTGTACCCGTCTCGCCAAATCACACGAACAGTCTTCTAAGGAGTGAGCCTCAAAGCAAAATGCTTACCTCAGAGTATATATACTGTTTCCAATCAAAGACTCTTGATTCAATCAAAGACTCCTGATTCAAACAAAGGCAAGACTCAATTAAAGGTACCTGATTGCCTTAGTGCTAAGAAGCACTCCAAAAGAAAAAACAGCAAAAAGTACCCCTTTGCTTGCCATTACACTCATACTTTATTATCCTGGGGAACCATATAGTAGCTAGAATGGGTATCACTGTTACAAGTGAGCAGTGGTAATCTGGACCAAGTACCGACCTAGAAGTGTTGAGAGCAGAAATCATCATCAGGGGATACATATACACACATATATGTATATATGGATATCTGTATATATAAAGACATATATCTATATCCACATATAGAGATACATATCCATACCTATACATACATATGTGTACAGATACATGGTATGTGTATAGATATAGAAAAAGCCACTTGTTTATTGTTCACTCATTTTCATTTGTGGCCAACTTTCCATGACCCTGTTTTGGGTTTTCTTGGCAAAGATACTGGAGTGGTTTGCCATTTCCTTCTCCAGCTCATTTTACAGGTAAGGAACAGAGGCAAACAGGATTAAGTGATTTGCCCAAGTTCACACAGTGTCTGAGGCTGGATTTGAACTCAGGTCTTCCCGACTCCAGGCCTGGCATTTCATCCACTGCACCACCTAGGTGCCCAGATATAGGCCATAGCAACTTATAAAAATTGTTCACTAAGACACAGGATATATCTATACTGCCAAAATCATGAAGCTTTGAGATACTGAAATGCTATTTATTAAGAAGGAAAAACTCTTTTTATTTTCATATGTAAAAGAAAAAGAATGACAGTAACATTTACATGTCTATGGTCAAAGACAAAGTGACAGAGGATGCTAAGAACCATATACTTTGTAGACCGTCTACAAATATGAATTAATTGTCCAATGACAAGAGAATTGATATATTACTAAATGAAATGGTCTATAATAATAATGATATGATTGCTCTAAATAAAACCAGAAAATGGAAGAAAACAGCAGGTAAATACCATAGATTTAGAGCTAAAAGGCACCTCATAAGACATTTAGCCCAACCTCCTCATTTTGCAGCTGAGGAAACAGACCGTGAAAGGTTGAGTAATTTTCCCAAGGTCAAGCAGGCAGTGTGTGGCAGAGGCAGCTTCAGAATTCAAGTACCTTAATTTCTAATTCAGCACTCCAAGTTAATCACTCCTTCCACTGAAGAATGACTCACAGGTTCTCCTAGACCTGAGAGAATCAAATGAAGTTGATTTCATCATGCATTCAAAGGCAACAAGAAACTTCCTTTCATAGGTCCCTTGTCCCTGTTGCCCTAAAGAAATCATGAAGAGAATAAGCAAACAGGCTATCATGAAAAACATTTTACATTCACGTAGCAAAGTTGCCTCCAAAAAGAAAAAAAGAGGGGAGGGGCTGAAAGGGGTGCAGACGGATGGATTTTTTAAAGAACGGTCATGATTAATCCCATGTCTTCCTAAGGAGATGGCGGGAAAATACCAGAAATTGACAAAGGGAATTTCATCTTCTCCATGATGGTCTTTCGAATTCTTGAAGATCGATGTTGTGATTGTCTTTTCTTTGGACTAACCATTCCTGGTTCTTCCAACCTGTAATGATGGACTTCTAGCACCTTCAAGGCCCAAGTCACTCAAAGGCATTAAGCAGCCGCTTTGGAAATCTCGTATAGGGGACCACTTCGTACGTTACTGATGAAGCAGATAAAATGTACTTGGGAGAAGAGATCTAAACATATTATTTGAAATAATTAATTAATTAATCTCTAGAATAAGATCCTCATCCTTCAACGTGAAAATATGCAGCCCTGAAAATGATTGAAAGACTTTTAAAAGCCATGCTTTCTTCCAGCTGTGTGACCATGTGCAACTCATTTAGTGTCTCTCTGCTACAGTTTCCTCCACTGTAAAATAAGGGAATTGACCCAGATGACCTGTAAGAGTCCTTCAAATTCTATAAGCCTCTATCATCCTATCATTCTTTGGAAATCCTGCAACTATGTAGTACAACCTTCTTCAGTTCCTCTAATACCCCTTCGGAGAAAGATTGTTAATAATGTAGCACATCCTTGAAAATATCATTCTTGGGCTATTTGTATTTGTCATCCTTAAACCAACCAACATCCTAAAATAGATGTAAGATACCACATGTGTCCTTTAGCACTTCAGGAATTAAGAGCATCTGGTTCATAAAAATGGAATCCCCATGGCCAAGTGTCTATTCTTCAGACCAAGTTACATGAGATACGTCTGCCCTTGTGGGCTTAGGAGCCTACCACAATGCTGAGCTTTAATGCTAAACTCCAACCAGATGTATGAGAACAAAGCTTAGAGCTTCAGCACAAGACCTAAAAGCTCAAGAATTCAGGTACAGTATCTCAGCCTTCTCCAAAGTGCCACCAAAAATGGCGACCTTGCAGAAATAGGAGTCACAGAAACAGGTGAAATGCTGCACATTGTTGAATGAAATAAAAATTAATAGTGGTTTGAAGGGCCTCCATCAGGTGAAACATTCACAAAAAAAGTATTCCCCAGAACTCTTGTTTTGTTAATTAGATAGAATTTGGCCATTACAGCTGATCTGATAAACTTAGTTCATTGTATAGTTTTAGGCCAAGCTGATGAATAAAAAAAAAGAATGAAAATTTATTAAATTGAATGTCAAATAAATCGCTTATGATGCAGCAGAAGGAAAATCTGACAAATAACAACACATGACATTCGCAGGGCACACCATCTTTTTTTAAGTCATCTTATTCTGCCTGAAAAGCTGAATTGCAAAAATTATGGTTGGCAGACTGATATCTCTTAAATCAAAATAAAACATAAAATAATCCTTGCTAGACCAACAGCAGCTGTCCAATCATAATAAACAAAATTCCTCAGCTGATTTCTTTTTCTGGTCCTATTTTTTCTTCACCTTTTTTTTTTTGCTTCGAAAAAAGTAGAAAGAGCAAGGGCTAAGGGAGGAGAAAACAGGAAAGTGAGACATTTAGGGCCTATCCTAGGTATGCATTGGATTATCTGAGATACACAGATAAAGCTGGATGTCAGTCTTCGAATAGGTCAGAGTGTCAGTTTCAAAATAAATAAGGATAATTGGGTTTTCAGGATCGGCATTTTATTTTCAAACTATGTCAGAGCATTTAAAATCCTCTATGTTATTCATAACATAATGTGGGTGGTAAGAGGGGAAAGTCACCCTTACTCAGATGTAGGGCTTCTAAAGAGCCTCTGACTTGCGGGGCATGAGACACAATCTTTCTAGAACCCTGATAAGCTAACGACACCTAAGTAGAATGCCCAGGAGACCAGACATGTCTTCTTTTTTCCTCTTAAAAAAGAAAAGAATAAGCATAAATTCTGCTTAGAAGAATTTCCTAGGAGGAAATATTTGTTTGAAATTTATTTTAATTAGCAGATTTTTTTAAGGCATCAGGCCTTCCTCTTCTAACCCTTGGCTTTGAAATAATTGTTTTTTAAATTCCATGTCAAAATGAGGCCACACAGACTTTTCCCCCATGGGGTTTCACAGCCACAGGGTTTGTAGCCCTGGAATAGGAACTGTGATTTCCAGAGATTAGAAATTCATTTCAACCCAGATCTAGTCCAGACCCAGCCTTTTCTAGCCATGGTCTTTTTCAGTTAATCTTCTAAGGCTTCCCATCTCACCTACATGACCTTGTTGTTCTATGGGTCTGGCTTGTACTAAACTTGCTTTCATCCCCTTTAAATCTAGCCCTGTCATCAGAAGAAGGCACAAGCCAAGTTAATTGTAGAGCCTATCTATTTTCTACCCACAGTCGATGAGTTTCTCTGCAGAAGGCCTAAGAATTAGGCACCTGATCAAATGATTTTGTTGATAAAGGGCCCTTTCTTTAGAAAGAAATGAAAGCTGGATAAAATATTCTCAGTGCAACCTGAGACCTAAACCTTCTGCCAAGACTCAGCGCAGGGAAACTTTTAAAACTTCTGCAAATTCAAGCTAGATTGTCAAGTGCACCTGTAGTAAAGACTGACTAGAATTTCTGGATTTAAACTGTAAAACATAACCACTGTGTTCTCAGATGAATTTTAGAGTGTTCTTTAAAAAACAAAAGCCAGTCTCAATGATTCATCATGGAACCTCACTCACCAACCCTTATACCAGCCTCTTTTAAAATTTGTATTGATTTTTGCACACAAAATATTTTGGGATTCCCCACCTATAATCCTTACTTTATAGTTGTGTAAATTTATGAACTGTGAATATTCACTGTCATGGGATCATAGATTTAGCCATGGAAAGGACCTTTGAAATCACCTAATCAAACCTCCTAATTTGACTATGCAGGATATTGAGACCCAGAGGGACTTGCCTTGGATCCTAGAAGATGAGAGAAGCAGAACTAGGATTTGAGGTCCTCTGAATTCCAATATTAGGACAGTGAGTGGGTGCCATGCTGTGTAGAGCATTGGGTCTGTAGTCAGGAAGACTCATCTCCTGAATTTAAATACAGCTTCAGACATTTATTAGCAATGTGGCCCTGAGCAAGTCATTTAACCCTGTTTGCCTCGGTTTCCTCATCTGTAAAAGGAGCTATAGAAGGACAAGGTAGTTCACTCCAGTATCTTTGCCAAGAAAACCCCAAATGGGTCATGAAGAGTCAACCATGACTGAAAAACAATTTCCAACCCTGCACTCCTTCCATTGCCTCTCCTTTCGGAGGTATGGGTTTGTGTATGAGTCTGTGTACATTTGAGAAAAGCAGGTTCAGACAAAAACAACAAACATCCAAAACATATTTTTAAACATAAGCAATTACAGAGATGCTTCCCCACACATATTCATTCATAACCTTCATGTCCAGATTCAGGTGGGGTCAAGCACCATATTTATAGAAGTGGAGGGCAGGGCTGCTGGTAAGAACTTCCCCCTATGACAGGGTGGCCAAGTTCCATGGGTCAAGTCCAAGGGAAATAAAGCAGAGCCTCTCTGTAAGGTAGCATAATCAAAGGGGTAGGACTGTAATTTCAAAAAAGCTTCAGTCTATTTTTTTTTGCTTTTCATAATGCCAACTACTACTGTAGCATCCATTATACAACTCTCTGTGTGTGTGATGTTTACTTTTTATGGAATAAAACTGTCTTTCTTATTTCTGATGATGTTTTTCTCTTCCTATTGATGCTAACTCCAAACAGAAACACCTAAGTAAGAAATAATATACAGTAAGTTTTAGTTTATAACAATATGTGTATGAGAGAGGGAAGTGGGGGGGGGGCACCAGTTGGAGATGGGAGAGTTTGGCTTGAGTTTCATCCTCATTATTAAAACAGATAGACAATAAACCTGGCTCATATGGGAACCCCATGTAGGAATTTTCTTATCTCCTTGTATCCTATCCATGACCTCAGTAGGAAGGAGTTAGGGAGAGGGGGTGGAGGAAAAGGACAGACATTGAGTGATGGTTTCCTGGAAAGAGCGAAGTGATTCAAATGTACACAAATGAGAAGAATGACACTGCAGCCCCTGAGCTGGGAAGGAAGCCGGCCCAGCTTCATGAGAGGGCCACAGTTTACTTGGAGATCTAAGAAATAATCCCCCTAAACTAGACTTCTGTAGCCCAGAAGCCAAAGGACCAGGATTATGGCACCAGCTCCACCACTAACTTACTCTAGGATTTGGACAAATTGCTTCATCTGTCTGGGCCTCATTTTTCCCAAATGTAAAATCAGATGAACTCAAAGACCCTCTCTCAACTCTGACATTGATCACTCCTAGGGTTTATGTTCTACCAGGATAGATTACAGTGTCATCTACATTCATTCAATAGGAAAATATTTACTGAGTACCTGAAATATAGCAACTCAGCAACATGAAAAGACATAAAGACAAGGTCCCATCCCTTTAAAAAAAAATAGAAACAAAGATGTTGCTGAAGACCCATGGTAAGAGAAGCCTCACTCTAAAAGAGTGATCAGAGTCCTAGGAAGCCACAGGAAGCAGTCTTGATTTAAGGGATAACCCTACATAATGGTGCTCTGGGACAGCTAAGTGGCACAGTGCATAGAGTGCTGGGCCCGGAGGCAGGAACTCTACTCTTCCTGAATTCCAATCCAGCCTCAGACCCTTACTAGCTGTATGACTCTGGGCAAGTCACTTGACCCTGTTGCCTCATTTCTCATCTGTAAAATGAGCTGGAGGATGAAATGGCAAACCACTCCAATATCTCTGCCAAGAAAACCCCAAATGGGGTCACGGAGAGTCTGAAACAACTGAACAACAACAATGATGCTCTGCCAACGGCGGCAGAAAACAAAGTCTCCATCTGCCAGTCTACTCAAAACTTTTTCCAAACACAAATCAGAATCAGGTTTATTTACTCAAATCTATCAAGGAAAAAATCTGAATTTCGGTTTCAACTCTGCTACTGACTACACGGGGGAACCACAGGCCAATGGATCATCCTTTCTGGTTGCCACAATCCTCATCAGTAGAATGAGAAGATTGGACTACATTATTTCTAAGAATAGGTCTAAATCCTATGCATTATTCCTCATACCCGGATATCAAAATATCTCTAACTCTGAATGACTAAGATGGCCATTCTGAATTCAAGACTCCTGGTTAGTCTATTTTAATGAATAGACTAAAAATTATTTATAATTACTGTATTCTTTGTGTATAAGTTCCACTACCACTCCATTTGAGACGATTACAAATGTCTCCAAACCCACGGAGTAATGTTTAGAATAACCCCACCCCGGGAGCCAAGATGGCAGCTGGAAAGCAGGGAGTGGTGTGAGCTCCCCACCAAGTACCTCCAAAGACCTATAAAAAAATGGCTCTGAAACAATTCTAGAGCTGCAGGACACACAAAATAGCAGAGGGAAGCAGGGCTCCTGGATGGTTGCTGGGTCAGGTCTTTCATGCACAGAGCTGGGAGCAGAGCAGAGTGGAGCAGAGCCTAGCATGGGCGGCGCAGACCAGCCAGACCAGGAGCCGGGTGGAGCGTGCCCTAGCACCCTGAATCAATGAGCTGTGGCAGTTATCAGACTTCTCAACCCATAGACACAAAAGACAACAGAGAAGAACTGCAGAGCCCACAAAATGGTAGAGGGAAGCAGGGCTCCAGCCTAAGACGGCCTGGATGGTCTCTGGGTAAGGTCTATCCCGCATGAAGCTGGGAGCAGAGCAGAGTCCAGCGTGGGCAGCGCAGGCCAGCCAGACCAGGAGCCAGGCAGCGCATCCCCTAACGCCCTGAATCAGTGAGCTGCAGCAGTTACCAGACTTCTCAACCCACAAACACCAAAGATAACAGAGAAGGTTAGTGGGAAAAGCTGCTGGGGACAGGGAGTTTGCAGTTCGGCCACCTCCCCGGGGGCAGCGGAGGTGGGGCAGCTTCAGAACTATAGCTGCAGTTGCTTCTGGCCCCAGGCCCACCTGTTGGGAGGAATTAAGTGGCAGATCAGAGCAGGAGTGCAGAGCTTGCTGAAGATCTAAGTTCAGTCAGGCTTGGGGGTTCTTGGAGAAGGAGGAGTGCTGGTGTGGCAGAGCTGGTGCATCCCCCCAAGCATGGAACATAGAACTCTTTACTTTCCAAGCAGTCATGCCCCGCTGAAAAACTCAAGGGTCAAGTAAGTTGGCTGGGAACATGGCCAGGCAGTGAAAACGCACCCAGATTCAGTCTCAGACTC
>CM053623.1:334139739-334169802 GCA_028646595.1 Phalanger gymnotis | reverse complement strand
AAAAGTTGTAATTCAAACTCTTGTGAAAATCAATGCTGAAAACTAAATATATTAAATAAAATTTAAAAAAAAGACTTCTAAAAAAAAGAATAACTGGACCTCCACTTCTTGAGATAAACTCAGCTAACAGCATCCATGCCTAGAGACTCAAGTCTCTCCCCCTCTCCACTCTATCCTCCACACAACTGCCAAAGTGAAATTACTAAAGCACAAGTCACTCCCTCACTCAATAAACTTCAGTGGCTCCCAGTAGGGGAGCCTAGATTAAATACTGACTCTTCTGTTTGAAATGTAAAGCTCTTTCCAACTCAGATCCAAGCTTTCCAGACAGTTTGGCAGGGGAAGAAATGTATGAAGGGGAGAAATGTATAACTGTGTGAAGGGGAGAAATGTATAACAGCATACATACTCCTCCATGAAGAACAGGAAAAAAAGATTTGTTTGGATGAACCAAAGGGGAGTAGCCTTCTTTCTGTTCTTCACTTTTTATCCTTCGTCTCCCACTTCCATGCTTTTGCAAAGGATGCCCTCCCTTTCTGGAATGTAACCCTTCCTCACCTTCCCCCACCTAGACCAGAATCCCTGGTCTTCTTCAAAGCTCAAACCAAAGCTCTAATGCCATCTCTGACATGCTACCATCATTCCTGATTCCCCTAGTATCTATTACCTCACCTCCCTCACAGAACAATTACCTTGGATTTATCTTCTATCTATTTGTAATATGTGTGTGTGTATGTGTATATATGTGTGTGTGTGTGTATGTGTGTGTGTACATATATATATGTACATATATATACATATGTATATGTATATATATATATATTTCTACCTCTATAAAATGTTAGCTCCTTGAGGGCAGGATTTTGTCCATTCATGTCTCTGTATCTCCAGCATAAGCACAGTGCCTGGCATATAACAGGCACTTAAAAAATGCTGGTTGATTGTTGGGTTATTGTTTTCCTTACCCTATATGGCACTTACATCAATTCTTCTTTTAGTGACTCAGTGATTGCAAGTTTCAAAGCTAAGCATTTTACCTGGATTTCATTACTGATTTTCATATCAAATGTTTTTTCCCTGGCTTGGCCTCTCCAGGAATTCTGTTTCGGCTATAAAAAAGGATCTTCTTTTTCTGTCAGAATGCTTCAGAATATCCCAGAGGATTGAATACATATTTTTTATCTTCAGGTATTAGTCTTCATGACATCAATAGAAGAGTATCTGTTGAAGCCCTCTTCCCCTTGACTTCCTGTGAACTGTATTCTAGCTTTTTCTGTTTTCTCAGGATGGGTGATTAATACTACCGTGATTCAAATTGTGACCGTTGGTGAGTGAAGTCTGTCTTATTAGCTGCTTTTACAATTCTCTATCAATGAAAATTTGTTTTTACAATAATATGTCTGAGTAGATTCTAAGCTTCTAAATAGTAAACAACTTTTTCATTTTATTTAAGTGTCTCTACATAGATACAAATAGGCATTTGACAAATACTTAGTGGATTCATTTGGAATCCAACATTTCTTCTTAGAGGCACAGTGAAAGACACAACAGTTTTTTTTGAAGACTTACTTTTCTTTTGTTTTGTTTGTTGTTAACCTCTTTCCTCATCTAAAAAATGGGGGTAACAATAGCACCTCCTTTGTAAGGTTGTGTGGGGATAATGTGATTAAAGATCTTTGCCACTCCTCCCCCCATTCAATAGGCCTCAATTGGAGCTAGTTGAGGCAAGTTTCTCAGGTGCAGCCAGGGAAGGGAAACTTGATTAGGAGAGGCTTGATTGTAGGCAGCCTTACACCCTTGAGGTCCCAGGCACACACCCTTTTGCTATTTAGCTCTTGAGAGGTGTGAAACCTTCAGGGCCCTAAGGACCAAAGCCAGTTGTATGTGCACTGAGTTCTAGCCAATCAGATGCCAGCTAGGCATATAAAGAGAGCCCACAGTGTGAGGGAAGCAGAACTGAGAGCAGCAGAATTGAGGAGAACTGAGAAGAAGATATTGAGGCAGCCATCATTGAGAGACACTGCATAGTGGAGAGTACAGACAAGAGAGCTAGGGAGATTAAAGAGCTGAGAATCTACGACATCAAGAGATTGGAGAACTGAGAATTCAGGAAATCCAGGAGACTGCAAAGACTCTGAGAACTGCTAGGGCTTTCAGAACTTCAGGAGAGAACACAGGCAAGCAAAGCAGACAGTTAGGATTCATGAGTGATTGTTTACAGGAAGGCCCTAGCAGGGGGAAGATTACAGGATGACTTGGTTCCTTGCTATAATACAGATATAATTTCCTTGTTGCTACACAGAGGTGGGCTTACTGGTCTTGCAATATAATTACTGCTATATAGAATTGGAGTAGTTGGTCTTGGGATTTTATCCTCTGGTGTTTAAATAAATGTTATACTTCTTCTAGCTTCCTACGTAGAGAGTTTTTCATACTTTGTAATTCCAAACCATACAGGTATGTTCATGGTCATGCTGGAGGTCATGAATCTTGCCTTACTAATGCATTTAACACAGTGCCTGGCATAAATTATGTGTTATATAAATGTTAGCTCTTACCATATTATACTCCAAGAAAAAAGTATAAATTATTTCATATCTGAAAAAAAAACCTCCAAGAGGAATAACTCCAACTTGACTCAGCAAATATTTATTAAGCTGTGTGACCTGCTGGGTCTTGTGTACAATGGACATGACTTTTCCAAGGGCATATGTAAGCAATGGCAAAAGAATTATGACATGACCCCAAAGGGTAACCTATGACAGCCAGTCAGGGGATTTATCTCCCCAGTTCCACTTCCCTTTCTGCCATTATCACTAGCAGAACAATCAGCCTTCTCTGTCCCCTTTAACCAAAGAAATAAGCATTTAGATAATACCTAGTGTGTACCAGGCACTGTGTTAAATGCTTTACAAATAAGATCTCATTCAATCCTCACAACTGTGGCACTTAAATGTTATTATTATCTTGAGGAAACTGAGGCAGATAGAGATTAAGTGACTTGCCCAGGGTCATGCAACTAATAAGTCTCTGAGGCTGGACTTGAATTTAAGTCTTCCTGACTGTGGTCTATCCACTGTGTCTATGGATATGTAGCCTCCCAACTTCTTCCCTTTTCCTCCTGGCAATGACTGCTTGAGGCAGTAAAAACTTCACTGTAATTGGCACCTGTCCCAGAACTTCCACAGGCAAAATTCCCCTTGCATCCTCAAACCCTGTTCCCCAATAGCAGAGGATAACTACAACAGGTACATCCCAATGGACTCTGCGCTCCCCAGTAGTGGCAGATGAAAAAAAACCCTATCCCCATTTTTATTTTAGGTGGGACAGAGTAACTTACACAGGATGAACAGATATGAACAAGTAGCAACCTATATTGTGATCTCATTACATTTTCTTTCTTCCCAAACCCAGACCTCTTTTCCCTTCTGAATTTTACTCTCATTTGAGGATATAACTATCCTTCCAGACAGCCAGATTCACAACCCCACTGTCATTATAAATGCTTCACTCTCTCTTGCCCCATATACCTAATCTCTCACCAACTCGTGTTTCTATCTCTATAACATCTCTTGAATATCCCTCCTTTTAATTCACATGGCCACCACCCTCCTTCAGGGCCTCATCACTTTTCTCCTGGACCATTGCTCTATCTCCCTTTCCCAACCCGTCCCCCACACAGCTGCCAAAATGATAGTCCCAAAACAATGATCTATCTATGTCACAGCTCTAGTCAACAAACTCTAGTGGCTCCCTATTATCCCTCCCTAGGAAAAAAATTGCCTGTATTTAATCCTTTTAAAATGTCTATTTTGTGTAATTTTATAGTGCTCATGATTATTATTTAACTTATAACAAATTAAATGGACATATAATAGAGAGAGTGCTCAAAAACTTTTTTTTTGCTAATAAGGTTGTTAGATCAAAAAAGTTTGGCAAGCAGAGTCCAGAGAAGCTAAGTCGCCCCTGCTCTGGGGCTAGGTTGTCCTAACTGGCAAGAGTTAACTCTGTGTAGCCCAACCCAGTTCCCCAACCATGTTTCACCCTGCCATCTTCCTGCTCCTGTGTATCTCCTGCTCCCCACCCCCTTCCTCACTTTCCATCTCTTTTCCCTGGGAATAGTAATCACATAGACACTCTTGTGCTACTGGAAAGGACACGTCAATGGAATGCCCCAAGATTCTATTCATCATCCCTGTGAATTCCTGAACAACATTCCATGCTCTTCTTTCATTCTCAGCACATAAAAAACCCTTGATAAAAGATTTTTCCTTCATTGTTTCATTTAGCCAGTAAGTTAAACCACTAATCCTCAAAGTATACAAATTATTATTATCACAATTATTTAAATATTTGTATTAATCTCTCAGCCTCGCCTCCTTATACAGCAGAGTATGGTTAGAAACAACACTGTATTGAAACACTTAGGTTCTACACACTTTGCAGACCTTAGTTTCCCCATCTGTATAATGAGGGGCCTGGATTAGATGACCTCGAGGGCCTTTGCCAGCTCTAATATTTTAGAACTATCACCTCCTTCCCTGTTCTGTGCAATTTTTGTGATGGAAGCTTTAATACTGAGAACTCTTAGCCTTTGACATGCACGATTCACCATCTTAAGGATGTCCTCCGCACTAGCTAACCTTCATGTGTGGTCCTCGGCCTTTAACAGTGCAGAAGTCAGCAACTCTGGAACAAAATGGTTCAGACCCAGAAGAGTTTTCTTTTCTTTCTTTCTTTTTCTTTTTTTTTTTTTGAGTGACAATTCCCTTCCATATAATGTGGCTAATGAAAAGACCTATGGTTTACTCTGTGTGTGTGTGTTGTATTTAAGTGTTCTTGGTGCCTTTGAAAAGTTGTAAAAATAGGTTTGTTTTCTGTTTGCCGTTTTTCTCAAAGTCAACTAATCATATGATTCGTTGCCATGAAGGGAACAGAAGCCATGACCACGATGACAGAATGAGCAAGGAAGAAAACCACTGATCAGAGGAGGAGTTGTTATTTTGCTCACACTTAAGCATTGTTCAAAAATGAGTGGAAAAGGACTTAATTTTCTATATTTACGTATATTTCATACATTCGCTTTAAACCACCCCCCTATTTCAAGCATTGCAGGTCTCTCACTTTGAAAGAAAAACCCGAGGGTGAGCAGAGAGTGAACTAAGTTCATTCCATCTGGAATTTGGGAAGATTCTATCTTGAGATTTAGAACTGAATTTGACCTTTGTGAAGAGACTCCAATTTCATTTGGGGATTCAGCTCTAATCTCTTGGGCTGACATAATTATACTGAGAAATTAAAAAGAAGAGGCTCAACATACATCTTGGATATGTTTTAAAGTCTTTTAAAATAAGCAGATTAAGGTATTAAGTGTAAATGAGTGAGAAACGTCAAGATTACCTTTATTTGCCATAGGGTGGTTCAAGAAAACCTGAGAGGGTTATCAACAGCCACATGTGTATAAAAAGGTAGGAATTTGGAAACAAAAGATTGAGGTGGAAGGTGTCGTCTCCAGGGGCTCTACTACTTTTCGTGGGTTTTGTTATTTTCTTGACACTCTGACCTCTTTCATTTTGCTGAAGACCTAAAGATTCTTCAGAGGGAGAGGAGGGGGTGCCCAGGAAAACCATAGGGATCTTAGGACCACACAGCTTTTATAAGCCTCTCTGGCAGAACTCCTCCTCTGCTGCCATGGGTATTAAAGGCACAAGATTGCCATAAAGGATTAAGGAATATTTCTAAGGAACAGCTAACTCAAAATCAGATGGCTGTTTGGGTCAGAGACATTGATTGGTTCAAAACATACTAGGGCTCTACTTAGCTGAATGCTTCAACTGTGTTCCCTCAAAAGCTTGACTTCTAGAGGCTGAGATTGGGAGAGCCCACACATTCTATTTCTTTTGAGAAAAAAAAAAGGTAGCCGAGGGCTTTTTTTCCTAATCTGATATCTAGGTGTGTGAATAACTTGCTTTTTTTTCACTGAATAAACTGAAGTTTAAGCCCCTGAATTCTAAGCTAAAAGAGATAATCCAAATAACATACTTCTATCATGGCGAATAGGTATTACCTCAATGGAGAACTCCAGCTAACGCCAGAAGCTTGTCGTGTAGAGAAGCTTTACAACCATATGCCCATCATCTACCATGAGAGCAAGAAAGTAATCCCCAGCAGAACCTATGTACCTAGCAGCATCCACAAGATAACTGGAGTGTTGGTTGTTGTCCTTCATGCTCCAAGAGGACCAAAAGGACATTAGTATGTCAGGGCCAAGGTACAATGTGTCTGACTGTGGATGATCAGACCAATATGATCTCAGAAGGTTCTACCACAGGTGAGGCACAGATAGGAACGTTTGGAGTGGAGATGTATCTAACTCTATGCATCTCGCATTTCTTTGGAGCAATTCCGCTTTGCTCATAGAGCATTTCTTTGATGCAGTCACGTCATGCTAGGCGCTCCTTTGCCAGTGTCTCCCGTGTCATGCATTTGATTCCAAAGTTCTAAAGAGAGACTCTGAGAGTATCCTTGTATCGCTTCTTCTGACCTCCATGTTGAGCACTTGTCTTGTGTTAGTTCTCCACAGAATAGTCTAAGCAAACACACATTTGGCCTTCAAGCAGGATGATCAGTTCATTGCAGTCGCTTTCTCTGCAATAGAGACCGAATGCTTAGCAACTGAACTTGAGAAAGGACCTCAGGGTTTGGTACCTTATTTTGTCAGGTGATCTTCAGAATCTTCCTAAGACCATTCAAATGGAACACTTTTTTTCACATTAGCCATGTTGTAAAGAAGAATCAGAACCAATGGGAGAAACCACAAGAAAGAAGAAACAAAAACAAAAAAAGAGAGAAAGCAAACAGTGTGCTTCGATCTGCATTCAAACTCCATAGTTCTTTCTCTGGATGTGGATAGCATTTTCCATCATGGTCTTTTGGAGTTATGTTAGGTCCTTGCATTGCTGAGAGGAGCTAAGTCTGTCCAAGTTAGTCATCGCACAGTACGGCTATTACTGTGTACAGTGTTCTCCTGGTTCTGCTCACTTCACTCAGCATTGGTTCATGTAAGTCTTTCCAGGTTTTTCTGAAGTCCACCTGCTCATCATCTCTTATGGAACAATAGTATTCCAGTACATTCATAAACAGCAACTTGTTCAGCCATTCCCCAGTTGATGGGCATCCCCTCAATTTCCAATTTTTGGCCACCACAAAAAGAGGTGCTGTAAATATTTTTGTACATGTGGGTCCTTCTCCCATCAAATGGAACTTCTAACAAAGGCTACACACCCAACATCACTTTTCAGACATGGGAAAACAGAGTAATGACACCACCAAAAGACATCAATAACCCTGCATGCATTACAGAAGTGAGTTGCCCCTTCTCTGGTTGTGTGCTCAGGCTACATGGCCCTTCCTCTCACTGAAGATGTGTGTAAATGTGAAAAAGTACAGCCCTGGTTCAAGAGAAATATTCTACCTCTACTTTTCTTGCTCTATTCTTTTATTAAATGCCTTTGCTTTAAACTAATTGTATCTTCCCACTGAGCAGTGAAAGTAAACACATTGTTAGGAATCAATGAATTATGATGTTGAATAACACGAGGTTCCACAGAGTGCCTAGAACCGAGGGTAGCTTGTGTGATGGATGTATAGATGGGAGATATACCCTCAGGGGATGTATTGTAGGGTCTCTTCTGCATTCATATTTAAAAAGTCATATAGGAATCATGCTTTTAGATTTATCGAGCACTCCAAGTAGAAGAAAAAAAATGTAAGAGTTTTGTTTCCTACTCTGGGTTCTTCTCATTTTCTCCTCAGTCTAGAGCAGGGCTGTCCAACCTTAGGTTTTTTATTGAAACAATACACAATATATTTTGATTTGCCATTTTTGTGAGAGCTCTGCAGTAGCTTGGCTTCCTTTACTAAAGCATTTATGTAAATTTCTATGCTTGTAGGCGGGCACATAAATCGCACTTCGAGCCGCGTGCGGCTGGCCACATTTTGGACAGCCCTGGTCTAGAGTATCGCAAAGAGTGCTAGATTTGGATTCAGAAAACTTGAGTTTGAATCCATTTGATTATAAACTCTTTAAGGACAGGTACTATCTTTTTTTCTTTTTTTTATCTCATCACTTGGTACATAGTAGGAGCTTAATAAATGTTTATCGAATTGAATCCCAGCTCTAGTATTTACTGATTTTAATAAATTGGGGAATTCACTTCCACACTCGGGCCCTCAGTTCCCTCATTTTTCAAATGAGGGGGTTAGCTTAGATTATTTCAAAGATGCTTTCCAGCTCTCAATTCTCTGATCCTCTGTCTCCTCATCTACTCTGCCTAGGTTTATAGCTTCTCCTCCAGTAGAATGTGAGATACTTGTTCAATTTTTCCGTGACTTTCTAATACCTGGTCTATTGCCTTGTACACAACAGGGACTAATAAAAGCATGTTGAATTGAATTCAACTGAATTTCTCCCAACTTTTGCAATCATTGGCATATCTTTCCATTTGAGGCCTTCCCTCCCAGGATCTAAAAGTCCACATAAAGTCTTTTAGTCTGGTACATTGGCCAGGAGTCAAGAATTCTTGAATCCTGATGTTTTCTCTGCTCTCTGGTTTCCTATGTAACTTTGGGCAAGCCTTTAAAATGATTCATGGTCTCAGTTTTCTCATCTATAAAATGGAACTGATGCTGCTGACCTGCCACACTAGGGTTTTAGGTTGAGTAGCTAATTAGGGATTATGAAGCACTTTGAAAGTATAATGTGCAGTATATAAATGCTCATAAATAATAATGACACGTCTATGAAACAGGGAGCTTATCCAAAAGCTCTTTGGCAGACAGGGAAATGAAAGTTCAATGAAAGATGAGTCTGTTTCCCAATGTTGAGGAGGAAGTCAGGTATAAAATTGGAGATCCCTCTCAAGACTGCTTCCTCCCTTTTATCTCTTGAGTGGGAGCATGACATAGCAGAGTCAAAAGCTGTAGGTTTGGATTCCAGTGCTACCACTCCTATGGTCTAGGGCAGGTCACTCTTAACCGCCTCGGGCCTCAGTTTTCTCATCACGGTCCGGAGGGTTATAATTGAAAGGACATCCAATTGGACCCCCTCATTTTACCAATGAGGAAACTGTAGCTCAGAGAGATGACTTAGTCAAGGTCACAAAGCTACCAAAGCTGGGATTTGAACACAGGTCTTTTGATTCCAAATCTAGCATCCTAATATCCTAATACCTAGCATGTGCATTACTTACTTCTTTCAAATAAGCCTATTGAAATAGGAATCCCTATCCCTTAATTCAAGGTGTAAGAATTCTCTGTCCAGAATGGTTCTTCTTCATCACCCACTCCCTACTCCTTCCCTCCACTGTCATACATTCTCTCTCTTGGATATTTGGTATTCAGACTGTATAATAATTACTCTCATCCTAGACCTTCTGACCACAAAACTATAGTAATAATGTACTTGCCACTGGCTCCCTGGGTAAGAAACATATTCCTTATTAGATTATCTGCTCCTGCCCAACTTGACAAGTTTAGATAACTCATTTTCTGGAATTTTGGGGGCTATTTTACTTTTATCCAAGCCAATTAAATCAATTATCTCTGTCCTAGAAGGTTTAAAAGGGTTCCTCTAACTGTTGGCTTCTCCTTGCTATGTCCCTTAATAAGCTTATAGTCTCATTCCCGTTAAGAGTCCCTGTGACTCCACACAGCTTACCGACCATCTTGGCCCTTCTCAAGTGTGAGTCTATCATACTCTTGTGAGTACAGTGTCCCTTTTAAAACTGATCTTTTCTTCCTGTTCAAAACTCGTGTCTTCTGGTTTTGCTCCCTTTGGGGTCCTTTATTTGACCCCTCTGAGCCTGACTCATTTTCCAGGCTATATAGTAAAAGACCAGCCAACTGTGGGCAATTTTCCTTGCCCCTTTCCCTCCATGTCTCTCTCTGAGCCACTGCCTTTACATCATATCTTGACCCTCCCTTGGGAAGTGTTTTGCTAGATTACAAGTTTCACAATAATCAAATATTTAGGGGTGTAACTGTGGAGAGACTCCATATTTCCACAATGTTTTGGCCTGAATGCAACTTGCTGACTGGGGAAAATTATCTGTGAAGTGCATCTTCCAGAAGGCTGTACACGAGCCACAGTGTATGACATTATCCAATGAGAACCCTCATTGTGAGAAGGCTCCCAGAATAGAGAGTTTTGAAACAGGCCATTGAAAGTGTCACAACAGGGACACAAGATAAGGTTTGGAAAAATACAGGCATAAGCAGACAAATGGGAGGGGGTGGTGGTGTTAAGAAATGGCAGCCACATATAGATACTTCTGAGAGCATTGATTCATCCTGGTGTGTCATAGGGGCATCATTTTGAGAAAGAGAAGCAGATGATGTGAACCTGGCCCTGATGTCATGAAGCTCCAGTTCGTATGAGAACATTGATTATTGACTGCTAGACTGAGACAAGTGGCTAAACTGAGGCTTATTACAGAGCAAGTCTCTAAAACCCTTCCATAATGGGTGTGGGAAGGGAAGGGAGGAATTGAATGTGCATTTGACTCTGTCTCTCTTGGAGCTTTGGTAGGCAGAAGTCATCTGGACAGGGGCACTGAGAACACATATACCTGGTTCAGTTTCTTATTACTTGCTATTCGGCTTTATTAAATGCTTTTTGCTTCCATGCATCACCTGGCTTGGAACAGCAGAGATTTATAGGATAGGGGCTCAGGTTCAAATAAAAACAGAAAGTATAAGCCTGAGCATGGCTGGGGTGGGGAATACAATTACACAGTGAAAAGCAAGATACCTTAAGCATGTGGTAGATAATATCAGCTGTTTCTTTCAGACTCCCATCCCCTTCCTCCAGTAAACTTTTGGGCTATATTCATGAGTTTTTGGTTGTTCAACTGTTTTTTAGTTGTATCTGACTCTTTGTGACCCCCCATTTGGAGTTTTCTTGGCAAAGAGACTGGAGTGGTTTGCCATTTCCTTCTACAATTCATTTTACAGATGAGGAAACTGAGGCAAACAGGTGAAGTGACTTGCCCAGGATTACACAGTTAGTAAGTGTTTGAATTCAGATTTGAACTCAGGAAGGTGAGTCTTCCAGACTTTAAGTCAGGCATACTATCCCCTGTGCCACCTATCTGCCCTCCATACCATTTAGAAAAGTCAAATAGGAATATCTGCATAGGAAACAATATGGCACTGGATTTGGAGTTAGGAGATCTGGCTTTTGATTTTCAAACTCCATTATTTACCATATATATGCATATGTGTGTGTGCATGTGTGTGTGTGTGTGTGTGTACGTACATGCATATATATATACATATATATATATATATACACGCACACATATGAGTTGGGGCAAGTCACTTCCCCACTGTCGGTTTCAGTTTGCTCATCTGTAAAATGAATGATGAAGGTATTGGATAGGATCCTAAAGAGGAAACTGTTTGGAAAGATTAATGTCAATTACAGGGAACACATGTAGCAACTTGAATTTAAAAAAAAAAAGATATATATATATATATATAGAAGCTGTAAGCAAGAGCATGCAATGATGGATGAATATCCAAGAATGGCATAGTCATACAAGAAAAGCATAAAGAGTAATGATGTTCCAAATGTGATGAAACTGGTGATGAATGCTGAGGACAGCAAAGAGTGGTTAGTTGATTTGTTTTCAGAGCTTTGCAGAAGACAAGAGGAGGACCAAAAAGGAATGAGACCACTGCTCAGAAGGGTGAAATGTGGAATCAAAACCCAAGATCAATTAAAAAACACAACTAGAAACCAAGGAGGTGCCTATCAATTGGGGAAGGGCTGGACAAATTGCAGTATATTAATGGAATGCAATTGTAATGTAAAAATGAAGAAAAAGGTTTTTCAGAGAAACTTGGGAAGGCTCGTATGAACTGATGCAGAGTGAAGTAAGTAGAACCAGAAGAAGAAGGTACACTATAATATAAGTATCATAAAAACAATTACAAAAGACTTAAGAACTCTGATTGATTAAATGATCAACCACATTTCCAGAGGACTGATAAAGAGCGCTGCTCACCTCATGACAGACAAAGGACTAATAAGCATAAGAGAAATAAATTTTTGGATGTGGCCAAAGTGGGAACTGATTTTATTTGAATATGCTTATATGTTGCAGGGGTTCCATATTGCTTCCTTCCTTCCTCTTCCCTCCTTCTCTCCCTCCCTCCTTCCCTTCCTTCCTTCTTTCCATTCTTTTTTAATAGGTGGTAGGAGGTAGGAGGGAAAAAAAAATGCTTAATAATTGGAAAAAAAAACATGATTGGGTTGAGAACCCCTAGAAGTCCTCAAGGAGCTTGTCACCAATACCAGATAAACTATAGTCTAGAGCAGGGGTGGGGAACCTGTGGCCTTGAGGCCACATGAGGCCCTCTTGGTCATTAAGTGCAGCGCTTTAATTGAATCCAAACTTCACAGAACAAATCTGTGGCCTCGAGGCCACAGGTTCCTGTAATAGAAATTTAGATTTGAACATCTTTCCTACCCCTTAATAGGACATGTGACCTGCTTATGTCACAGGAAGCCTAAGTCATGTGTGGTGGGAAGAGCTTCCTGACAGGAAAAGGAAGTTATGTCACAGGAAATTAATGCCCACCCTCTTGATTGTTAGAGCTGAACAGGCTGACTTAGCTGTACTGTGAGTTTGTTTTGGGGGGAAGATCCCAGTAGGAAGTCAGAGAGGTTTTGGGATAGCAAGGCTCCGTGTCGTGAAATTGTGTTTTAAGTTCCTTGCTGTTACAATAAAGTGGGCTACCTGGCTGTGGGAACAGAACATTTGGTTACGGGATATGATTTTCTGGTGTCTGAATAAATGTTGTACTTCTTCTACCTTCTTTGTGGAGAGTCTCATGCCTTGCGATACAGAACTACCTGGGCATATTCATGATTATTGTTGATGTTGTGTTTATTGCGTTACTGATACCATCTCCCACCCCTGATCTAGGGTAGTGAAAGAGCTGGCAGACCTGAATGCGAAGTAACTGTACACTGTCTCTGAAAGAGATGTCACGAAACTGGAGAAAGGGGAATATCCAGCTTCTCAAAAAAAGAAAGAGTAGAACCTCTAAGCTATAGACAAGTGAGCAGCAATTTGGTTCCTGACAAATTTCTAAGATAGATTATAAAATGTATGGTTTGTGAAAATTTAAAAAGGTTCATCAAGAACGTGTCCTAGCAGACTAAATGAATTTTATTTTTTGAAAATGCTCCCAAATTATTATGTCAGGGGAATATAGACATAGTGAACCTAGATTTCAGTAAAGCATTTGGCAAGATTTCTGTGGACAATGGAGAGATGGGTTAGTCAATGACATACTTATTTGGATTTAGTTGAAAGAGTAGCTATTGAAAGTGTCAGTGTTGACTTGGAAAATCTCCAGTGGAATGTCCCAGGTCTATTTAACATCTTTTATCAGTGACTAAGATACAAGCATAGGTTGCATGCTTATTGAATTTGTAGGCAATACAAAGCTGGGAAAGAAAGGTAACAAGTTGTATGAAAATTCTCTAAAAGTACAAATTACAAATGAGTTGCCAGTCTATGTAAGTGGAGGGTTTTCCATATCAAGAATTCCAGTTCTCTATACTGATGAAGTCATATGTTGAGGCATTCTATTACACACACACACACACACACACACACACACACACACACACACACGGGATATTTTCATTTTCATTTAAAAAGTAACATGCTAGGAAAGGTGTCATAGAGCCTGCTGTTCTATTATGTTCAATTATCCAGGCTTGTCCAAATTGATGGGTTTGTAAAGGGTGAGGAATCTGCAGCCTTCAGGCCACATGTGGCCCTCTAGGTCCTCAAGTGCAGCCCTTTGACTGAATCCAAACTTCACAGAACATTGTTATACAGAACATTGGCCACATGTAGCCTCAAGGCCGCAGGATTCCCCGCCCCTGGCATCTTAACAGGCACCATCTGGTGACAGACACCTGAAGTCGTAGGCATAGCACGCAAGAAGACCTAACCAGCCTCTGTGGGATACAACTTGCATGTGATGGCAAACCTCACATTTTCTCCAACCACTTCAGCATCTTAGCCCTATCTAATTACACACAAATTTTTATTTCACTAATGTAAACTACATGTGCACTGCTCATTTATTATTTTTGCATGTTGAGCTTTTAAATTTGCTGGCTTTCATGTAATTTCCCTTAATATCCAAATGATATGTAATTTCACCATTTCAGAAAGGCAGACCAGAATTCCTACATGTCTGGAAAGCATTGTGGCACAGGCGATGAGGTGTGGGGAGCTGGCATTATGAAGATGTGATTCAGATTCTGCCTCTGACCCTTACTAGCTGGGTGAACTTGGGCAAGTTAACCTTTCCAAGCCTCCGTTTCTTCATCTGTAAATATGAAAACAATAATTCCTGTAGGCCCTATCTCACAGAATTCTTGTGGAGATCAAACGAGACTGAGAATTTAAAACACTGTCTAATGTCTAGTAGTAGCAGTACTATGGTGGTGGTAGTGGTGGTAGTAGTAGTAGTAGTAATAGAAGTAGTAGTGGTGGTAGTGGTAATAGCAGTAATAAAAATAGTCAAAGCAATACTAGTAATACTGGTAGCAGTAGTGGTATAGTAGAATAGTTGTAATAGAAGTAGTAGTAGTGGTAGTAGTCATAGTAATAGAAGTAGTTGTAATGGTGGTCCTAGTAGTAGTAGTAGTAGTAGTAGTAGTAGTAGTAGTAGTAGTAGTAGAAGTAGTGGTGGTGGCGATAGTAGTGGTAAGAGTGGTGATGGTGGTGGTGGTGGTAGTAGTAGTAGTAGTAGTAGTAGATGGCTTTGCTGAGTGCAAAACTATCAACTTCATGTGGCGATGAGCTCTTACAGTCTAGCTAACTAGCGTGGTCCTCAGATAAGAAACATTCAGTGTTTCTTGCTTGGTAAAACCTGCCAGGTCCAAGATTTTCTAAACACGCACCTTAGAGGAGCTGCCTTGCACCCTAGAGTCTTTCCTCAGCACATAATAAGCACTGAATACATATTTGTTGAAGGTTGAAGGTGTTTGCAGAGTATGAAGCAGCAAGAAGATATGAACCGAGGCTGGGGATGAGGATGAGTGAGGTTGATAAAACAATAGCATATATACTCTCTTCCCCTTTTCCTCCTTTCCCCTCTCACTACTATCGATGATTGGGTAAAGAGAAATATGAGTGGCACATCTGAAGGGAAAAAGCAGACAGAGCAATGGAAATCCCAATGACTCTGGTGGTATTTTTTTTTCTTTTCCTCTTCCTTGCCCTTCTACATTCCTTTCTCCTTGTCTAACCCCTTCTTCCCACCAGTGCTGGGGGATGGGGGCAGGAAGATGGCAAAAATATATCCACATGATATTCCCTCTCTTCAATTCCTTACTTAAAATGGGTCAGTTGGGTCTCCCTCATGCATATAAGACTGCAGGCTACAACAGCCAATGAGATTGGTGCTGAGGGATGAAGGGTGGAGGGAGCTGAAAGAAGTTGACCTGCATTGGGGATAGAGATAAGGAATCATTTCACTTTTCTCTCTCCTCCTAATTTACAATAATGATCTGGTGCTAAAGAGTCAGGAATCTCATTCCATTCCACAAGCATTTTCTGTCCAATGAGGATGTTTGAATGAAGGCAGATCATCCAACCCCCACATACATATTTCAGGAAAAAAAAATCTAAAATTCACACCAGACTAAATAATAATAAATGAATCAAATGAGAAACTATAATAATTGACTTCTTCCATCCTCGAACTGCGTGCGCACGCACACACACACACACACACACACACACACACAATCAGCTAGGGCGTCAGTAAATCCAATGCCAGTGTAGGGAAGCAAGCAAGTCGAGCTGCCCAGCACAACCAGTGATGAAGGGCTGAGACTGAAGGGCTCAGGCATCCCAAGAAAACCCTAAAGTGATCAGAAAGTTCCAAGATAGAGACCTTAGAAACCAGTAGGGCAGGGCATAGCAGCACTCAGATTGAGAGAGCCCATGCACCTATGGGCCCCAAGATATCTGGCACTCTATCTTGTAATGGGGTGTCTTGACATGTGATTTCATCAGTGTAGGCAATTATGTAGAAGACTCTAAAGATACAGGATTCTGGACATTCAAAATCTGGGTGGAGGAGTACATTGGTAATTAAGGTGAGACTTTTTATTGTTTTAGAATGCTAAATTAATTAAATGTCTTTGATTGAGCCTCACTAGGTGCAAAACCCCATGCTCACACCCTTTTGCTAACTAGGTACTAAACCCCAGGCTCGTGCCCTTTTGCTGAATAGGTATGAATGCTTTGAACCCTTTGAGGTGTGAATCCTGATATACAGAATATAAAAGCTCAAAGTTGGCATTCTGTCTTGGGCTCTCAGTCACTGGAAGAGTTGTGTGGGACCCTGGGCAGCCACACTAAGAGCCCCCAGCTCATGAACCCAAATGTTGATGTTTTCCTGATAACTATGACTTATGATTTGGTCTATTTCTAATGTATGTTTGTAATTTGTATTTGCTCTGAAGTTCAGGTTTCTGGCTTTTCCTCCTGAACTAAGTGAATAATATTTGTATGTTGGATTAAAGTAAGATTGTTAACCCTTTAATGTTGCTTTCCTTAGTAAAGTAGATCAAAAGAACCTGCGCTGGCAGCTCTTGTTGCTGGTCTCATTGGGTCTTATACTCTACAACAGCCGCTAGCCGAATTTCTACAAGGGATAACCCCAAGATATGAAAACCAGTTCAGAAACCCAGGTGATACAGGGTGGGAGGCTGACCACCCCACCCAAAAGCACCCAAAACGGCAGAGCCTTGCGTTTACACAAAGTCCCAATTCTGAAACTAAAGTTAGAGATATCAGTAAATCACAAAAGATACTTATCAATATTAAGAAAAAAAAGAGACCATAGGTCCAAAGATGCCCTAGAACTCAAACCAGAAGGAGAGTAACACTGTGATGACTAAAAGAGAGTCAAAGAAAAAAATGAATTTCCCATATCAATACCTAGGAAAAGCGAAAGATTTTTTAAATGAAATAACCATTGTAACAATTATACATAGTCAAGCAAAGCAAATCTCCACATTGACCATGTCCAAAAATGTGTGTCTCATTCTGCATATTTAGTCCATCTCTGTTAGAATGTGGGTAGCATTCCTCATCATTGGAAGGATAGCAACATTATAAAGAAAAACAAACTTATGACTAAAGAACTCAAAACAATGCAGCAACTAACCATGTCCTCAAAGGACCTATGATGAAGGACTTTACATGCCTCCTAAAAGAGAGGCAATGGACTCAAGATGAAGAAGAAAGTATATATTTTTGGAAAAAAGTAACCATGGATTAACTTTGCTTTGCTTATTTGTTAACTTTTTTTCTTATTTCTCTTGATTTTTTAATTGAAGGGGTTAGGAGGAAGGTTTTGGTTTTTTTTTTCAAGCATAGTGGTACAAAAAAAGAGGGCCATTGTGCCATTTTTTTAAATGCCCAAAAGAGAACTAAAGGAAGTTCAGAAAAAATAGACAAGTAGGACAGTTTTAAAAATAACATTTAATTTATTGTATACATACATATTTTAAAGCAAGGGTCATAGAGATTCTCATTTCATATATAATCTTCATTTTGTGCTTTTCAGCATACATGGGATTGCTCTTTTTGGTCTATAAGTCTAAATAAAAACAAAATTAATTTTAAAAGCAAGCATAAATTAAAGGTCTACTATGTACTAGGTACTCAGGATTCATGGAGTTTATATTGTACTGGGAAGAAACACATACATACATGTATATATAAATACAGTATATAGGTATGTATATACAAATATAAGTATGTTGTATATAATAAATTACATATTCTATAATTTATGATATATTTTATGTAATTATATAATATATATGCATATTATATATTATACATAATAAATATATAAATATATATTCCAAAGTAATTTCCCAGGCTTTAACTAAGGGAGATAAGGAAAGACCTCATGTAGGAAGTGATTACTGCAGCTGAACCTTAGGGAGCTAGGGATTCCAAAAGGCAGGGGTATGGAGGGAGAACATTCCAAGCTTGGGAGCCAGCATGTGAAAAGACATGGAGATGGTAGGTGGAATGTCAAGCACTGGGAAAGCGTAGACCAGCTTGGCTATAAAATGGATTCCGAAAGGGAGAGTAATATGAAATAAACCTAGAAGGATAGATTGGAACCAGATTGTGAACTCTGTTGAATGCCAAACAGAAGAGCTTGTATTAGGCAGTAGGGAGCCAATGAAAATTCTTAAGTAGTGGAATGCTACGGTCAGATCCGTACTTTAGGAAAGTGGGAGGAGGAAAAGGAAAGATGGCCAGAAAGTTTTTCCTCTCCTCTGTTCCCTTCTTTGCTACTGATCATTTCAATTTGAGGTCAAAGAGGAAGGAGAAAAGAAAGAAAAATCCTATCCTGGCACTGATAGGGGACATGCAGGGCTGTTCTCTCCACTGCACTCCTCTCTCAATGGCCTTGAGGTCAAAATGTAAGGTGCTCTTGGCTCTCCAGTATAAAGCACACTTGGATGTCCAGCGTAAGGCATGCTTGGCTGTCTGATGTAAGGTGTACACACATCATGGACTGGCTAAGCTTGGATTTTTAAATCATTCTAGTCAAATGTTAGAGTGTTATTCTAAGATATGTTTGGGCAAACAGAAAAAGGTCTCCTGGTCATGATGAGCTGATGGGACCTCCTTTCTGCCTGAGAGAAATGATTCCCAACCTCATCCTCTCCCCATTCAAAACCCCAAACTAAAACACAAGAGACCCTCTTAAAATGACGGAGAAGAAGGGGAAAATCTCTTTCTGATCTCCCAGCCAGTTTTATCATACCCGAAGATGGTTTATAGAATTCATATGACTTGACTCAGTGGTTGTTTGATAGGGTTGAAGGCAAGAAGACTTGGGTTCAAATCTTGCTTCTGAAACTCACTATAAATGTGACCATGAGTGAGTCATTTAATCTAAGTCTCAGGTACCTTCTAAGCAGGAACATGTTGGTAAATGTTTAACAACTAGATCTCTTTTTTAAAAAGTATGCAGAAGATACTTTTAAGTTTAATCTGCATCATAAATATTTTCTCCTTCATTTTCTTAAGTCTAGACAATCAACAAAACAATAAAGCAAGCCCTGATTTGTAACATTTGCTGATTTCTGAGGTATAAGTTCACATACTGAAATTTTAACAATTGGCTCTCTGTAGCGCCTTTCAGCTTGCTCCAGGACACGCCTGGTTAGACATAAAAGTGGAGATAATAGTATCTGTGGCATCTTGCTCACAGGGTTATTGTGAGGATTAAGTAAGATCACATATGCAGAGAACTTTGCAATCCATAGAGTGCGATATGAATGTGTTAGCATGGAACAGAGCTAGGCTACATTTCCAGCAAGCCTGGATATTTTTCACTGGCTTCAATAGAGGAAAACGAGTTCAGGTGAAAGACAAATTCTGATGTATTCAACTGGCACTTAAGCTTCAGTGTTGATCAGCAAATGGAGTTGGGGGTCATGGACCTGAAGCCTGTCTTACTACCCACGTGAGATTTCGGGCAACTCATTTCTTTGGGCCTCAGTTTCCTTTTCTATAGAAGGAGGAGCATGGACTGAATAAATTTCCAGCCCTTAATCTATGGTCCTTAATCCCAAGCATTTTCCAAGACCCCAGAGAGTTCAGCTCCCTTCCCCTAAAGCTCATTTTGAAGTCGGGGGAGGGAACCCATCTTAGGTGGCTATGTCCACCTCATCTGAATGCTGTGATGCTGCCAGGCAAAACAAAGACGCCCACCTCGCTCAGGGCTGCAAATCTTTCAGCTCAAATCTCTGGTGGCAAAGAAACAGCATCCACATTTGCAACATTCCAGGGCTCTGAGTGGGTTTCTGGAGCCTCCCAGGCTTGCTCTGCAAGGGGAAGAAATTGATGACATGGACGTTTGTTCCTTTTCAATAAACGGCCTCTGGAATTAATAAAGGATTTGGAAATGCCTGACTTATGGTGAAAGTTTAAGAGAAGGAAGTTGTTAACTTGGAAGTTGCAACAAACCATCTCAGTCAGGATGCCTCTTGTTTTAAATTTCAGGAGTACCTACTATGTGCCGGAGCACTGAGCAGAAACAACAAGAAAGCTATGCAGAACTGTATCTCTTTTATTGGGGAAATCATTCGTTTTGGGTGGCTTGGCAAAAAGCAGCTGTTGGCCAATGAGCCCGTAAAGGCTGGTCCCAGCCTACTTTTTATTGTTTTTAACAAGAAGGGGATGGAAGGTGTCTCTGATGGAAATATCAAGTTTCCCCAGAAGGATGAAGCACAGAGAGAGGAGAAGGAGGCAAGATAGCGAAAAAGTTGAACTATTTAGATCTCATTTTGCTCCTGCTTTTTTCTACCAAGGACAATGAGCTGAGGAGAATAGCACAAAAGTAGTTAGCAAGGCATTGAATCCCAATGTGGATGAGATGGTCAAATAGCATGTTTTTACAGTTTATATATTTATTTGTAATTTTTAAAAACAATTTAAACTTAAATACAAAATGAAAAAAGAAAAAAAAACTGTCAAGTATTCAGCAGACCATAAGAGAGGATTCAATATACAACAATAAATTTCTGTTTCAATATAATATATATTATATATAATATATTATAATATATAATATATATAATATATTATAATATATAATATATATATATATAATAAATACTACACATTGTTTTCAAAGCTGCCCAGCTGTTCTTTGCTTCCTTGTTGGTTTTCTGTTGCTCTCTTCTGTGAACTTTTTACTTTATTTTTTTCCCTCCCTCCTCCCACTACCCTAAGGAAGGCTACAATTAAGCATAGATATATGCATATATCTATACATATATCAGGTGTATACATATGTATATACATATATCTATATGTGTATCTATGTTTTCTATATCTATATCTATACATATACATAGATATCTATAAACATACATTTACATACATATATACACTTGTACACATACACGTAAGACTATTCTATGCTTATTTCCTCCTATCATCTGTTTCTCTGATAGCATCTTTCTCCATAAGTCCAAGCCTTTCTATATTTTTCTAATTCAACCAGTTTATCATCTCCTATACCACAGCAACATTCCAACCCAATCACATCCCATCTGAGAGATTGCCTATGAAAGTTCCCCCTTCAATTTTCTGTATTCCTTCTATTCTTGACTACATATTTATACAAGAAATTTTTTAAATTAAAATAATCAAAATTTTCCTTTTTACACTTCAACAATGCTCTCACCTTGTAATATAGTTTCAGGTCTGATATTGATGAATTTATTTCCTTTATGTCTTTTTTTTCCTGGTTTCTTTGAAGATCCTGATCTTTTTTCCTGGTTTCTTTGAAGTTCTTGATCTTTTGTTTTTCTGAATGAACTTTGTCATTATATTTTCTAACTCAGTAAAAAAAACTTTTTAGTGATTTAATTGGGATGACATTGAATAAATACATTACTTAGGTAAAGTTGACATTCTAAAAGTTATATTGGCTTTACCTACCCATGAACAATAAATATTACTACAGTTATTTAGATCTGAGTTTATTTGTACAAAAAGTATTTTATGTTTGTGTTCATATAATTCCTGTATCTGTTTTGGCAGGTATGTGCTCAGGTATTTTATACTGTCTGGGTATTTTAAATGGTCTAAAACAATATTTAATAATATTGCTGACACAGTGTAGTTTCTTTTTCACTTTTTATTAAATTCATTTTAACTTTAACTTTGTCTGAGATCATAATTACTATCCCTGCTTTTTTCATAGTAAATTCTACTCCTGCCCTTTATTTTATCTTTGTATATTTCTCTCGTTTTTATAATGTTTCCTGAAAGCAATATAGTGTTAAATTCAAATTTTTAATCCGCTCTTTATTTTCGTTTTGTGGGTAAATTCGTCCCATTAACATTCTAAGCTACAAATACTTGCTGTGTGTTTTCCTCTTTCTTGCTTTTCCTCACTATCCTTCTCACCCTATTTACCCTATTCCTCCCCACTCTTCTGCTTTACTTCTACCCACTACCTTGCTCTCCTATTCCTTAACCTACCCGTCCCTCTAAGAGTCCGTCCCTTATCCTCTCCCTCTACCCTATTCCCTTGCCCTTTTATTTCTTTCTGAACTTAGAAGACTTTTATACCTATACACACACACATACACACACACACACACATATACACAAGCACACATATGTATATATTTATATATACATGTATATAAATATATACATACATATATATGTTTTCCCTCTTTAACCCATTTCCATAAAAGAACTGATATGTATCAATTTGTCATTTCCGTGGATGACGTGATAGATGTCTTTGAGAATTTTATAGGTTATCTTCTGCTTGGACCCAAAAAGCCAAACTAAGTACTATAGGTAGGAGTTGCTAATACTTGGATATCACCTGAGGGAAGAAAAAAATCCCTAACAATTTGTAATTGTTGTTCAGTAGTTTTCAGTTGTGTCTGATTCTCTTTGACCCCATTTGGGGTTTTCTTGGCAAAAATACTTGGCATAGTTTGCTATTTCCTTCTTTAGCTCATTTTACGGTTGAGGAAACAGAGGCAAACAGGGTAAGTGACTTGCCTAGGGTCACATAGTAAGTGTCTGAGGCCAGATTTGAACTCACAATGATGTGTCTTCCTGACTCCAGGACTGGCACTCTCTCTACTGTGCCACCTAGCTGCCCCTTGCACTATCTAGGTGCCCCATTAGAGGTGTCCAAAATTGGAATGAGCTACCTTGAAGAGGTATTGTGCTGATCCTCATTGAAGGTCTTCAAGATAATGTTAGACCGGGGCAGCTGGGTGGTGCGGTAGATAGAGCACCAGCCCTGGAGTCAGGAGGACCTGAGTTCAAATCTGACCCCAGACACTACATTTACTAGCTATGTGACTCTGGGCAAGTCACTTAATCCCCATTGCTTCGCAAAACAAAGAAACAAACAAAAACAAACCAAAAATAATTTAAAAAAAAAGATAATGTTAGACCACTACTTATCAGATACATATGTATGCGTATGTATGCATATATATGTATATGTTTATATAGAAAGTCCAACTAATATTTAGACAAGAACTGACCCTGTGCACACATGTACAAATATATGTACATGAACTGTTGCTCATTCACCTACTATATACACCTACATATATGTATATATAGACTTACATATATGTATACATACACCCACATATATGTATATATACACACAATACTATACTACACACACATATACATATGCCTATATATATACACATCCACATATACAGGTAGATGTATTACATATACATACATAGCCATGTAGGTATACCTATATTTATGTTTATACCTACATGGAAGGGCAGCTAGGGCAGCTGTGTCTGGAGTCCAGAGGACCTGAGTTCAAATCTAGCCTCAGACATTTCCTAGTTGTATGACCCAGGGCAAGTCCCTTTAACACTGCCTCAATTTTGTCATCTGCAAAATGAGCTGGAGTAGGAAATGGTAATTTCAATGTCTTTGCCAAAAAATCTCAAAATGGGGTCACAGAAAGTTGGACAGGACTGAAACAATTCAACAACAACAACTCATATATAAATAGGTGTATACATGCAGGAAAATACGTGTGCATGTATACACATATATGATGTGTGAGTGGAGAAGTTCATTGGAACACACACATATATATGAAATATATACATATATATCTAATACTTGGTGGTCTAGTACCACCAGTATATATGTGTTTATAGAAATATATATATATAAACATTGTATAATACATAATGCGTACAAATATATATGAATATACATGTATATGTGTGTATACACACACATCAATCAACAAACATTTATTAAGCACCTGCTTTGTACCAGGCATTGTGCTAAGTTATAAGAGGGAATTCTTGTGAGTGTGTGTGTATAATGTACATACCTACCTACTATCTATTTATCTATTTTTGACTCTCTATCTGTATTATATTTATATTTTATGTGATAATATGCTTGTGTATGTGTGAGGGTAGGGGAGTTTTTGTTAAAATACAAGTGGGATAATAGCCTTCAAGGTCTTTTCCAACTCTCTAATTTTATGAGTGGGAAGAGGAAGACAGAGAAGGGAGAGCTGGTTGAACAAAATAATAGAATTGGTTGAAGGGCATGAAGGAAGTGACAGACAACTTTAGAAACCCTTAAGGATGCGATTAGTTGGAATTTGGAGTAAAAAATTGTGGAGAGGCAAGGATAGGTTTGGGAAGAGAGAGTGCCATGATCAAAGCAGTGGATGAGAAGATAATTTTGGCCTTAAGGGAGATACTTGGCTTTAACAATGAGAAGTCATTTCTCAGCACCAAATTGCTTTTTCCCCTAGGGTGAAAAAAACTTAAATGAGGGAATGGGGAAAAGATATATAATTTGGTAACACTGTGGGCTCACTACAACTTTCTTCCTTGTCAGATTCAAGGCCTACTTTATCTGACCTCAGATGTCTGACATGTTTCCTCTGGTTTCTTTACCCCTTTTTAGAATTAGCCAATCAATGCATCTGCATTATCATCAAAATTATTTTTTTTCAGAGCCTATCATTAATAGGACACTGTGGGAAGGGAGGGTAAAATCCTTACGACCCCTGTCCTGGAGGAATTTCTGATCTAAACAATGAATGCATGATTTTTTACAAATTCTGGTCTTCTCAGAGGAAGACTGGTTCCCAATGAAGACAAATGAAAGTCTGTGTGCAGAGAAGAAGAGCTGGAAAGAACACAAGAAGACCGATCTTGCCCAAGCCAGGGAAACCCAAAGTGTCAGGTCTGTGACGTAAAATGTAAGACTAGCATTTTAATGAGGACCTAGCTGTCTTGGTCAATGCTGCAGATGGCCCTTTTGGCACTGCTGTACAATGTAGGTGTTTAAATGCTAGACAGTGCTGAAATGCTTAATGCCCTTCTCAGAGTTAACATTTATTAGAGTGGTGGCACATGGAAATGAGGTTTGTTTTTCTTAGTGGATAAGTGTTGGGAAAATTACAGTATTGGCCACCGGATGGCATAAAAGTCACTGAAGTCAAATTGCTCACTTGATAATTGGTTTACTCACCTAAAAGAATGGATCTCTATGACTCTGGAAACCCAGTGGCGCTTCTTGAAGAAAGATTACTCTGCTGGGATTACCCTATTTGCATGTCAGCAGGATCTCATTAGTAATTCCAGTTATAGATTGCAAGCACAGCCTAATATACGTTCCACCGTTAGTGAACTATGTCAGTAACTCTGAGATGGAGTACATACAGCTTATGAGATGGCGTTCATGTCGAACTTCAGTAAGTAGAGAAATAACAGGATGTTAAGACGCATTCCCCCATTGATAAATTGTCAACGGATATGAATAGACACTTTAGGAGAAGAAATCAAAGCTATCAATAGTAATATAAAAATGCTCTAAATCATTAATAATTAGAGAAATATACATTAAAACAACCCTGATGTACCACCTCATACTTCTCTGATTGTCTAACATGGGAGAAAAGGAAAATGACAAATGCTGGAGGGGGTGCAGAAAAATAGGTGCACTGATGTCCTAAAGTTGTGAACTGGTCCGAACATTCAGAGAATAATTTGGAACTATGCCCAAAGGGCTATAAAAATGTGCATACCCTTTGATCCAGCAATAGCACTACTAGTTCTGAACCCAGAAGAGATCAAAGGAAAAGGAAAAGGACCCATTTTAACGAAAACATTTATAGCAGCTCTTTTCTTGTGGTATCAAAGAATTGAAAATTGAGGGGATGCCTATTAATTGAGGAATGGCCAAACAAGTTGTGGCATATGATTTTAACACAATGCTATTATGCTGTAAGAAACAATGAGCAGAATGATTTCAGAAAAACCTGGAAAGATTACACGAACTGATGCAAAGTGAAGTGAGCAGAACCAGGAGAATATTGCAGTAATAGCAATATTGTATGATGGATCAACTGTGAATGACTTAGCTGTTTTCGGCAATACAATGATCCAAGACAATTCCAAAGGACTCACGATGGAAAATGCTAACCACCTCCAGAGAAAGAACTGATGGCATCTGAATGCAGGTCAAAGTATATTTTTCACTTTATTTTTTATGGGTTTTTTTGAGGGTCTGTGTCTTCTTTCACAACATGACTTATATGGAAATACGTTTTACGTGATTTCACATATCAAATTGTCCACTGTCTTGGGAGGGGCAGAGGGAGGGAGAGAATTTGGAACTCATAATTTTTTTTAAATGAATGTTAAAATTGTTTTTATATGCAATTAGGAAAAATAAAATATTGTTTAAAAAAAGAAAGAAAAGGGAGGGAAGGGAAAGTAAGGAGAAAGGGAGAGAGGAGAGGAGAGGAGAGGAGAGGAGAGGAGAGGAGAGGAGAGGAGAGGAGAGGAGAGGAGAGGAGAGGAGAGGGAAGAAACAATTTTGTCAGCCTGCAATCTTAATCATCATCTTATCCCTAACACATTCATTTTCAAATGCTTTGTCTTCTGCTCCTCCAACCCAAGTAAAACTTCAATCCCTTCCAAGATCCCCTTGGTGCTTTGGGAGACACTAGATATAAATCATTTTGAGTTCCTAGAGAGCATGCCCCATATTTCCTTTATCATTACATGGAAGGCTATCTTTCACCATTTTAATATATGGGGAAGAGACTTGAGATAACTAAGAAGAAGAGCCATAACTTACAATTTTTTGCCTCAACAGCAAGCATCAGAATGCATAGCAAGTGGAATGAAAGTGACCTACCTGAGGATGGAGATGGGTTAGGGGGCATGGGCATCACCCTGTGGGAGAGTGACAGAGGGATCAAAGCATTGTTTACCTCAACAAACCCCCTGAAGGATTATTATTTCCTCAGCTAAACTATAAATTCCATGAGAACCATAAAGGAATGAACACAGGACTAGAAATTCAAAAGTCTGAATTCTGTCCTTGGCCTTGATGCTAATTTCCATTTAACCTTAAATAAATCCCCTTTCTGTACCTAACTACTTCGATCTGTTATATGGTTATAATTAATACATTCCTAGGATAAGAGAACACATATCACAGTACTTTAAAGTTTAAAATGCTTTGCAAATATAAAGTTTATCATAGTAATAATCACCTTTAGTATAGAGATCATAGATTTGAAACTGAAAGGGACTGTGGAGATCACCTAAACATATTCCCTCATTTTGGAGTTGAATAAACTGAGGCCCAGAGAGTTAAGTGGCTCACCCAAAGCCCTGGAGGTGGAGTGGCAAGGCTGGTATTTCAATGCAAGCCCAGGCATCTTGTCCCTACCCTTCCCCACCCTCCCGCCATTAGTGTTTGCCATAGCAATAGACATAAAGATTACAAATAGGCAAAAGCATGTGTGATTCCAACACCACTGATGACAACTGGTTGATAAGTTCTAGAGATCTGTAGAGAGGAGTTCTAGATAAGTTCTAGCAAGATCCTTAGAGAGGGGTTCTAGATAAGTTCTAGAGAGATCCCTAGAGAGGTGTTAAGTAACTTTCTCAGGGCCATTCAGCTGGCAGAGGATTTTAACCCAGTCCTTTCTGAATCCAAGCCTAGAACTCAATCCCTTCATCAGAGCATGCTGTCTTTACACAGCTGGCCTTCAACAAAGATTATATATTAGATGTCAACACCTATCATCCTAGCACTGCTATATGTTGTAAATACTCAGATACAAGAGGAGAGTTAGGGCTACAAACATGGAATTAGTTTAGAGAGTTTCAAATGTGGGTGCACAAGCATGAGAGGAATTCCTGCGGTCTGCGGAAAGAGGAGGAAGGAAACAACAGAGAAAGGGGTTGGGGCTGAGGTAGCGCCAGAGCAGCAAAAGCCTCTTCCTCCCATTCTCTGCGACATTCATAATTCCATTCCAATATATTCAATAAGTGTTTCTTCAATATGATGCCATTTATTAAGGGGTCTACTACGTGCTAGACCTTCTGGTAGGTGCTAGGACTACAACCACAAATATGAAACAATTCTTGCCTCAAGGACTTTACATTCTAATAGGAGGAAACAGGCAAATTCTGTGAAGAGAGTGTCAGCTGTCTCCACCATCTTTCAACAAATGGCTATCCAAAACAGAGGAGGCAGCCTTGGAAGAGAAAGGAGACAAGATGTGCCAGACAAGTCAAAATAACACTACAATCTTGAACACCACAAGTCCTAAAACCCTAATGGGGACATCCCAGGGTTCTGAACCTAAGAATTCTTTTGAAATAGCAATGCTTTCAGCCCAGTGTCCTCAGCCATCACCCTGGGAAACAATCTAGTGGAGATAAAGGCTGGCAACAGGCAGCCTGCAGGTGCTACAGGCACATCTATCGATGACCCAGAAAAGAAAATTCTTGTCATCAAAGGCATTGGTATTGCCACATGGTTCAGCATCAGTACCTGATATAATTTTATTGGTGGAAATGACATTTAAAAAGCTTTATCAGCTACCTGCAGTTATATGAAAAAATACTCTAAATCACTATTGACTAGAGAAATGCAAATTAAAACAACTCAGAGGTACCACCTCACACCTATCAGATTGGCTAGCATAACAAAACAGGAAAATGATAAATGTTAGAGAAGATGTGGGAAAATTGGAACACTAATTCATTGTTGGTGGAGTTGTGAACTAATCTGACAATTCTGGAAAGCAATTTTGAAACTATGCCAAAGGGCAATCAAACTGTGCATACCCTTTGATCCAGCAATACTACTACTAGTTCTATACCCCAAAGAGATAATAAGAAAAGGGAAAATGACCCATATGTACAAAAATATTTATAGTAGTTCCTCAGTTGGAAATTGAGGGAATGCCCATCAATTGGGCAGTGGCTGAGCAAGCTGTGTTATGTGAACCTAATGAAATACTATTATACTTTAAGAAATCACAAGCAGGCAGATGTCAGAAAAACCTGGAAAAGACTTACATGAACTGATACAAAGTGAAGTAAGCAGAACGAGGAGAACATTGTACACAGCGACAGCAACACTGTGATGATCAGTTGTTCAATTATGAATGACTTACCTCTTCTCAGTAATACAATGATCCAAGACAGTTCCCAAGGTCTCATGATGGAAATGCTATTCACAGCTAGAGAAAGTACAGATGGAGTCTTAATGCAGATCAAAGCATACTTTTTTCATTTTCTTTATTTTTTCCTTTTGGTCTGTTTTTCCTTTAACAACATGACTAATGTGGAATATGTTTTAATGATAGCACAATATATAACCTATATCAAATTGCTACTGTTTTAGGGAAGAGGGAGGGGAGGGAGGGATTGGAGAGAGAAAATTTGAAACTTGAAAATTTTTTAAATGAATGTTAAAAATGTTTTACATGCAATTGGAAAAAATAAAAGGAGGAAGAGGACAAGGAGAAGAAGAGGAACAAGAAGGGGGAGGAGGAGGAGGAGAAGAAGAGGAACAAGAAGCATATAATGAGTGCCTAATAAATGCTTCATTCATTCATTTATTCATTCATTCAAAGTAATCTGGGATAGATTGTGGAGCCTTAGTGACTTACATCAGTAAAGGATTCTTGTGGTGCATGAGCTAAGCCTTGGAGGGATCTGGTGATCCCAAGAAGTAGAGAAGCAGATAAAGACCATGGAGGACTTGGTTCATTACCCAGGCAAAGGCGTGAAGACAAGAGGTGGAATATTGTGTTTGGCAAACCGGAAGTAGTCTGCTTTATCCAGAGGGTAGTTGGGGAGGAGGAATAAGGCACAACTGATCAGATAAAAGGAGCCAGATTGTAAACACCAAACAGAAGCATTTATATTTTCTCTTAGAGACACTGGGGAGCCACTCGAGCTTCTTGAGTAGGAAAGTGACAAGGTAAAAGTCATTCTTTCAGAATGACAGTTTGGCAGCTATGTGGAGAATGGATTACAGAGTGGGGGTACTGGTGTAGTAGGAAGGCCGAATTTATGATCTCAAATATAATCATGTATATGTTTGAATGGTC
>CM053623.1:334113770-334139239 GCA_028646595.1 Phalanger gymnotis | reverse complement strand
CATGCTCAGGGAAATTGTGAGTTTCCCAAGGTCACCCAGGAAGTAAGTGGCAGAACTGGAATTTGACCTGAAATCCTCTGACTCCACATACAGGCCTCTTTCCAAGATGATATCCTTTCCTCCCCAGGACTTCCACATTCCCTTGACCTGCAAACAAGAAAATCCTCAAAGCTGAGCCCGATAGCTGCTACTTCTGCCTGCAGAAATTGCATATGGGGGAAAAGAGGATGGAGGAAGCCTTGCAGCTTTGATATTCCTTCAACAAATTTCGGAAATTTATGGTTTATTGCTCTAATTGGCTATCAGGGAAAATGAAGTAATTATCTAAGACACAGGATGTTTGTTATTGATCTGATTGTGGTCATATAAACTTCCTGTCCTGAGGGGAAAGCTCTTAATTTCTCATGAGGAAAATCTCTTTTCCTCCCTTGGTCTCTTCTGTTTGCAATACCAGACCCACAGACAACAACAAAGGAGAATTATTGCCCCTCGGCCCCTTAGCACATGCTAGTCATAGCCTGTTGCTTGGGGGATTTACTATTCAAAGCAGAATTAAGAGATGTCAATCGCTAGGGCCTCAGAAATTAGTTTCATATTGGCATAGTTGACAGCAGCCAAAAAGGAAGAATTAATAAAACATTATGGTGTAGTACAAAAAAAAAACCAGCAGATTGACGTCATCCATTAATCAGTGACCTAACCAGAAAAACATTGGTCAGTGATTAAAGAAAGATGACCCAAAGGGAATGCAAACCAAGTCAGATGGTCTTTGGGCAAAGCCTCCAAATCTAATGTAATTTCAGGCTGTCCTCACAATTCAATTTTCCTTGAAGCCCTCGGGCATGTCTGCCATAGAATCTCCAGCCTGCTCCTATCTGAACAGCCTCAAGAAGAGTTCTGAGAAAATGGCAGTCTTCATCCTCAATGAACAGCTCAAGGGAACCCCTGTGGCCACACATGAGGAAAGTGGTGGGATGGGGTAGGATTATGGCACCTGCTGACCATTACCCTCAACAGGAAGGGAGCAAAAATTTGTCTTCCTGCTGGCTTCGGCTTGACAGGTACTGACAGCTTTTCTAGGGCAGGGATCCTGAGAACTTCCACCTGGAACTGTCCATCCAACTCATGCCAGATGACAGAAGGGAAGGGTGAGCAGTCTTCCTTCTGCATTTACAATTCAGAGCCATGTGGGATGTCTATTTCATACTTGAGAACTTAGTAGGCCTTTTGGGTTATCAGAAAAAGGGATGTTGGGCCTTTCCTGTAGCTGGATGCCTTTCAACTAATAGTTTCTTTTCTTTGGACCATTCAGGGTATCCCAAAAGTCTTAGTGGAATTTTAAGCTTTAGCTTGACTAGCATAAAACTGTACTAAGACTTTTGGGACACCAAAAGGATAAAAAAGAGTAAATTGTACAGTTTGTAAATTGTAAAGTTACCAAAATATTTGACGTATATTATCTCCTTTGAACCTCACTGTGAGGCAGACATGCCAAACATTATCATGTCCATTTTATAGACAGGTCAACATAGGCTCAAGTTATGGAAATTATTGGGCCCCAGAGACAATGTCAGAGGCTGGATTTGAACTTGAGTCTTCCTTGTTCCAACATTCAGCTCTCTATCCACTGCACTGCCCGATACTGTTTGGTTCACCCTTATGTAGTAGGGAGCCTTTTCCTTATGCTTTTACTTAATATAGACATTTTTCAGGGCCAAAAGAAAAATGAAAACAACTTGCTTAGGTATTTCTTCTTTATTATCCTCTTGTTTTCATAATTTGGTACCTTAGACCTGGTACATCTGGGCAGCTAGGTGGCACAGTAAATAGAATACCAGACCTGGAGTCAGGAAAACTCATCTTCATGAATTCAAATCTGGCTTCAGACACTCACTAGCTGTGTGACCCTGGGCAAGTCACTTTACCCTGTTTGCCTAAGTTCCTCATTTATAAAATGAGCTGGAGAAGGAAATGGCAAACCTTTCCAGTATCTTTGTCAAGAAAACCCCAGATGGGTTCATGAAGAGTTGGACATAACTGAAGAATTACAAATTGAGATATCAAAATTGCTTTGCTATCTAGTAAGGTCACTTTATAATATCTGTGCCTCATGTCTCTTCTATTCATTTGCAAATAATTGTGGATCTTAGAATGAGAGCTGGAAGGGACTTTAGACTTCATCTAATCAAAGTCTCTCATTTTGCAAATGATAAAATAAACAGTCAAGTGGTTTACCCAAAATTATGCATGTAGTAAATGGCAGAGCCAGGATTTAAACTGAGGTCCTCTGACTCCAAATTCAACTCTCATTTTCTGTTTATATAGATTGACTTGCAAACACCTCTCAAACAGAAATTGACTTGTGCTCCCATCTAGAGAATATTACAATTGGCTTGTGTCTCGGTTGCTACAGGAAAGGTAAAAGGACCCTTGGCTCCCATGCAAGCTTTGAGGTGAACTCCTATCTATCTATCTATCTATCTATCTATCTATCTATCTATCTATCTATCTATCTACCTACCTACCTACCTATCTATCCACACATACATGTATGCATACATTTATATGTATTTATATGTTTGTATATGTACATACACATATATGTTGTTGCTCGGTCATTACAGTTTCATCCAACTCTTTGTAACCTCATTTGGGGTTTTCTTGGCAAAGATACTGAAGTGGTTTGCCATTTCCTTTTCCGGTTCATTGTACAGATGAGGAAACTGAGGCAAAAAGGGTGAAGCGACTTGCCCAGAGTCACAGAGCTATGAAGTGTCTGAGGCCACATTAGAACTCAGGTCTTCCTGATTCCAGGCCTAGCACGCGATCCACTGCATCACCTAGCTGCCTATGTACATATAAATACATACATATACATATATATGTACATACATATGTATATACACATGTATGTATGTATGTGTATATGTGTGCATATATGAGTATACCTATGTATATGCCTATGTATATATAAATGCCTATGTATATATAAATACATACATATGTATATACATATGTATGTATATGTGTGTATACACACATACACACATATATACATATATATATATCAACAGGATGGAGGCATCATGGTGCTGGCTTAAGAGTACTGGATTTGGAATCAGAGAACCCAAGTTCAAATCCTGCCATTTACCACCCTATATGTCATTTATTACCTTTACCTCTCAGGGCCTCAGTTTCTGCATCTGCTAAAAAAAAAGGCGCTAGATTAAATGGCCTCTAAGATCCTTTCTAGTTCTGAATCTGTAATACCATGAACCTATAATCACCTAACAGATCCTATAGATACTTCTCAAAACTCATACCTGCACTCATTAGCTGTTCAGGTAGTTACCTTTACTTTTCTGGTGGGCCTCCTCTTTCCCCATAAGAGTTCTTCAGACATATAATACTTGCCTGTGGATTAGGTCGCTTCATGAGAAGAAAGCCCTTGGTGTTCCATGTTGTCAACTTGGCTCCTTCTGGTTAGCCCTGCCTCTCCCAATGGTCTTTACCATACTCAGCTTTGGGTTGAGGCCCCCTGATAAGGGAAGCACTTGGAGTCCAGAGAGACCTCAAGAAGATGATGTCAACACTAGAGCATCACAAAAGGAGAAATTCATAGGAAAGCCATTGGGTATTTCCTAGAGGAGATAATGCTTAACTCCTATCTCAACTAGCTGGTCAGGACGTGCTAGAATAAACAAGGGATTCTCAGTAGATGCCTATGGGCTTAAGAACAGCTAATAATCCAAAACAGGGCAGAGCACTGCAAATAGTAGTCATTTAATAAATATTTCTTGAATAAATGAATGAGGACAATCATGGAGACATGCCTTTTATAACTGAGTCCTAGGCACAACACTGACTTAGATTTATTTTAAACACGAAATAGTCATGTAGCAAGAGCTCAGGACAAGGAATCAAGGGAGGCCTAGCTTTCGGTTCCACCTCTGGCACGTCCTAATCTGTGACCCTAGGCAAGTCAACTGACCTCTTTGAGCCTCAGATTTCTAATCTGTAAAATGGGAATAGTGACAATAAATAATTAACTCTCAGGGTTGTTGTTAGGCTCAGAGATTTCATATATACATACATATATATTTATATTATTATTATTTATATCATTCATTTTATTATTATATTATATGAATTTAATACTTCTTGACCCTAAAAGAACTATATAAATGTCACCAATTACATTATCATGGCTCTGGACTATGAATGCACAGAGCTGAAATGAAGTCCAAACCCTGCCATTTCTTAGTTATGTGATATTGGAGGAAAAAAGTCACAATCTTTCTGAATCTCGGGTTCCTCAAATGTAAGATGAAGACAGTTATACTCATGCTATTGTCTTCACAGGGTAGCGAGAAAATCATTTTATAAACTGTTAAGTACCATATAAATGAGGTGAATACAGGGAGAGGGTGGGAGTAGACCCTAAGGGTGTCAACCCCAGAGAAGAGAAGCCTCAGGTGGAACATGATACCTATCCCTCAAAGGCTGAGACCTTGAAAGGCTGTCCTGCTGAAGATAAATTGGCCTTCTGTTTGGCTTTGGAAAACAGAACCCCGAGCAGGGGTTGAAAGTTGAAAGAAGCAAATTTCAGCTTGATGTCAGGAAAAACTTCCTTTACTGAATAGGGCTGTTCTAAAGCATCCCAAAAAGCTGCCTCAGGAGGTAGTGGATTCAGCTTTACCAGAAGTCTTCAAGCAAACGCCAGATGACGTGTCAGGTATGATGTAGAATGATTCAGTGTAGGTTGGCCCCTGAAGTCTCTCGCACCATTAAAATTCTGTGATTCTGCGATCTAGTCTATTCCTGCTCTAGATGTATGACTATAATAATGTGTGTGTGTGTGTGTGTGTTGTCTTACCTTCAATAAATGGGTAAGAATAGTTTTCTAGAAACTTCTTTCTCCAGTGGATGTTCATAGAATACCAAGGTAGTTCCCACGGTACTCCTCTCTCTATAGTAATGGCATGTGGCCACATAGGTCAAAGCCACTATAAAAAAGCCAGTGCTAGATTCTTTTCCATAACATTTTAATACATATTGTCCAGTCAATGTAGTTATGATGTGGTTCATATTTATACATTCATATTTTCTTCCTACCTGTGTATTTTTAAGAAGTTCAATAAAATATTTGTTCAGAAAGCGTTCAGGACATGCAAAGGTCCCGGGTGCCAAATTACACAAAGAGTTGGAAGAGATCAAGGAACAGGAAGTTGAATGAGTGAAAAGGGGCTGGGTAGAGACCCACGAAAAGGGTGAAAAGAACAAGACTGGCACTTAACTCAAGAATGAGAGGAATCAGACTATAAAGTTGAAAGCAGAAAGTGTCTGCCTGATTCTTTGTTCCCACAAATTTTTGCCCTAATCATTTTGTACCTCTCTTAGCTCCCCACCCCTGCTCACTCACATATGCAGAAGATCTGACCATTAAGGAAGGGGTCAAAACCAGTGGGAGGTTCCTCTCACGTCCGTTGTTCTTTGTACTGTTTGCCATGGCAAGGAGGTCTTTGACATCAACCACATGTCGCCTGAAAAGAACAAATGGGACTTAACATGGTGGTGGCACAAAGTAGGTGCTTAATAGATGCTTGTTGACTGACCAAGACACTAGGTACCAGTTACCTAAGCTCCAACCCCAAGGTCAGGACTATTGTGTTGATTGTGAATTTTTCCAGAACGTTCAAAAAGATTTCTGAAATTTAAGAGAGATTAAATTGATTAGCGAAGCTAACTTTTAGGCAAAACCTAGCTTCTTCAATGCCCAGAATATTGTCCATCTCTCATGGCATGAAATACAGCAAAAAGAGCATTAATTATATTACATTAATTGCAAGTCATAAAGAAGGCCTTTCTGAATTCCTGAAATATATCTCTCTATATATATGTATGTATGTATGTATGTATGTATGTATGTATGTATGTATATGTGTATATGTATACATGTGTATACATAAGTATATATACATATATAATTATATATAAATATGTTATATGTATGTATGTATAATGTATATATATTATAGGCATATATGCCTATAATCATATATGCATGTGTATATATTATATTTGTATATTACAGGTGTATATTTTACATATAACATATATTATCTATGTATGTGTATTTGTATGTATATATTATATGTATATACATTTGTGTATGTATATATAATATGAATGTATTATATGTGTATGTATGTGTGCATATGTATGTGTGTATGTGTATACACACATTATATATGTATATACACATATATTTACACATATATGTAGACTAGCAATCTACTTAGTTACTTAGTGTAAAATGAGGGGGTTGCAGAGATGATCTCAAAGTCTCTGCCAACTGTAAATCTATAATACTATGTTCCTAGAGTAGTCTTTCGAAATGAACACAATTTAATTACTTTCCTGTACGGACAGTAACTGGAACTAATTGCTAACAAAGTGCTTTATTGTTTTAATGAATAGCTGACTTGTTTGTAATTAGTGATTTCCATTTGTAGTAGACTACTCATGTAGCGTCCTTAAAATCTCCTCTCAGAAGCAGACTACATAGGCCCCTGCATTCTTATTTCTGTAAGCCGTCCCAATTAATGTAATCAGAGAAGGCCCAGATAGTTGGATTGAATCATTCAGTTCAAGGTGTAAACTAGATGTGAGTAAGTCCAGGTTCTGTTTGGGAAGAGCCAAGTCCTTTGATCCTTTCACGAAGACAGATGATACCACCCAAGATATGCTTTGAGAATCAAACACACCTGGGACTCTGTTGCCTTGGAGGTGGGGGACAGCACAGAATGAATTTCCTTCCTACCTCCCCCTCCCCCCACTGACAAAGTGACCACCTTGTGAACTCTGAAAGTTTGGACTATGTGGAATTCAAATGGGCAAAGTGGTGGTGAGCTTGGAGCAGGAGTGGCTAGTGGGAGTATTTGCATCAGGCTCTGAGAGACACGCCTAGAACAAACTGGACAAACCAGCTTCGGAGCTCTACACAGCACTGAGCCTTGGAATCAAACAGAAAACTACATCTGAGAATTTAATGAGGACTCTACAAAGGGAGACCAGAACTTCTAATAATCCGAAGTTGGGAGGCCTCCTTAGCCACATGCGCTTTCTACTCCTGCGCCTGACTACTTCTTACTTTATATTTGAGCCTACTCTCCCCAGGGACCTTATGTGTACTAGGGGAGAATGTGTACCTATTGGAACACGGGGTGGGGCAGGGAAGGAAGGGAAAATTGCTTTTGTTTCAATTGCCTTGTAGTAGAACAACTTAGTAAATGCCCTTTCCAAAAAGTAATTAACTCTGGCTAATGAGGGGAGTTAAGGAGGGGGAAGAAGAAGAGCATTAGGGGGCAGCTAGGCAACACAGTGGATGACGCACTGGCTCTGGACTCAGGAGGATCTGAGCTCAACCCAGACTTAGACACTTGCTAGCTGTGTGACCTCAGGCAAGTTCCTTAACTTTGACTGCCTCAAAAACAAACAAGCACCAGTACACACTCATGAGCTGTGACAGTACTAGAATGCCCAGGCTCTCACCATTATCCTTAGAAGCCTGAAAGTAGTGGTAACAGCCACCTTCTGGGGACTTGGCCCATCAGAATGTTGGAGAAGTGACTACATTTCCATTATAAATATGTTCACCAAGCCCTTTTACATACATAGAGGACAGAGCACTGAACTAGAAGTCAGAAATCCCCACCTCTGAAATCTGCCTCAGATACTCTCAGCTGTGTATAAGACACTGAATGTCTCTGAGCAGCGGCTCCTCCGCTGTAAAGCGCAGATAACAATGGCACCTATTATTTATCAGGGTTGTTGTAAGGCCCAAAAGAGATGTTGTTGATGCCATTTTATAGAGTTCCTTAAAGTGTGCAAATAGATTTATTTGCATTATCCCATGTGACAGGAACTACAGATAGTATTATCCCCATTGAAACTGATAACATTTTCATACACATAATAAGTAAACAGTTTGACTTTAATGGGTGCCTTATAATTAGTTGTTAATGTTTTCCTTATATTTCTTCTGGGTCTTTTATTATCGAATTTTCCCTGAAGTTTAGGTAGGTTATACAAATTTCCGGTGTTCACACAGCTAGTAAATATCCATGGCAAGACCTAAACCCAAATCTTCTTCATCCCAAATCCAGTGTTCTATCCACTACTCACACTGGAGAATCCTCCACCCCTTATCGTGGCCCCCTCCTCCCACTGGTGAATTCCTGTTCAGAATCCTCATCTGCAGAAGCGCTCTTTTGACTTCACTCTTGATTCTCCAGATTTTTCCACCTTGCCCTGGCTAGGGGACCTTCCCCCTCAAGTCTCCCTTCTCCTGTTTGGAGGCTCCGAGTACAGCAAGAATGTACCATCTTCTCTCTAAGCTCCTTGAGGTTCAGGCTCAGGTTTCTTTTTCCTTATATTTTATTCCCAGGGCTTAGCATAGCTCTTAGCACATAGTGAGTGCTTTAAAAATGTTTTAACTATCTATCCTGACCTGCTTAATGATGTCTCCCATATAAGCAGGAATATGAAAATGAGTGAATAACACTTTGCAAGATTAAAATTTTATTTAACTATATTATCATAGGTTCATGGGTGTAATGCTAGCAGGGACTTCAGAGTGCATCTAACATGGTTCTCTCATTTTATAGGGGAGGAGGCTGAGGTCAAGAGACACTGAAAGTTCCACAGGTAGGAAGTAGAATAGCCAAGATTCAAATTCAGATCCCTTGGCTCCAACGCCACACTGCCTACATAAACTTAGTTATTGTTATTATTATTATTAATTACTTTGCACAGGTAAACATGAGCCTAGCCAAGGTTCAATTCTAAAGAATTCCAAATTAGTGAAATACTTAAAAAGGTTCTGACCTATTCAAAAAGGCACAAAATCAGTCAATAATTCCAACTTTGCACAGAGTTATTTCTTGAGTCTGAGAGTCTTCTCCTCTTTGTCCTTTGTCAACACCAGAACTCGCTCTCTGTGCTTTCTCTGATATCACAAAAGAAGAATGATGATAAAAACAGCCAGTGGTTCCACCTTCTTCTTTAATTGCATGAGGCACTCATGAGAAGTTTCCAAGTATGTCCTCTGACCCAGGCCAGGCCCACTGGGGGAAACAGACAAGACTGATTATATGCTAACAGTGCATTACTCCAACAGAACTGTGGCTCCAAGGATGTGGAGCTTCTGGGGTGTCATCCCACTCATGCCCTCTTATAAGCTTGCCATGGGGGTTCCACCCAATGTGCCTTACCTGCATTCTCTTGACTTTCTGTGGATACCAGTGGAACACCTGAGCAGTCCACTGTTTGGCCCTCTCTCTCACTATGGAACCAGTCCATCTTTTGGAAAGGAGGGGTCATATATTTCCCTAATAATATTCTTTTTACCTCTTCTGCATCACCATCTGGACTCAGGAGGATCTGAGCTCAATTCAATGTGTAGATTTTGAGCAAGGTGGGGCCAAATAAGTCTCTAAATTTACAAATAAATCTAAAATGTATGCCAGTGTGGTGTCTTTCAAATATATAACCAAAACTAAGAATTTTTAAACTTGGAGCAAATGGCACAAATTAAGCTCAGGGCTACTAATATAACACACCCTCTGCTGAGGAGGTGGACAGTAGAACAGGGTAGTTGATATCTAGGTGCTACCTCTGTTGATTCTGTGGTACTGAAGGATTATAGGTACCCTCTAAATTCACTGCCCTAGGGGAAAACCCCCATCTCTCCACCTTAATTATAGTTCTGAATGGTTGGATTGATTTTGTCATATACCCCTCTGTTTACTTTATGCCTCTATCATGTGTAGCCTTGCCCTCAAAACATTCAGATGTCCTACAAAACTTTCCTTTTCTCAAAAGTGGCTTTTTTGAGTAGTCATCATGTCAGCCTATCTTATAGGTAAAAATCCCAACTTTCCCCTCCTTTCCCCTCTGACCATGGCTGGTGACAATGTAATTTCAAGCTTAGCTTCCAAGATCTACTTGGTTACGCCAAGGAACCTGAGATTTCTTAAGTTGACTTGGAGAGAGCTCGTTACACATGCACAGTGTGTTATAGGAAGGAAATGAGTACAAAAAGCCCCATAAGTGTCTAGACACATATAATGAATTTATGTTAACAGAAACAATATTACATATTACTCGTCTCTCACTCAGCTGGCTACGAAGTGGAAACACCCATCCCCCTGCGTGCACTGTGAGAAATTCCTAGCTTTGGCTTCATGAATTTTTCATGGAAAGCAAAACAGCATTTTTATAAGAATGTCTTTAAAAATGTCTTGAACTTGCCTTGGGTGTTCAGCAGGATTCATTTCTGTCATGTAGCTTCCCACGCCTCCCACCTTTATCCCAGCACCGTCCTCTAGCCACCAGCCCTCTCTGAGACCTGACAGGAAAGGCATGGAACGTTCTGGCTTCCTAATCCTCCGATTGCAAGGCAGATTGGGACGCCGGCATTCATACCTTTGCTTTTCTGGTACACCCTCGCACCCCTGGTGGCCTACTTGAGTGTCCCATGCCTTCTCAGTGGGGAAGTAACGTGCCTCATTCAGGATCGACTCCACCTCTCCTGAGTTTCTTAAGCCAGAGATGACACAGATTGGGAATGACTGAGGGCTGCATTATGCCATGTGCAGATGGATGGGGAACCATTTACCTTCTCTGATGGTGGGCCATATAGTCATTTCTGATTCCACTCTAGCTTCCCTGAAGGTTAGGAGGGTGAGATCATGGGATTGTGCAATATGACAAAAACTTCATAGGTGCCCGAGTGCGTGTTTCCAGTGGGAAATTTTAGCAGGGTTAGTAATTTTGAAGAGAACCCATTAGAAATATCTAGGAAGGAAATAGTTCAATTTCTTGTTTTATTCTAGCAGTAGCAATCATATTTTTGATATGAAAGGTGGGAAAAGGAGAGAAATACATTCTGTTTTCATGAGTAATAGCTCAGTTTGATGGCATTCTCATATTAGACCTTGCAAGATAATCAGTCACCCCTGCCCATATTCCTTTCCCAAAGTAATAATCTCCAAATAGTTGTCCCATAGCAAAACAATTGCCAGATCTTTTTCATTCTACCACCACAATATCTCTTGCATCCATCCCTACTCTATTCTTTCAAGGCCATACCTTAGTTCAGGCCCTTAATCACCTCTTACTTCATACAATTACCTGCTGTGTTTGATAGCTGAAAACTAGCAAGGTATCTTATGATTTACAGGCTAGATTTCTCTCTTAAAAGCTATGCCTTAAACCCAATTCACTCTGGCTCTCATTGACTAGCCTACATTAGGTCCTAGCCCAAGCACTGCTTAGTGGTCATTGTTTGGACCCAGCTGAGTCAGAGTAAATGTAAATAGTAATTGTTTCTGTTTTGACCAGAAACCCTGGGGGTCTTGCCCCCCTCCCCTTGCCCCCCATTTATTTTTTTTGATTAGGTAAAAGGAGTCATTCCTTGGCTCATTTCTTATCTAGCCTTAGTCACTGAATGGGTATTGCCTTAGTCAAAGTGAGACCTGGGAAAGACCTTAACTTCAAAAGACCAAGTTCTCCCACTGCATTCGGAGCCATCTGTAGTCATCCTGATCCCTGTCTTGACACTGAACCCATATGGCTCCAGAGGAGAAAGTGAGGCTGGTAACCTTGTACAGCCCTCCCTCACTTAAATCCAATTCACTTGCAAGTAATGGCATCATCTTCCTTCAAGAACAAAGGCCAAATAACAACTATTCTAATAGCTTCAGAATTCATCTTCCTGTCTCCCTTCTCTCCCAAAATCATCCTCTACGTAACAGTCAAAGTGATATTACTAAAGCATAGGTGTGACCATACATCATTCCCCCATTCAAAAATCTCCAGTCGCTCCCTAGTGCCTCTACAGCAAAATTCGAATTCCATTGGTATGGACATTTAAAGCCCCTTGCAACCTAGCCCCAAGCAACCATTCCAGTCTTATTATACATGACACCTCTGGAAGCGTTCTACCTTCTAGCCACATTGGCCTACTCACTCTTCTTAATATGGAACATTCGTTTGCATCTCTGTGTCTTTGCACGGGTTTGTCCCACTCCCTCCTTGCCTTTGCCTCTTAGAATTCCAAGTTTTCTTCAAAACTCAGCTGGAGAAGGAATGGCAAACGACTCCAGCATCTTTGCCAAGAAAACCCTAAAAAGGGTCACAGAGAGTTAGACACAACTGAAAACAACTCAAGGGTAATCTCTTCAGGGAGCTCTTTCATTGGTCCCCTGATGTTAGTGCTTTCCCAGACCCAAAATTACCTTGTATTCACTTTGTATATGCATATATATGTGCATGTATATGATGTGTATACATATTTTGTATATGTGTATTTATATATGTCTACAAATACATATGTATGTAACATATGTGCATGTAACATATTAAGATGTGGCTCACAGGTGGCATAGATAGAAATGATTTGGGATCTGGTCCACTTTGTGAAGAGTAGAAAGATAACCATGCCTACCTTGCCAGCTGCCTATCTAGGTCCAGGCCTGCCAAACTGCCAAGCTTGTATGATCTCTCCTCCACTCTCTAAGAGCTGTATCAGGCTCAAATTATTTATACATGTTTACATGCATACATATGTGACCCCTTCAAATATCTCTTGCCTCGGTTTATGAGTCTGAGTTCAAAACAAAAGCCGCTTCCCATTGCTCTCAAAGGGTAAGTTCACCCTTCGCTTACAAACACCAGCTTATCTTCCTTTCACCAAATGCTGGTTAACAAAATGATTGTCAGGCATAACTAGTAAACTCCTTTGTCAAGGAAAGTAATAAACAGAAATCAGAAAAATTACACAGATTAGAATATACTGAAGAGTATACTAGCATAGAGTGTGAGTGGGATGCAGATACGCTCTCAGTTCAAACCAGGAGAGAAAGCTGTCTCACCAAAGGTGAGCCCACTCCAAGCAACCTCTAAGGCAATAGGCATTGGAAGTCAAGGGGCTTGCTCCCCTACACACTGGCAGCTCTAGGGTTCCAGTTCTCCACTCGAATCCATCACTTTCTCAAGGTCCTCTCTCTATGTCTCCAATAAAACCAAACTAAAATCCCTTCTTCTCTCAGACAGCAATATGGCTCATCATTCTTTCAGCCTAAAGGGAGATGTGCCCCCTTCACAGCAGAGCCATGGGTCTGATACAAGATCAGGAAACCCTTGAAGAAGCATAGTTACCTATGTATTTGTTTTTACATATATGTGAGTATCTCGTTTCCTTCTGGTACTATGTAAGCTTAAGGACAGGGCCTATTGTTTTTTGTTGTTTTATTCTCCTTTAATTAATTATTTTATCTATTATTTTATTTATTATATTTATTTTTATTATTTATGGTATAAATAAAATATTCATTATTTATTTAATCATTCATTTATCTATTTATTCTATCATTTATTTATTCTTGATGACTGATTACTAATAATGGCTGACAATTTTATAGCGCTTTCAAGTTAGTAAAACAAACTTTCAGCTTAAGCTTCAAACTGGATTAAGACTTTTGGACAACCCCGTACACACTTTATCTCACCTGAGCCTCGCAGAAACCCTATAACATAGATATATGCTATAAGTATAATTATGCCCATTTTACAAATGAGGAAATTGAAATTCCAAAAGAGTAAGGGATTTACCCATAGTTGCATAACTTGTAAAACCATGTCTTCCTGACTCTAAGGGGAAGGGGAAAGAAATAAGAATTTATATAGTTCCTGCTATGTGCCAGGCACTGCTGTTAAGCACTTTACAAATATCATCTCATTATACCCATTTTACATTTAAGGAAAAGAGGCAGACAGAATTCAAGTGACATGTCCAGGGTTACACTGTGCATTAGTGTCAGGTCTTCCTTGACCAGTGTTCCATCATGTAATGTCTATAAAAACACATGTGGACCAATTTCACAGACCCGCTTCATGACTGAATCTCAAAAAAGTCACTCCCAAAGCCTCAGCTCCATTCTTGGAAAGAAGTGATGGGGCTGTCAAAGACTGGGGCCTAAATATTGTGAAAAATCTCTTCATATTCTTTTATGATCATTCAAAAATACTCCTGGAAGATTCCTTTAACTTCAGTATCATCATTATTTTTTTAAAAATCCAAAAATGTCTTCTGTGTGAACCATCTTCTGTAGCTTCTCTTCCTTGGAAGTCTTGGGACCCTTCTGTAATGGCAAGCAAAGTGGGACTTTTTGCTATTTTTTTCTTTTGGAGTGCTTCTCAGCATTAAGGCAATCAAGTGCCTTTGACAGAGGCTTGCCTTTGTTTGAATCAAGAGTTTTTGATTAGAAACAGTATATATACTCTGAGGTTAGCATTTTGCTTTGGGGCTCACTCGCTGGAAGAGTGTTCATGTGATTTGACCAGACAAGACTCTGGGTAGCCATTAAGGAGCCTCCTGGCTTTGTAAACCCAGATGTTGGTGCTTCTCTCTCTGGTAACTATGTAAGTATTGCTATAGACAGACAGTTAGAAGCCCTGTCTGCTGATTTGTATTATTTGCTCTGTTTATATAATTTCTGCTTGTGATTTCTGTTTGTGTTTTCTCTGAAGTTCAGGGTGCTTTTCCCCCTGAACTAAGTGAATGGTATATGTATGTTTAATTAAAGTAAGACTGTAAACCCCTTAAAGTTGCTATCCTTAGAAAAGGAGATCAAAGAATCTGTGCTGGCAGACCTCCTGTGTGCTGGTGTTATTGGCCTTACAACTCCACAGAAGCTGCAAGCAGCATTGTTGTTACACCTTCATGGCACAAGTCGAGTGCCTCTGCATACCTGAGGCCTTTCCTGATGTCCAGTCCAGTTCTAAGCATCCTCTTCCCCCAAAAATATTATTATACATACATGCTATCCTTATTTGACTCTATGAATGTTTTGTTCCAATCTCTCCCAGGAGAATGTAAGTTCCAGAGGGCAGAGAATGTTTTGTTTCTGCATCGGCATTCCCAGGGTCTCACCTTGAACATAGTAGGTTTAAAGTGAATTGACTTGAGTTTAACTGCTCATCTCATAGGCCGTTCAGGTTGGGAGAAAACTTCTTGCTTTGAAGTGTATCATCCGAAGAAAAAGGAACAGCCAAAGTTCAAGATGTCACTCTTGTTCAGAGAGTGAAGATTCAGGGGTTCTCTTTCTTTGATTCCACACTCATAAAACCAAAATAAAACCATTTGCCCTGGCTGTTAGTTATATTTTTTAGTTGACTGCTTCTCTTTCATGCAAGGACGCACAAATATTATTGGAAGTGGGGATAAAAGAGTGGAGGCTTGAAGTGCCAACAAGGCTAGTCTCTTGCCCCCCCCACCCCGCCCAGAGAAAGAAAGTTACTTCCTCTGGCACATTATTTCTGTAGTCATTCTAGCTTTGAACAGGACTCCAATTAAATGCTTATGGCATGGAATCAACTTTTGAACTCTGAACTCAGTTTGTTGAATTGAATAGAATTTTCTTTGTTGGTGGGTACTGGCCACTGGGTTAGGGGCTCTTGTTGTTTAGTCATGTCCAGCTCTTAATGACCCCATATGGGGTTTTCTTGGCAACAATACTGGAGTGGTTTGCCTTTTCCTTCTCCAATTCATTTTACAGATAAAGAAACTGAGGCAAACAAGGTTAAATGACTTGATTGGGGTCACACATAGCTAGCAAATAAGTATCTGAGGCTGGGTTTGAACTCAGGTCTTCCTGACTCGAGGCCCAGCACTCTATATGCTGTGCCACTTAGATGCCTTGGTGTAGGGGTATAGGCCATCTTTCTTTCATAGAACAACCTGGTTTAAAGATGTTCTGAAAACTAGAAACTACTAAAATTCTCCACTTCAAATATTGTAGATGAAAAAGGTAAAAAAAAGCCTCACTATATCCTTCCTACCCTGCCCTCTCTTTTAAGTGGTGACAAAACCCTGGAGGATTGGCATAATTCAGACAGATAATTTTAATTATATTAAATCAAAAAGGTTTTGTACAAATAAAACTAATGTAGCCAAGATAAAAAAGAAAGTAGAAAATTGGGGAAGGGGAAATTTTAGGAACAGAATAATTTCTCAAATAAAGTTCTCTATCTCAACTATATAAAGAATTTTGTCAAATCTATAAGAACATGATTCATTCTGCAATTGCTAAATGGTCAAAGGCTGATGAAAAATCACAACAATTTATGGTCATATGAAAAATGTTCTAAATCATTATTGATTAGGGAAATGCAAATTAAAACAACCTTGAGATATCATTTTGCACCTGTCAGATTGACTAAATGATTGAATGGGAAAGTGACAAATGTTGGAGGGGATGTGAAAAATTGGGACACTAATTCACTGTTGGTGAAACTGTAAAAAGATGCACTCATTTTGGAGAGCAATCTGGAGTTATGCCCAAAGAATTATCAAACTGCCTCTGCCTTTTAACCCAGCAATACCACTACAAGGTTTGTTTCCAAAAAATGATTAGGGAAAAGAGAAAAGAACCTCTATGTTCTAAAATATTTATAGTAGCTCGTTTTGCGGTGTCAACGAACTAGAAATTTCAAGGATGCCCATCAATTGGGGAAGGACTCAAGTTGTGGTATATAATTGTGATGGAATACTTCTGTGCTATAAGAAACGATGAGCTCAATGATCCTAGAAAAACATGGATAGACTTACACGAAATAATGAAGAGCAAAATGAGCAGAACTAAGAGAATGTTGGGTATATTAACAGCAATACTGTCTTAAGAATAATGGTGAGCGAACAGGTCATTTTGACTATTATAAATTACCAAATTAACTCCAAAGGACCTATGAAGGAAGATGCTATAACATCCAGAGAAAGAACTGATAAATAGAAGTATGTATAGAATGGTTTTACATATATATATATATATATATATATATATATACGTGTATATATATATATATGTATGTATGCGTATTTGTGTCTAACATTAGCCCATTTCTAGGGCAGAGGTAGGGGAAGGAAAGAAAAAAAGGAAAATAAAAGGTTAGATGGCTATTATATTTTATAAATTTATATATTATACATTATTATATTTTTAAAAAGGAAAAACAAGTTACAAATAATAGATTTGCAGTTTCGTATGCAACCATCTTTGCTTTTCCTTTCTATTATGTTATAGAAATGCCTGTTTTATTTCTTAAGTTCAGAATAAAAGAAATATTTTTTTAAATTCCTCAAAACAAAAATATAGAGTCAAACACAACAAATTCTCTCATTACCTATGTGATTTTAAAATGAAAAACATCCACCTCAGTTCTCTGGATTGTTTAGGGGAAATGGTATCTTTGGCCTAATATCCAAGTAATTGTCTCTATCTTCATAAAGTAAAGATTATTTAAAAAAAAACAGAATTCAGATAGGTAACAGGGTGAAATAGAACCATAGATGGAACTCATAAACAGTGCTTGGAAGCTGAAACAGACACTGTTCTTCTGTAGCACCAGGTTTATGAAGGCAATTCAGGGCAAAATTTTACAGAGACTTGAATCCAGGCTTGATATTAGAACAATAGAGACACATAGTACCTATACCCTTTGCAGTTGTGATTTTCAAACATTATTTGTGTTCAAAAAATTGTTTTCAGAGTCCAAGACCTGACCCGAGTTCTGATCCTTTCCTCTGGCCTGTTACCTGCATGACTACAGGCAAATCACATTAATTCCTAACGCTCCCATGCAGCTCTTTGTCACCATAAGTTACAGATGTGTTGCTGATTTGCATTGGTGGAGGAGGGAGTTTCCACACCAGGAGATAATAATAACAATGATGATGATGATGATGGTGATGATGATAACACTTAAGCTTTGTAAAGCATTTTAAGGTTTGTAAAGTGTTTTATACACACACACAGATAGAGATAGAGATATATTGCATATATGTATATGTATATATATATATTATTTGATCATTATAATACCAATGTTACCTAGTATTTATATGCCACTGAAAGGTTTGCAAATTGTTTTACAAATATGTTCTCATTTTATACTCACAACAACCCTGAGAGGCGGGTGCTATTACTATGTCCATTTCACAGATAAAGAAACTGAGGCAGACATAGGTCAAGTGACTTGACCAGGGCCATACAACCAGTAAGTGTTTGAGGCTAGATTTCAGCTTTGGTTTTACTGACTCCATGCCCAGCAAACTTCCCACTGAGCCACCTAGCTGCCTATGATATGGAAGATCACAGGTGCATTGAAAAAGGTGGGGGACAAGGGGAGAGGAGTTCACAGTTTAGCAGGCCAGGTACCCTCAACGTGTTTGGCATCCAGAGTTCGAATAGGACTTTGAAATGTTTGTCCTTTAGCAGTGCGTGAATCACAAGTCACTACCCTAGCACCTCAAAGACAGCACTTGCAATAGTTTTCTCTTCAGCTCAATGAAGTTGAAAGTTGAATAATACCGGAGGAATTCAAATCCATAGTTGATCAAAGGAGTTACAGAGTGAAGATAACTTAAGGCAAATGAATCGCGTTTTCCTGCATTTTTTAATTGAAGGACCAACATACTTTCATCCCAGCTCTGCAAATAGAAATAAATTGTGACCCAAGTCTACCCGGCAATTTTACACACAGCATTGAGTCATAGTCATCTCCAGCAATGAAGAGTCATACACAAATACTCCCAGCTTGAGAACCGTGTTACAAAAGCACGCGCTGTCTTTAAGACAGGCACCCAAAATGGCATTCCAATACCTAGGATGAGTAAAACTTCTTAGAGCAGATGCATAAGGGGAAACTGAGAATATAATTTAAGATTAAGTGAAAATCAGTCCCAAATTTTAGAAAATATTAGTCAACCTTAGAATTATTACCATAAAATTGTAATCGAAGAAATCTTAAGAGAGAACAATTTATTCTCCATCCAAAGTAGGAATATATATACAACACTCTAAATTATTTAAACATCTCTGCTTGTTTTTAAGACTTCCAGTTGAAAAAATGATAAAAGATAGCATGGTGTAGTGTTTAGCACAACGGCCTTGGATTTAAGACCTGGGTTCAAATTTTACTTAAAATACTCGCTGTATAACCATGGACGTGCTTCAGTTTCCTCATCCACAAAAACAGGATAATAATAGCACCTACCTCACCCAGTAGGTGTGAGGACTGAAGATAAAGAGATAAAGGATGTAAAACTCTTTGTTATATAAATCCTATCATTATTTCATAATAAATTTAGAAATAAATTTAAGTGATAAGCTGATAAAAGTTCCCCTACATTCCCTCCTCCTAAAACACCTAGAAAATGGGCATTTTCAACAACAGGAATGGAACTTTACCTTAACTCATGAGGTTCACCTCTAAATGCACTAATGTTATATTATATTATATTATATTATATTATATTATATTATATTATATTATATTATATTATATTATATTATATTATATTATATTATATTATATTATATTATATTATATTACATTATATTATATTATATCATATCATATTATATTATATTATGTTATGCTATATTATATTGAATTGTATTATATTATATTGTATTATATTGTATCGTATCGTATTGTATCATATTATATTATGGTATATTATACTATATTATATCATATTATATTACATTATATTATATCATATTATATTACATTACAGTACAGTATAGTAGAGTATATTATGGTATAGTATATTGTATTATGTTATGGTATATCAGTAGTATTATATATATGGTAGTATTAGTATATATGGCAGAATAATAAAGAGTAAGACCATTGAATACTTGAGTGGGTATAATCTATTGATGGCAAAGTAGTCTTGTTATTATAGGATGTTGTCGTTGTTCAGTTGTGTCTGACTCTTCATGACCCCATTTGGGGTTTCATTCACAAGGATACTGGAATAGTTTCCCATTTTCTTCTCCAGATCATTTTACAGATTGATGAAACTGAATCAAACAGGGTCAAGTGACTTGCCCAGGGTCACACAGCTAGTAAGTGCCTAAAGTTAGATTTGCACTCAGCAAGATGAGTCTTTCTAACTTCAGGCCTAGCACTCTAAATGCTGTGCCACTGAGCTACCGTTATTACAGGCTAGACCAGGCTCAACTAACCCATTTAGAGATTTTTAAGAGTAGATGATAATGTGGCAAATAGAATAGCTTTCATTTTAAAATTAATTTGATTAACAACCTTCAAAGCTCAGTCAAGGAATCATGTCCCATATGAGGCCTTTCCTGATCCCCCCAGCTATCAGTGCCCCACCCCCCCAGTCACTTTGTTATGTGTTTTTTATATATGCTGCATTTAATTATCTGTGTACACGTTGGGGGCAGCTAGATGGCTCAGTGGGTAGAGTGCTGAGCCTGAAGTCTTGAAAATCTGAGTTCAATTCAGCCTCAGACACTCACTAGCTGTGTGACCCTGTGCATGTTACCTATCCCTCTTGGCCTCAGTTTCCTCATATGTAAAATGAGCTGGAGTAGGGAATGGCAAGCCATTTCATTATCTTTGCCAACAAAACGCCACAAGTGTTCATGAAGAGTTAGACACAGTTGAAATTGCCGAACAAAAAAAAAATTATATGTTGTATCCTCTCAGTAGAAGGTAAACTCCTTGAGGACAGGGACTATTTTGTCATTTTATTGACAATAGCTAGCACAGTATGTGACACATGGTACGTGTTTAATATCTCCTTGTTGAATTGGCAATAGCTCCTGTCCTTTTCACTCAAGATTTCTTCACCTCCTAATCTCAAATTTTGACGAAACTAAAGTTAAATTTGCAGCATGATGAGAAATACATCTTTGGGGTTATTTTTGGTCATGTATTCATATTCAGAAATTAAAGAAAGCAAAAGATGGGTTTCTCATTGAAAACATGAAACTGAAGGGTGTTGGTGGTGGTTGCTGCTTTTCCTCCCCATAAATATATTCTATAAAAGCGATTTCAAAAGCAAGTTTGTAGCAGTGAAAAAAGAGCTAGTTTTGGAGGCAGAGGGCAGGGTCTTATGTCTTGAGGCCACTTCTCCACTGCTTGTGGGAACCTGAGCATACAGCAGTGAAAGACTGTGGAACCCGGAGTCACTGGCATCATAAAACCTGAGTTCAAACCCTGACTCTCTCACTTACTGCCTGTGTACCCATGGGTGAATTCCTCACCGTCTTTGCACTTCAGTTTCTCTATCTGTAAAATGAGAGGGTTCGATTCTATGATCTCAAAAGTTACCTTTCAATTCTCGAACTGTAGGTTTGTAATCCCAAGTCTTTTAAGCTACCTGGGTTTCAGTTTCCTCATCTGCCTAATGCAGGAATTAGACTAGATGGTCTCTAAGGTCTCTGGGGTTTCTAAGTCCTAAATTCTTTTGTTCTATTTTTCAGAAACAGACAGGCAGAGTCAACTGAGAAGAAAACTACCGATTCAAGTTCCATTCCAGGGCTCAAATAGTTGTTTGGCTTTGGGTGGAGAGAAGGGGGAGGGGAGCCAGATCCTGGATCTAGTTCAGCTGTAAAATGAGAGAGAGAAGGGGGTGAAGAGAGGCACAGGGAGAGAGAGACAGAGAAAGACAGAGAGAGAGAGACAGACAGAGACAGAGAGGGACAGAGAGAGAGGAAGAAGGAGAGAAGGATGAGATGAAGGAAAAGAAGGAGGAGGAGGAGAGAGAAAGATGATGAATAGATGACAGAGATAGAGATAGAGAAATGATAGAGAGATGGCAGAGTTAGAAGATAGAGTGAGATAGAGATGATTGACAGATATATGCACATGCATATAGATACACATATGTAACATTATACATAAATTATACCCTTATATATAACCTTATATATTGAAATATATATTTGTACATATAAATATATTTACATGTAAAATAAACACATACATGTATATACAAATATGCGAGTATATTTATATGCACATATGTCTATTTAAAAGAAATCAACGGGCTTGCAGTAGGTCAGCAAAAACTGACGCGTCTGGGAAAAGTTATGCTGAATCCCAGGAAGGAGAGAGTCTATGGCGCTCACTGCACTTGAGCATGACCTAGTGGCTGCTTCACTGAGTGGCATTTATGACAGGAGGGGGAAAGGCTAATTGCCCATCCCCCTAAATCCTGTGGATGCAGCTGTTCTCTGGGAGATAAATGGTGGGAATGGGGAATAACATAGAAAAAACGTGGAGACAAAGAAAGGACCCACCTAATCCATACACATCCACCAATTAAATTACCCGGGATGCTTGATACCTGAACCCATCACAGACACTTTACTTTGGGGTAAACAGAATGTTCTCATGGATTCTTCAGAGAGACCCAAGAATGGTAAACTTTGCCTTCCACTTGGTTTCTCGTTATTGAGTGAGGTTTATTTAGACTGTAGGACACTCAGCAGGGCTGAAAAGCTTCCATATTAAGCATTCCTATTACCATGCGAACTTCATCAGAGGGCATTTTTCCCCTTTGTAGCTTAATGGTGTATTTTAGTGGTGACACATCAACACCAGAGAACACTGGAAATCTTGCAATCATTGTATTTTGGAGCAAGACATACCATCTGCATTAGGCAACACATCTATATTCCTCCAAAAATTGGCTTTGAGAAGCCTGCCAGATGTTTGATTAAAGTTGGCGAAATTAAAAATTATCTCATGTGTTCTGTATATGATCCTCAATGGTAAACAAAATATTCTTTTACATTTCCTCTTAATAACAAAGCAGATGATAATTAATGTCTGACTGCATTTGGACTTCATAGAACTAGTTGTATCTTACCCAGAAATTATTATTCCTTGAGTTCCTATAGTCTCTTTTGTTGTAGCTTTGCATCTTTCTGATTGTAGATTTAAGCCCTCTCTGCTGGATGTGGCGTTAGGAAGACCTGGGTCTGGATCCTGCCTCAGACACTTACTAGCTTGTGCAAACATTTAACATTTCCAAGCCTGTTTCTTCATCTGTAGAATGGGGATAATAGGAGCGCTTACCTCACAACTGCTGTGAGGACAAATACATGACACTTTGCAGGCATTTAAGTGATGATGATGATAATGATGATAGGAGCTGGTGAGTGCAGTGAAAAGAGCTCTGAATTTGGAGGCAAAAAAATCATTCAAATCTTTGTTCTGCTGCCTATTTTCACGTATGACCTTTGGCAAGGCACTTCACCCCTTTTGGACTTCAATTTCCTTTTGGATAAACTAGGGAATGTTGGTTGCAGTAACTGACTTTTGAGATCTAGATACAGCTCTGGAGCTCCTCCTAAGACCAACACAGCTCCTAACCTTGACCTTACCCTAGTCTCTAAACTTCCTTGTAGTTCCAATCCTAACATCACTCTTTACTCTATCCGCTCCCAACACCCCTCCTTATTCTATCTCTAATTCGGGTTCAATATGAAAGTTTTTTTTTTATTATCTCTCATTCAAAAGGTCTGTGCCTTCACTTTCCCGATGCTGAAAAAAGTATATGAACACAAATTTAGAACAAAAAAGTTCCTCTGACATAAACATCACAGGACACTACTAATTATCACTGAAGGACTACAGGACTTTGGACCAAACAGTTTACTTTGTAATCCTCACACGATGCCTAATAAAGATGAAAATTTCACTTGTCATCTTGGCTCTTCTCTTCCCTCATAAATCAGAATTATTTTCTTTAGAAGATTTGGGAAATATTCAATAGTTCAGTCACACTTGCCTCTATTTCAGGAAGCTCTAGCTTGAACTCCCATTCACCCTGAATTCCAAGTCCCATGGGCAAAGAGAATAGGTACGGAATTCTTATTATACATCACTTCAGTGTCCCAAAACAATTTCACATCAGCATTTCAAAGTCAACGGGCTCATAGCTAGATGTAATGAAATAAAGGAAAAAATTACTAAGTAGTTATTATGTGTTAATCACTGTAGATACAAATACAAAAGCAAGATTGTGGCTGTCCTCAAGGAACTTAGATTCTAAAGATGGAGAGTACGCATTTCTGGGGGTGGAAGGGGAATAGCCGGGGAAGGACACTTTGGTCTGGATGGCTAGTGGGACCATAGGAGAATAGATCGACGTGTGTCATCCAGGAACAATGAGAGAGTTGATTTGATCATGGTTCCAGGACCCTTTGGGGAGGAAAGGGGTAAAGGGGAAAGGAAAAAGTATTTAAATTATGATTAGATAGCTAGTGAGAAGGTGGTAGAAGAGATGGTCAGAGATGGTGGAGTGAGGTCACAGTGCATTTATATGTGAGAAAACTGAGTCATAGAGAGGTCAAGTGAATTATCCCAGGTCACATATCTATAGGTAACTAGGGGAGTAGTGGTTAGAGCACTAGACCCAGAGGCAGAAAGACTTGAGTTCAAATCAGACCTCAATACTTACTAGCTGTGTGACCTTGGGTAAGTCACCCAACTTCTGCCTGCCTCAGTTTCTCCACATATAAAATGTGGATAATAATAGCACCTGCCTCCCAGGGTTGCTGAAAGAATCAAATGAGGTAGTTTGTAAAGCCCTTGGCACAGTGCCTGGTACAAAGTAAGTACTACATAAATGTTAGCTATCACTATTACTGTTCTTCGTACCCTTGAAGCCCCTCATAAAGTGCCTTTTATATAAAAGTTACTCAGTGAATCTCCAGTAGCTAATCAATACAGGACTGGACAAGACATGTTCAGAGGACTATAAGGAGACTTGTCTGATGAGAACAGAGGTCTCTGTTGAGGAAGTAACAGGAAATGAGGCTGGATGTGTGAAGGGCAGGTGGGAGGACTCTGATGGCTACAGGGTCTCAAATTCTAGACTTAAATTGGCTAAAGCAGATTAGGCAGTAAAGAAACCTTACAGATTCTTGTGGGTGGTGGGTGGTTGGAGATAATGAGTTCTGATGACTGTATAGTCCAGGCTTGTCTCTAAAATTCTTAAGCCTCCCATTTCTATCTACCAAATCCAAGCCACCACTTAAGCCACTAAAAGCAGAGTCCGCTAAGGCCTGTGGCCAAGATTCCACTCATACCATGGATAATGATGTGAATTATTCATGAGTGTAAGTAATCCTGCCAATAAGCCAAGCTAGATGGTTGGCATATGCATGTCAAATTACCATTCAAGTGACTTTAACACAGCTGACACGGACCCAGAATCTTGTGAATTTTAAAGCAGCAGATCTCTATTTCTCTGAAATGGTTAGGAAATTTTGTGTAATGATTTAATATTCTTAACTGAAGGGATAATCGAGAGCTAGCATAATGGCTGGCCTGGCTGACCTATTGTAGATGATCATAATCAAAACCCAGCTGGGATGGGGGTACAGGCAAGGGGCATTGGTTAATTCAAGAAAAGAGATAATTCCATAGCCATCACCATCCTCGAATGTGATCTATGATCTCTTCAATGTGGGTATGCCCTCCAATATTTCAGAATGAAACCTATTCCCATCAACCATAAATTGCAAATCCCTTTCTTACAATCCTCCTGCTCTCACAGTCATTTCTTTTTTTTT
>CM053623.1:334074508-334113270 GCA_028646595.1 Phalanger gymnotis | reverse complement strand
TGGGACCAGTCCTAGCCCTGCACAGGGACAACTGAACTCCCGTCGTTCATCATTGTCAGCATCTCTGCCCAGCTGTTGGTTCCTCTCAGGCTTTCTAACTTGGTTCCTTCCAGCAACCAGGTTTTTACCAGGGACCTTGTGACTGAAACCCCTACCTGGTAGTCAAATTTTAGTGCATTGCTCTTTGGGGAATAGATCTCTGGGAGCAAAGGTAGTCTCCAACAACTTGCTGCATGGACCCCTGGGAAATATTGTTTCCAGCCCATTGTATGGAGACTTGGCATGTAGTTATCTGTCTCCCAAATGGTGCTACATTAGTAACTGAGTTCTAAAAATCTCCTTAACCTGTCCTGGAGTCCCCAGAGACCTGGGGTTCTTGCTTTATGTCAAATTAGGTGTGATTGTGATGGAATGAACACTAAACTTGGAGTTAAGTGATTCTGGCTTGAATCATGACCCTTACATCCATTAACTAAAATCAAATTCTACTTGGGGGGGGGGGGTCAAAAAAGTTATTTAGTGCCAGATGTCACACAGATATACCAACATAACTTTTAATTTTGTCTCATGTGTCTCCTCCTCATATACTTCATGCTCCAGCCAAGTTGGAATAACCACCACCTACGTAACCTGCCCCGTGTTTTTGTTACTCTGCCTTTTTTCCATATACACCATAATGCCCCTCCCGCACTCCCTATCTAACCTCCTTCTATTGAAATCTCTCCTTCTTTCAAAGTCTACTTCAAATGCGACATCTTCCATGAAGCTTGCCCTGATTCCTCCAGCCAGGAGTTATCATGTCATGGAACTTAGAAGTCAAAAGGACTTTGAGGGTCATATATTGCATTGGTTCATTAAGGTAGCATGGCACATAGAATCCTGGGCCTGAAGTCAGGAAGACCCAAATTCGCATCCAGCCTTAGGTACTTACTAGCTAAGTGATCCCTGGAGAGTCACTTAACCCCTTTTTGCCTCACTTTCCTCAAATATAAAATGGGGGTAATAATAGCATGTACTCCCCAAGGTTGTTGTGAGGACCAAATAAAATAATATTTGTGACACATCGTAGACACTTAATAAGTGTTTGTTTCCTTCCTTCTTAACCTAGAGTCCAGGAGCTTGCTTAAAAAATATTTTGATAACTGCATTCATTTATAAGACTACATATTGTATTTTCTACATTAAAAAATATTATTCTAAGAAGGAGTAGATTGATTTCACCAGATTCCCAAAGGAGTCCATGATAAAAAAAAAAGGAAAAAGTTAGCAAGTCCTGATCTAGGGTAATGATTTATGTTATGACAGCTAACTCTCCTCTGGACTCTTAAAGCACTTATTTGAGCCCCTTTTCCATTAACTCATAGTTTAATTGGATCTCCCCTATTAGACTGTCAGCCCCTTGAAAGTAGGGATCAAATCTGCATTACATTTACATTGCCACTAGCACCTGTGCTGAGAGGGTCATGGTCATAGAGTCTTTAGAGTTGGAAGGGTCCTTAGAGGTCATCCAATCACGCCCCCATCCCTCCATTTTATAGATGAGGAACTCAGACTCCAGGGTTAGTGACTTTCCAGATGTCACACAGATATAAGTATTAGATGTGAGATTTGAATCCAGTTCCTTGGAATCTAGAGCCAGTGCTCGTTCTACTGTACCAGGTATGCTAAATAAATTATTATATGCCGAAGAAATGTAATCATAACAATATTTTCTGTGGTAACATATTTTTCAAATTCTTTGCCCTGCCCTGAGCCAGAAGGAATCTTTTCTTCCAGGAACAGAAGAAAAAGAAACTCAGAAAACCACATTTTGTTTACACCTCTCTTCTTTGTTTATCCCTCTCTTACACTCTTTAAGTATGATTAAGTGATTCACACTTCATCACACTTAACTTTGTATTAAATTGTAATTCCTCGGGGTCAGGGACTGGCTTCATTCTTTGCTTGGATCTCCCCAGAGCCTAACACAGGGCTTCTCACCAAAGAGTATGTGCTCTATAAGTGTTTGATGTTTGCTCATGGAAGGAGGGAGAGGAGAGAGTGAAGAAATGGAAGATTATGAAAGCTGCTTGGCCATGAACATAGGTCTGAGCACAGAAGTGAGATGAGAAGTCAAGAAAAAGGAAAGAATTCAAAAGGTGAATGAAACAACCACAAAAGGACAAATAATCCTGAGTCACAAACACAAAAAATCCTTGTCTTGGCCCAAAAGCAAGGGCAATATTTTCACTAGAGTGAACAGTCCTTCAAACATCTTTCTCTAAGCTCCAAGCACCATCAGCCATAGGAGACATGAATGTCTTCTTTTTACCATCTATTTTTTACAGGTGTCCAAACATTTTACCAGTTAAAAAAATGAATGCAGTTAGTCTAGGTTTTTGGTCATGCATTCTCTTATTATAAGATCAGCTCCCTGGGAGCACAAGAGATGGACAAGGTATCTGATGCCTTTCCTCCTCTCCTTTGAACATTCCCTCCGGTAGCCAAGAACTATGAACTATAGACATCATCTTTCTGTGCCAGCAGCCCAAGCAGAAACTTACTGCATATACTGACCATGGAGAGGGGGCACAGGCTGACCTCCCATTTGGGTATCTGGCTGCTGCTGAGAAACTGGGTTAGGATGCTCAGTTTTCTCAAATTCTTCTCAGAGGCTACTGTTTTTGTTCTGAATGGACCCAAAGAAGAGACTCCAACTTGTGAGCTGGGATTTAAAACACTTGCCTTCTTTTCTCTAGTTCAATACAATTTAGATACTGTGAGGTCCAGGTGTTTCCTTTTCCAGCCAGCCACAAAGGTAAATGAACATGGATCATAATGTTCCTGAGTGCCTTGAATGCTGCCCACACTACACTTTAGTATTTGCTGAGTGGTTTTATTTTTGAATAATGCTTTCAAAACATTACCCTTGATAAAGTTTGACTTTAGTGTCCCTGTTCATTCATTCAATCAACAAATATTTATTCAGGGTCTACTATGTGTAATACACAGTCTAGGCATTATGGAGGTTTAACTTTTATATCAAAGTTTCCCACCTAACCTAAAAGGTCCGGGTACATTTAAGGAGCTTTCATTTATCTAGTTCACTGCCTACAGCCACATTGAACATGGGAACTTCAGGTATGTGGCACTCTTTTAAAGGTGGTCAATAGTTCCCCTTACAAGTGCTCGGATTCACAAGGCATCAAAGCATAAAATAATTTTATTTAGATAATAAAAGATACAGAAAGGACTGGGTTCTCTAGCAGTAAGGAAACACATGTACACACACACACACACATACACACACTTTCTCCAATGGCACACAATCCCTCTCTAGTCCCTGTGGTTTATAGCAATGCCTTAGATTGGACCTTAGCAAAGGAAAAGGACTCTGGCTTCTCTCCTCACTGCAAGTGTCCTCTCTCAAATTGTTCCTTCTTTGGTAGCTTCATTATGATACTCTGCTCCCTCTCAATATACCTCTTTCACCAACAGCCCTCCTCCTGTAACTCTCTGCTAGAAGTAGAGAGAGTGTTCAGGAGACCATTACAACAACCTAAGCATGAAGTTCTAAGAGCTTGGATTAGGAGAGTAACAATGAGAATAGAAAAGAGGGGAAGCAAGAGATATTCTGAATGAATTGAGAAGACTAGGTGACTGACCAGATATGAGATAAGGAAAAAGGAAAAGATAGCTGAGTTTTTTTAGAGGAGAGGGGTGGCTACATGACTGGGTAAATGCTGATACAAATAGAAAAGAAAGGAATAGCCCCAAGAGATTATTGGAATAGGGGGAGAGAAATTTAATGACTGTAAAGCTTTTCAAGAGTGGTAAGAAAGGAATCCAGGAAGATACATCTAATAAGAGAAGTGGTCATTAATATCACACTGGACTAAGAAAACCACAAAGTAAAAGTTTTAAACCATTAGTAAATTACAATGTTTTAAACATGTATTAAATGTTTACATGTATTAAACAGTAACAAACAACAAATTCATCATTGTAAAATGTTAAATAAGTAAAAATTATAAGCTACAGCAGAGATAAAAAATGTTTAAATAGCAAAGAATGCAACTCGGGACCCTTGGTTAGTATGTTCAGATTCACTGCCCCCAGTTCTACTGGATTTCCATTTCTCTCTAACCCCCAATGACATTCAAGTGCAAGTTATAAACTAGATGTTTGCTGCCTTAACATAGAGATGATCACAGTTAGAACTCAGCTGTGGGGTAAAGGATGGTTAACTCAAGAAAATAAGACTTAATTCCAAAGCTACAGTTATCCTGAAATGCATCTGTGATCTTTTCAATGTAGAGACTCCTTCTTATAGTTCAGATTGAAACTGATTTGTGCCTGTCCACACGTTGCAACTCTTACCTATCCTCCCATAAACCTGCCTCAGGTGGCTCATCCTTATCTACTGGATCCTTCCGCAAGTCCTCTTGACATTTATTTTATGGATATCAATAGTACAGGAGGGTTATCCCTCACTCTGCCATGTTACGTTACCCATATTTTCCCATTCACACATTTGTCTGATGATATTCTTTACACTAATTCACTCATATAATTTCTCATTTGCAGTGTCCTAAAGCCTGCTCACACCCACCTCAATTTCATTTCTTTGAAGAATTTAGTTATTCCTTTCCTCTTGACCACATAACATCTTCTGAAGAACATTGGTGTGTTAAAAAAAAAAGTGGGGTCTTTGTTCTAGGCAGAAAACATTCAATAACCAAAAATAATGACAAGCATCACAAAATAATCATTATCATTTCTATAATTACGAAGGGTTTACAACATGCTTTTCTCATAATCCTGGAAGGTAGGCAGTGGTCATTTTGTATGATAAAAGGAAAAAAGAAATCTGATAGCATTAAGTACTGTTGAGCTGTACTGGTCATCAGTGGTAACAGAATTCTTTCCCGGATACTGTTCCATACATCAGTGAGCACTGGAAGGGGACTTCAGGTGGCAACCTAGTGCTACAGACACAGAGACTGAAGTGGGCTGCAGTGAGGAAAGAATGCAGCTCATTTAATGACATTACTCTTCTAAGAAGGGGACAAGAATAGCAAAATGTCTTCCATAGTTTCTCTTCTTTCCACATTTCCCTCTTCTTTCTTTTTCTTGGTCCCTTCTTCTTCCTTTTCTGGTTAAATAAGCCCTTTCTTCCATCACTTATGGCATGTATAGAGGTGGAGAATTGGACAAGGTTATAAAGAGAATAGAACAGGAAGAAAGAAAACCACATTTTTTATGTCCTCTTCAAGACATTACTGTGGGCTTAGCACCAGGTTGGTTTTTTGTGTTGGTTTTTTTTTTGGTCCATATTTGTGATTTTACTCATGGAGGAAACTCACCACATGGAAACTCCCTTTACAATTTTAGAAAGTTGCTGGAGACATTGATAGACTAATCTGACCTCAGACACTTCTTAGTTAAGTGACCCTGGGAAAGTCACTCAGTTTCCTCATCTGTAAAAAGTCAATAATAATAGCAGTTATGAGGATAAAACAAGATAATATTTGTAAAACATTTTGAAACCCTCAAAACACAATATAAATTCTAGAGAAACTTTCTGGTTAATTGCCTCAACCATCTCAATTTCATTTTATCCATGAAAAGGGGGACAGAAAGAAGTCTCAGGGGCCTGGCTTTGCTGTGACTCCACTTCTTAATCCATCTTGACTCTGTCCCTGTTTCCTGTCAATGCCTGGTTAAAAATACTCAGTACAATGCTATTCATCCCCATGGGTGTTCAATAAACTACCATGTGTTCAGGCATGTTCTATTAATATTTTTATTTTTTCATCAATTTTCCTATAACTGTCTATCCTGCTTAGTGCTCCCAGAGCACTGAGTTGCTCTTAACTGGACATTTAAAAAAATGAAATCCATGAGGCAAAAGAAAAAGTGTTAACCCTCATGTCTTAAATAAAGCCCATAAATACACACATCCCCGGAAACTGAGGGAGAAAGGCCCTGTCACTCTTGGACTCCAGGGCACTCTAGAGTAGGACAAGGAAAGCACATAACTACCTCTGCCTGTCCATAAGCTCGGCTCCTTGCTGAGACAGCCAAGCAAGACAGCAGAGGGCTACTAAGACACTCTGCACAGCAGCGTCAAAGCCTGTGGTCTCTTGGTCAGAGGCAGCAGGCCTCCCCAGGGAACAGAGCCTAGAACTACAGTTGTTCTACCTCGGAATATAAATGTTATATTGTCTGTCCTTCCAGGGCCAGCATATCCGCCCCATTCCCATTTGGATGTAATCCCTTTGCAGGCCTACTGAGACTTCTTTCAGCTCAGCCAACCTCACAGATGTCTAGGGCTAGGGCCCTATAGCCTGAATGGTCTGCCTGGGACTCAGCCATCTGAGGTGATTTGCAGGTTCCTGTGTTGGCTTTTCTGGTACAGTAAGCTATTGGGGCCTTTTTTATTTTCTCCATAATTCAGTTCACATTTTATATCTCCTTCCCCTCCCACCCAAACTTAACTGTAATATATATAGAATTTCTGGTGTTATATTGTTAGTAAATAAAATTTTATTCTTTATTGTGACTTTAACAACCATAAAGAAATATTTCAATATGCAAACAAAAAGAAAAAATAAGCTTATATAACTGGGTATTCAGCCTGATTTCCCTTTGAGCAGGGAAAGAACCTAGTAGCTATGATAAAGAAACTGAACTTCTGTCACATACAGATTTTTTAAAAAACAAATATATATATATATATATACATTTAAATATATAATACATGTAAATGTTACATAATATTTAATATCTTATTGATGACAGTATATTCTATTATATATTATACATAATAACATATATTGATAATATATTATATAAAGTATTATATACTTATATGATATATAATACATATAAAGTACTTATGAATATTATAAATATATAAGTATACTTGTATATAATAAATATAATTTAACAAGGTAGTAACAAAATTACTCTATTCGTGTCTCCTGCACTTTTTAAAAAAATGTTTTATTGATACTTTGGGTTTATATTGGGAAGAGTGTACATTTATTTGTGTGTGTATGTCCATGTGTGTATATATATATATATGTGTGTGTGTATCTGTGTGTGAATGTCCATGTGAGTATAGCTATCTCCAAAATAAATTTTTGAGACTTTTGATTCTTTGATATACATACCCAATATAAACCCAAAGTGCACATAGGTATATAATATGTATACATGTATGTGTATTATACATGTTGCATATATATGTGTGTGTATAGATATAGATATATATACAGGTATAGGTATAGATGTAGATATAGGTATAGGTATAGGTATAGATATAGATATAGATATAGATATAGATATAGATATAGATATAGATATAGATACAGATACAGATACAGATATAGATATAGATATAGATATAGATATAGATATAGATATAGATATAGATATAGATATAGATACAGGTACAGGTACAGATACAGATACAGATATAGATACAGACATAGATATAGATTTCACTACCAATTCACCTCTGCTGATACATCATAACTGTGTGTCTTTGGGCAAGTCACTTAACTTTTTAGTGTAGGTAAATCTCTAAGACTGTAAATTGCAGAGAAGTTGATGAACTCCCGTGGTAGAGGGAGCTTTCCCACTCAGGAGTTCCCTATACCAATGGAATCACAAATCCAGTCCCTGGACCCTATCTTATCACTACCCACTAAATTATTCTTGTCCCTATCTACTGGAGAAGAAGTTCTCCCTTGTAGCAAATCCATTTAATTCCCATTTCTTGATGGAGGTGTAATTAATAGATTAGAAGTGCTGAATGGGATCTAAATTCTCAGACACAGCATTTATTCCACAACAGGAAAATATTCTCTCCTCTCTCTCTGATGGAGTAAATCTCCATCGTGCCACCATTTCTCCTGCCCTCAGGACACTTTTCTAAGAACTATATTCCCAAGGTTATTGCAAGGGGGCGGGGAGGGTAGAGATGGGAATAAGGCTAGAGATGGAGATAGAGGTGGGGAGGGGCTATGGAAACAGGGAGAGGGATGTATATGAGGGGTAGCAATGAGGCAGAGGAAGGGAAGGAAACTTATTTTGTGCCAGGCACTGGGATAAGCACAGGGGATTTAAAAAGAACCAAAATGATCCCAACTCTCAAGAAGTTTACATTCTGGGACTTTTGGTGACATGATATAATGAAGAATTCTTCATCGTTGAGTCAGTGAGTTGACTTCATGTTGGAGTTATCCTCAGGGAAGAAAAGCAGCCAGTCTAGAGGTGGACAGTGAGCTACCACAAGAGTGAGTGGTGTGGCTGAGTCTTCAGATGTTATGATATGACCTCCTGTCCAACCGTCCCTGACCAAGAATCCCTTCTATAACGTCTCTATCCTCCACGAGAAGGACTCCAGTGAGAAGGAGCACACCAACCTCCGTGGTAGCCTATTTCACTTTTAAGAAACATAATTTTTATAGGATTAATGGAAATAATAAATGGGGATGATAATGTGCTTTTTAAACCCATAAGGTTCCACACTTTTAAAGTTAAGAATGGAACGGCATGTTCTCAATGTCATTTTTTAGCACTAATAGAAATAATAAGTGGTGATAACGATGTGCTGCTTAAACACATATGTTTTCACCCTTAACTTTTGGAATGTTCAAGCCCACTAATATTATAAGGCCAACATGACTTATACCATGTCTTTTGAATTTCCCAGAGCCCTCTGGAGCAGCCCCCAAGGGCAATGTAGACCCTTGACTGTTGAATTTATGATGTATAGTTTTGGGGGCCAAAAAAAGAAAGAAAAGAAACAGAAGATGAAGAAAGACTGATGGTAGCTTAGTTCTTATAAAAATCCTCCACTAGGTGTACTGACACATACCTGTAAGCCTAGCTACCAGGTAGTCTGAAGATGTTAAATTTCTTGACCTAGGAATTTCTGAGCTGCCATGGTCTAAGCCTATTGGGTGTCCACACTAAATTAGACAATAATATGGTGAACTTCTGTGTGTCTAAGGAGGGGCAAACTTGCCCAGGTTCTTGGCAGAGAGGGTGGGTCAAAGCTCCTGAGCCTTTTGAATTAAATACCTGGTATTAATAGGTATTTTTAAAATACTTGATGCTAGCATGATTGTCTTATCAAAAAAGTAAGAAGTTTAATCTTCAGAGCAGCATGGCATAGTGGAAAGAACCCTAGTTTCTGAGTCAGAGCTGGGTTCAAACCCCAACTTTGACACTCTGCTACATAAATCCAAAAAATACTATAAACATTTATTAAGCACTTACTATATGCCAGGCACAGCACTAAGCACTAGGGACAACTAAAGACATTCTCTGCCTTCAAGGAATTCACAGTCTAAAGGGAGAGACAACACAAGGAAGCAGTAAAGGGGGTGAGGGGGTGACACCAGGAGGCATCTGGCACAGGGGCATCTTATTCCATGTACTCGAAACCAGGAAGAGCAGCCGATGCAAAGTGGAGTGAGCCAAGGTCCGGTCCCTGCTCTCTATAAAGGAAGGCACTGGGAGGAGTTTGGTACTCAGCCCTCCAGTCCTCCAAACTGAGGGAAGATGAGCCTAGGTGGTAAAATAAGAAATGAAGATCTTTTTCTGGGAGGGGCATCTTGTAACCAAGCAGAGCAGCAGATACAAAATGGAGTAAGCAAGTGGACATAACCATGGGCTAATAGGTTTACCTCTCTGAGCCTCAGCTGCTTCATCTGTAAGATGGGCATGACAATACTCACAGATTGTTGTTTGTCCTACACTCTCAAAGAGGACCAGTGACATCAGCAGGATGATGTCTTGACTTGAAAACGAATTGGATTTCAGTGAGGCAGAGCTGTTCAGAGTCATCAGCCTCATTCTCTCCTCTAGAGTCATCAGAGTCCAGTGGCGAGACATAAGTCAAGATGACTGGTGATGGCCCCACATGTGGTGGGAGACCTTGGCCTCTCTGAGCTAAGGTCTTTCCCAGGTCTGTTTGTTTGAGGCAATGCCCAGTCAGTAATTCAATAATAATGCTTGTACCATTAGCTTAATCAGTTGTTATGGAGTTCAAATGACATGAATATAGAGTAAAACATTTTGCATGCCACTGTCCAAATATAGCCATTAATACTCTTACTCAAAATCTAGTTCCAATACCACCACGAAACAATATCTCATTCCCAACCTGCTTAACTGGTTGTGGACTCTTCTGATATCCTCTTCTGCTACTTGTACCTCTGTGGAGGTAATTATTATATTCCTAATATAGTTTACATTGGGCACAATGGATAGAGACTCATCTTCCTGAATTCAAATTTGGTCTCAGACACTTACTAGTTGTGTGACCCTAGGCAGGCCACTTAACTCTGTTTGCCTTAGTTTCTTCATCTGTAAAATATGTTGGAGAGGGAAATAGCAAACCACTCTAGTATCTTTGTCAAGAAAATCCCAAATGGGGTCACAAAGAGTCACATATGACTGCAAATGAGTGAATAACAACAACAAACATAGTTCACAGACTCAGAGTCTCAGGATTAAAAAGGACTTCAAAGGACACATAATCCAACCTGTATCTGAAAATGGATTGCTTCTTCAACACATCCTTTCTGACAAGCAATCATCTCTTCTTCGCTTGAAGGCCTCCAGCAAGGGCGAACTCTTTACTTCTCAAGTCTTCCTGATATTCGGTCTAAATTCTCCTCTTTGTAACTTCTTCCCTTTGCTCCTAGTTTACCCCCCTAGAGCCAAGCACCTTTGAATGCTAGAAGTTCTCAGTGCCTCTCCTCCCCAAGTTTTCTCTTCTCCAGGGCAAACATTCCCAATTCTTTCAAGCCATCCTCATATGACGCATTCTCAAAGGTCTTCACCATCCTGGTTGTTCTTCTTCTCTAGCTTGTCAATATGGTGACCAGAACCAACACAACATTCTAGATGTGCTTCTTTTAATACAATGACCAGAACCAAACACAACATTCTAGATGCACTCTGACCAAAGCAGAGGACAGCGGGACTGTATTTTGGGGTTCTTGTATTATTTGTTGTGGTTCAGTCATTTCCAACTCTTTGTGACCCCATTTGGGGTGTTTCTTGGCAAAGATACTGGTGTGGCTTGCCATTTCCTTCTCCACCTCATTTCACAGATGGGGAAACTGAGGCAAACAGGGCTAAGTGACTTGCCCAGGGTCACACAGCTAGTAAATGTCTGATGCCGGATTTGAACTCAGGAAGATGAGACTTCCTAACTCCAAGCCTAGTGCTCCTATCTACTATGTCAACATCCCATCTGTCTTGCTACACTACAAGCCCTTTAACAATAAGGACAATGTCATCTTCTTTTTCCTCTTCCACATCATGCACATCATTCACCTTGGAATTGGAATGGCATTCAAATGCTGCCTCAGATGCCTGAAATGCCAGGATCGTGCATCTAGAATACGAGTCAGTTCACTTCTCAAGCCAACTTCAACTGAAATATGAAGATGATAATATTTATAGAAACCACAGAGATGTTGTGAGATCAAATGGGATCATGTACATAACTCCATCTATCAGTACCACCTATCATTTTTGTTATTAATTATTATTATTGTTTTTATACTCTCTTTGAATCTCTAAGCAGCACCCACACCATTACAATGCGTACATATTTGATAAATATATGTTGAATTAAACTGAATCCATCCACAGATTCTTGTCTGATCCCACCCAGTCCAATAGAATTAAGCTCCTTGAGGAAACAGACTGTTTTGTTTGGATCTCTGTAACCCACTCTACTAAAATAGTGCCGTGCACAGAGTGGGTGCTTAATATAAATGCTAGTTGAGTGAATGAATGACCAAGGAATACATGTGTATGCCTATAGGCCAGGGATAGGAGTGGTCCCATAAAATAGAGTGACCCTCACTAGCCCGCACAACTTTAGACTCATCAACTTATGATCCAACCAACTTAATAAATCTTATTTGAAAATGGGAACAGTGATGACCTCATCATTAAAGACTTTCCAAATATTCAAAATAATTCTTGAGATATTCTGCACCAAGTACCACAGTAGGGAAGATTTAGACAGAACCAGGCATTTCAAAGACCACACAGAAAATTGGACGGATTAACATTCAGCAGACCTTGAATCTCAAATTTGTTCCATTCTACTGATTTAGAGAATGATCAGTCCTCCCCATCTAGAAGGTCACTCATTACTTATGCCTTCTCAGACATTGAAAGGAAACAGCTTTCCTTCCCTTCACCAACCCTTCCAGTGGGGCAAATAGAAAGTACAGGCATGGAACAAAACCACAATTGCCAGTCATGCCCAGCTATAAATTCCACCCCAACTTCATTTTCTCCCTGTCTCTGATGAGTCCTCTCTCTGTCCCCCAAGTAGGCAGCTCCTCTAAGCTTTTCTCTGCCCCTGTCACATTAACCCACTTTTATATCAGAAAATTCTGCTAAATAATCATCCCTGCCCCCTCAAAGGGCCACCCCAAAGCTGGTCTTTGCTTAATTATTTGCTTCTTCTTTTTGAATTAACTTGACATTGTATTTTGTCCACTTCTCTTCTTGAAAATAAACTCTGTCCCCATGCCAAGTAAACCATAAAGCCAGAGGGATGAATGAAACTCTGAGAAAAGCCATCGAAGTCATTCCTCTTACTTATAGACCAAGGCATACTTATGCTGTCTAGATGAGATTCTAGTCCATTTTTATAAACTCTCCAGATAATGAAATTCTCTGACCTCCCCTGTGCAAGAGGATGGGTGTTTTCATTCCATAGGACTGCCAACCGTGGCATACATAGCATGCTAGAGGAAAAACATATAATAAGGCAGGAAATGCTCAATCACAGCCAAGTCAACATCTTGAAATATAACCTCAAATTGGTTTCCATGTCTCAAATATCTCAAGTAAATATAAGGATATTTACTTGTATACATGTTAATGTTATAACATAGCAGCAGAATGTAAGCTCCCTGGGTACAAATATTGCTTCTTATGTTTCTTTGCATTCCCAACTTTATAGAAGCCACTTGTCTTATATCCATTAGACACTTAAGGATAGGTACTTTAGACATTAGGCACTTAAGAATGTTAGGTACGCCCATTAAGTACTTGATGTTTCAAATAAGCAATTGATAATCCACTTCCTTGCTACCAAAATAACATAATTTCATTCATTCAGCACCATCTGCTCAGGGGCAGGAGGACCAAGGCTCCACTTCTAACACCTAAAAGTTCTGTGACTATGGAGAGTCCACTCTTTTCCTCATCAGTAAAACAAGGAAAGTAATACCCTGGATATTTTCTTCACAGTGTTGGTGTGATTCAAATGATGTAATGTATATTAACAACCTTAAATAAATGTATGCCAGTTTCTATTAGTCATTATTGAATGCCTGCAAGGTGATAGGGGGTGTGAGGGACACAGAAATGAATAGAACACAGTCTTGGCCCTCAAGGAGCTTAGAGTTTTGCAGGAAAGAAAACGCACAAAATTAAAATACCAGGCACTGTGTGATGCAGCTAGGTGGCACAGTAGATAGAATGCTGGACCTGGAGTAAGGAGGACTGGAGTTCAAATCCAGCCTCAGACACTTCCTAGTTGTGTGACCCTGGGCAAGTCACTTAACCTCAGCCTCAACTATAAAATGGGGATAATAATAGCACCTACTTCCCTGGGTTGTTGTGAAGATCAAATAAGATACTTGTTAACCTTAAAGCACTCTATAAATTCTAGCTATTACTGTCATTATAATTGAGATGTCTACAGGAAAAGAGGGGACCAGAGAAGACTTCATTTAAAAAAATTTTCCACAGCATCCCTTTAAATAATAAAGAAATAACCTCTAAAATGTCATTCATTATGGGAAAAAGACATTTGCATAGACATGTTGTCAGAAGCTCAGTTATACACATGCAGAATATGATCTAGTCTAGATTTTACATCCTCTGTAGATTTCATTTATCCTCACTTTTCCTGTTGCTTATAACCCAGAACAACTGAGAAATTATTGTCAAACAAAATCAAAGCTAGGAAACTCTAAACTTATTATAAGATATTGTTAGGATTCTAACATCTTGCTATAATAAGGTGAGGTCACAATTTAACAATTAATAGAAGGATCTTTACCCTTGATCCATTTTAATTTAAATTTTTTTTTTGCTCTGGGTTACCATGCAAATCTCATAAATCTTACTAAATCTCATAAATTTCTGTGTGTCTTGACAGAATTTTTCTATCTCATTATTCCCAGAAAACAGTACTTTCATTTTCCCCCTTTTCCTCAACTTAATCCCCACTCCCCCAGCCTTTTCTTTCTAGGCCTCTTTGTCCTCCTATTTTCTGTGCTGGACCATTTATTTATTTTGTTCATTTTGCCCTCTTTCCTTACTCCTCTCTGCACTCCCTCTCCTTTGCTGTTTCTTCACCTCTCTACTCTCCTTTCTCTCCCTTGGGATAAGGAGATTGTCTTTTGGGGAGTCTGTTTTACAAAGATGTTCTCTATAATTAGTAATAATAATACCTTGCACTTCTATAGTGCCTTTCATCCAAAGACCTCAAAGCTCATGAGCAGTAATTATGCCTCACAAACCCTTTCTGAGGATGAGGAGCGTGATTACTCCATCTTAAAGACGGGAAAACTAAGACCCAAATAAGTTTAAGTGACTTCTCCAAGCCATTCAGGAAACTATGGCAAAGCCGGAGATAGAGCCTTAGAGGTTTTGTCCTTTCCCCAACAATTTTCTTTTCTTTTTATTTTTTAAGGGGTATGTTTTGTTTTTATAACACATTTTTTTTCCAAATATGTCTATCTCTCCTCCCCTACACAGGGAGACAACTCCCTTGCAAGTTTTAAAGAGCATTCTTTCCCTATAATTCTTGACTTAACAGGGACATCTTTGAAGGACGTCCCAAGTCACTTAGACTTCATATCCATAGTAAACCAATTTACTTACAATCAAAAGGGAATGTAGAATAGTCAACAGAATGCTATGCTTGGAGTTAGGAAGACATAGGTTTCAATGCTTACTCTGACAATAGCTGTATGACCCACTCTGAGCAAGACATTTAACATCTGTTTCTCAATTTCCTTATCTGTAAACCGAAAAGGTCAAACTCAACGATCACCAACCTCAAAATCTATGAAAGCATTATAAGAGGATGTACTCAGAAGTTATGATCCCCATGCCCATGGCCCAAGCAAGGCACGCCACCTCCCAACCTTGCAGGCATGGGAGGTGCTAAGGCAAATCTCTCCCTTTTCCCTGTGCTCGTCTATCTGTGAGGGAAGGAAAGTAGGCAAACGTTTATTTTCCAATACAGAAAAAAGAAGAGGGCTTGTCAGTCACTCATGGCAGTCAACTTGCTAATGTAGTCAAGTCTGAAGCCCACATTTGCTGGATTAAGATAGCATGCTCTTCTTACCTCAAGAGGACCACCCCAGGCAGTCAACAAGCATTTAGGACACAAAGAAACTGCTTTCTTCTCTGCCAGCTCTGTGACTACTAGTCAAAATCTATTCTGTTCACCCACCTTCGCTGCTCCAGCCAGAATCTGGCTGCCATCTGCATACCACTCACCACAATGTGACTGGAACGTGTAGGGCCCAAGCCCAGCACTGCAGCAATTTGGGAATGGCAGATATCCCTTCCCATCACCCTGTCTCACTGTCCTTATTCTGCTTCCCAAAATTCATTTCAACTTTGCTTCTTTTTCTTGTCCAGGATGGCCCCTCCTCAGACAAGAAGCTCCTCTACCCTACAATGTCATAGTATACACAATAACTCAGCTGCATCTTTCCCCCAAAATACATCTGCAAAGAACCATGGGAATGTCAGATCTCCAGAAGTTCTTCACCTCATACTGTAATGAAAAATGCTTCGGTATGAAAATCAGGAGACCGTGATACTCAGCTCTGGCTCTGCCCCTAAGGAGCTATGAGAGGAAAAAGTAGGAGATGAGAGTATGTTTCCTCTGAGAAACAGAAGGGTGAAGACCTATTACCACTTCAGAGAAGGAATGAGCAAGTCTTCTGAATTTGTTTGCAACCTAAAAAACAAACAAAAAATAACCCCTCTACTATTGCCAACCCTTCCCTTCTACTTTATAGTGTATATCACTAACTTCTCTGTATACCTATAAGTAAAATATCTAGTGATGTATTAACACATGTATATAATTGTATGTAAAAATATATGCATCTATAAATAAGATATACTTATATATATAATTGTATGTAATCTATACATATACATGTTTTCAAGTCATGAAATATCTAGAGCTCATTGGCCCTACTTTCCCATATTAATATATGTATATAATTGTATGTAAACATAAAATACATATTAGTGTATACATGCTTATGTATGTAATTGTATGCAATCTTTACGTACATATGTTTTCAAGTCATAAAATATCTAGAGTTCACTGGCCCTACTTTCCCATGATAGGAATATAGGCAAGTTTTCTCAATTTGACCCTATCTCTTTCTGATCCAGTTAAACCTTGAAAAAATTTCAATTTATATTTTGGTTTTTAAATCTTTTACTTATTATTTTCTTAATTTTTATTTTGGGGGCAGCTAGTTGACATGAGGTAATAATTTATAAGACACTTAGCACAGTGCCTGGCACAAAGTCAGTGCTTAGTAAATGACTATTCTACCCTCAGCACCCACCACCTGTCTTCCCTTCCCTTCTTTGCTATATATGAGCATCTCAGCTAGCTGTACATAAGACCGTCACAGAGTAATACAGTATCTCCTTCAAGATCTAGAAGAGCTTACTGTGGAAGGGGGAGAGGGACACTCTGCAGAGATACTTTATAGGCCAGGAGTGGGGAACCAGCAGCTTCGAGGCCACATGTGGCCTTCTAGGTCCTCAAGTGTAGCCTTTTGACCAAGTCCAAGTTTTACAGAACAAGTCCTTTTATTAAGGGGATTTGTTCGGTGAAATTTGGATTCAGTCAAAGGGCCACACTTGAGGACCTAGAGGGCCATGTGTGGTCTTGAGGCCACAGGTTCCTCACCCACATTATATGCCATGTTCTGGCAGACTGTGGTCTGAGAATTACAGGCTGAATTTACACCAAGTCACTTCTTTTATTCCTCTTTCAGTCTTGGGTAGAGTTCGGACCCAATACTGTCAATGTACGAATAATGTCTTTGTGCTTGCCAGGGCCATAACAAAAGTATATGATGGAAATCTATGATCTCAAGCACAACACTGCATTAGAATAGGGGGCACAGTTTTGTATTATTTCTTCCTAATATAGTCAACTAATTCTAATACAAAAAAGGAAGCCTATAATCAGAGAGCTATGGACAACCAGACGCAGGCAGCCCCTGGCAAGGAAAGAAAACAATATTGGTTCCAGAAGACCCCTACCATAAGCCACTACCCAAGGATTTCCTTTTGCTCACAGACCTGGGACCATTTTATCAGTCAGACAAGCCCCCTTAGGACCACTTCTATTGCTACAGAGTGTCTTTCATGAGCAATCTAATAAGCAAAATATAGACACACATAAGCAATAATAAATAACATATAAACATACATGAATAAATAATAACATATAAACAAATATAAGCAATCTAATAATCAGAATATAAACACTAGCCAAAGAACTTTAAACAAGGTCCTTAACCTCTCTGGGTCTCAGTTTCCTCAATTATGAAATAAAGAGATAGTTCTGTGGTCTAAGATCCCTTCTAGCTGAAAAAAAATTCTGAATAAATCCCAGGCAGGGGGAAGAAAAAGAATGAGTATGCTAAAATTAAAGAAATCAGCAGGGAGAGAGAAATTCATCTTATTATGGGTTACTGAAAGCTAGTACATTGCTAAATATAAGTGTACCTGTGATGACACTTGTGTGGCAGCACAGTGTCACCACATATTAAATCTTTAGCCATAAACATGAGAGGTAATGAGGAACAAACCATTTGTTTCTGTACCTCAGTTTTCTTATCTGTAAAATAGAGCTAATAATCCTACCAATATCTATCCCACTGGCTCATTATGAAGATCGATTGAGATGATGTATGTGAAGGCCAACTACATAAATGTCAGTTGTGATCTTCATTAATCATTATTACATTAAGAAGTGGATTAGACTAGGTGATTTCCAAGAGTCCTTCAAGCTATAAACCCATCTATTCTATTTTACTTCCTTACCTTCACTAGTTCTCCTTCCCTAGATATGTTAGAAGTGGAAAAAAGAAAACCTCATTGGTCATCTCATCAGTTCAACTTGTACCAAAAAGCAATCCCTTCTACAATATGCCTCATAAGAAGTTATCCAACCCCTACTAGAAGATCTCCAATGAGGAGACAATTCCAAACTGAGGCAGCTTATTCCACTTTGGGCAGTTCTAATTGTTAGAAAGATTTTGTTTGTTTGGTTTCTACATCAAGTCTAAAAGTAACCTCTTTGCAACTTCAATCCTTCGTTCTTAGATTGGGATTCTGTCTTGCAGGACCAAACAGAAAATGTCCAATCCTGCCTCCACAAAACATCCCTTCATATTTCTTGAACCCAGCTATCATGTCAGCCATCACATCCCTATCCTGAGTCTTTACTTCTCCAGGATAATAGTCCCAGTTCCTTCACTGCCTAGGATATGGATTCAAGGTCATTCGCTATCTGGATATCATCCCCCAGTACTTTCCAACTTATCGTTGTTGCCAACCCATGGCATCCATAAGGGAACACAAAACTTTACATGTGGTCTGACCAGGGAAGAATACAGAGGAGCTATCAGCTTCTTGTTCTTGGAAGATGTGCCGGGAGGAGCCAAGACGTCTGAGTCGAGATGCTGGAGCCAAGATGGTACAGTCAAGATAGCAAAACCAAGATAGTGAAGTTATAGGAAGTAATGTAATGAGCTGTTCTCCACACACTCCTCCTAACAGATCTAGAAAATGAACCAGACTTAATCTTGATGAAGAAAGTCAGAGAAAAAGATCACAATGAGACCAAGGAGGGGTTGGCCTAGAGTGGCAGATAAGGAGGTCTTTGGACTCTGGAGATGAGTTGGGCCAGGAGTACACCACATGGTACATTCCAACACCCAGAATGAGACAGCACAAGGACAAGAGGATGTCTCAGACAGATGCCAATTGGCAGTTTCGTCATCTACTATACAGTCTCAGGTCACAGATCCAAGGTGGAATTAAGAAGAGAACTTGTTCATAGTGTTGGTGTTCCTGAAGTAGTGTGGATGATGTACTAAGAAAGGAGAAAGTTCAAAAGTTATCAGCAGTAGCCAGGTGGGGCAGGCCTCAGGCACAAAGCAGTGTCTCCCTTCCAACATTTAGTCCAGCCAGCAGAAGAACAATCAGGGTAAGAATCCCAGACCAAAGGGGATCCTACAATTCTACTTCTCTGAGCCAACAGAGCTTTCCAGTTGGCTGATAGGGGCAGGGTCCAATAGCATTCTACTCTTACTTAGAACCAAACCCAGGTCAGGAACTTGCAGAGTTCAGACCAGGGAGGAGCAATCTGACTGCCCTGCACTTTGGGAGAACTTAAGGTCTGCAGGTCCTCAGCCTGTTCCTGAGATCTTGGAATAATAATACAATACTCAATACTATTTAAAAAAGCAGCAACAGGACCAGCCCAAACCTTCCCTCCAGAGGAGCTATAAACTCCAGCCCTAACACCAAATCAGAAGTCAGAAGGTAGGCTGAAAGAATGGGAAGAAACAAACAAACAACACACACATGCACAGAGAGAGAGAGAGAGAGAGAGAGAGAGAGAGAGAGAGAGAGAGAGAGAGAGACAGAGAGAGAGAGACAGAGAGAGAGAGACAGAGAGAGAGAGGAGAGAGACAGAGAAAGAAAGACAGAGAGAGAGAGACAGAGAAAGAGACAGAGTAAGAACCTCACCGTAATGAACCATTATGGTTGCAGGAACATTCAAGACACAAAGCAGAAGAAAATTATTCCAAAATCACTATATACATTGACTCAGAGAAAAACACAATTTGGGCACAAAATTCAACTAGAATTCCTAGAAGATGAAACAAGAAATAAAAGAGTTAAAAATGTTTTTATTAATGGAATGAGAAGGTTTGAGGAAAATATTGGGAAAGAAATGAGAGCTATGGAAGAATGAACTGGAAAGAGAATTAACACCTTAGCATAAAAGGCACGAAACCTTGACCAAGCAATGAACTCTTTGAAAATTAGAAGAGACCAAATAGAAGCCAATGACTTCATAAGGCAACAATAACAACAACAAAAATTGAAACAAATGGCTGAAAAATTGCAGAAAATAAAAGGTATCTCCTAGTTTAAAAAAACTGAGCTAGAAAATAAATTAAGGAGAAGAAATTTTAAAATCATTGGACTATCTGAACATCATGAACAGAAAAAGAACCTAAACATCATATTTCAAGAAATCTTTAAGGAAAACTATCCAGATCTTATAGAGCCAGAAGGCAAAGTGGAAATAGAATCCATCAGTCACCTCCTGAAATAAACCCCTAAATGAACTTTTCCAGGAACATTGTAGCCAAAATCAAGAGCTTCCAAGTCAAAGCTTTCTAGCAAGCAGATAGACAAAAAAGAATTCAAGTGCTAAGGACCCACAGTCAGGATTACACCTGATTTAGCAGTCATCACTATGAAAGAGTGGAGAGTTTGGAATATGATAATCTAAAAGACAAAGGTTATGGTCTTACGGAGTGAATAACTTACCCAGAAAAATTGAATATAATGATACAGGGGAAAAAAGCATCTTTAATGAAGTAGAGAACTTCTAAGCATTCCTCATGAAAAGATCAGAGCTATGCAGAAACTTTGAAGTACAGACATAGGAGTAAAGAGAAACATAAAAAGGTAAACATGAATGAAAAATGACAAAGAATAAAATAAGGATAAACTGCTTACAATGAGATATAGAGAAATGATGCATATGTCCCCTGGGGACCCCATCATCATCAAGGGTCATAGAGGGAATCCAATCAGACAAGGTCTGGAAGTAATTCTGTTATGTCTGAATGATGTTAAGAATGGAATGAAAAAAAGAGAGGAAGAGAAATACACTGAGTGAAAAGGGAAAAGAAGGTTAGGGAATTTTTTCTCACACAATGATGGTATGCAAATCACAAATATACAAAGAAGGAGAAGGAGGTGAGGGGAAGAGGCTGACCTTTACACCTCATTCTCTTCTGAAGTGATCAAAGGAAGAATAAGCAAAGAGAGATGGATACAGAAATACATTTCACTTAAGAGTGAAATAGGGAAAAAGGGGAAGAAGGGGAGAACAGGAGAGGGGGAATAAGAGGGGAAGGCAGATTGCTGAAAGGGTTAGTCCTAAGTGAAACAAATTCAAAGGATGTATAAAAATATTTATAGCTTTTTGAGGTTGCAAAAAATGGGAATCTGGGAGAGGTGCCCATAAATTGGGGAATAGATGAGCAAGTTATGGTACATATTTGTGACGGATTACTATTGTGTTGAATTCTCATCAGTATAATGACCAGCCAGGATTCCAGAGTACTAATGATGAAACATGCTACCACTTCCTGATTGAGAGGTGAAGAATAGAGAATGACATGAATATTTTTTAGGACATGGCCATTGCGGAAATTTCCTTTGATTAATTATACATGTATGCAATTCGTTTTTCTTGTCTTCTCAGGGAAAAGAGAGGACTAGAGTGGAGGGGTAAGAAGGCAGATCTTAGATAATTAAAACAAACAGACTATACATATATAAATATATATATATATAAAACATATGTGTGTTATGTATATATATATATATATAAGTATATATGTTTAAATATCCAAGTATGTATGTGCATAATGTTTATATATATACATGTGTTTATATATATATATATGTACACATGATTATATGTGTATATATGTACAAACTTGAGAACTCTGATCAACACAATGACCAACTACAATTCCTGAGAACTTATCATGAAACAAACATCCTCCCACCTCCCGACAGAGAGGCGACAGACTCAAGGGGCAAATTGAGACAATTTTTTTAAACATAGCCAATGAGAAATCTTGTTTTGCTTGACTATACATGCTTGTAACAGAGGTTTTGTTTTTCTTGCTATCTCAATTGGGGGAAAAGGGGAGAGGAAGGGAGAGAAGGCTGATCTTTGTTTAAAAATAAAATAAAATTTAATTTAAAAAAAGAGGTCTACCAAAGAAGTCCTTAGCCAGTCCCAATTTAAGCCTCGTTCTTTATAGACACAGACAATAGTCATTGGCTTTACTACATGAGCTTATAGCCACCTTGTAACTCAACACCAATTTTGTCTCAAAGAAGGAAGAGTTTCCCGAGGCACATTGAAAGCCATAAATACTTCTGTAGGATAGCACAGGTTGAGTAACTATCTCATTATATGCCCACTGAAGTAGGGAAATTCAATGGGCAGAAGTTCACAGATACCTAATGGCAAACACACTCAGCCCTAGAACTGCCAGGCAGGGTGGGAATGTAGGGTTGGTGACTTTATTATGCCTGAAGTGTTCAGATGACCCTACTCATGACCTCCCCTAACTGTGGTTTGTGGCTTTTACTTTCCCACCTATTAAAAGGGCTAAATATGAGGCCTAGGAGACTGTGCAAAATTCATGAGCTTCTCTGCCTTAGAAAGCTTTTAAAATATTAGGACCTGTCCCATGTTCAGAACTGGTTTTGACAGCCAAACTTCTTTAAAAAAAAAAAAAAGCTAGTCTGTGTCAGTCACTATAAGGGCCTCTAGCATTTTGGGTACATTTATCAAGTTAATTTAGCCAAATGACCTCTTTGACTAAAATTTCCCCCCCTGGTTGAAATGGCTGGTGAAGAAGATGAGGAAGAAGACAGCTAAGAAAAAGAAGAAGCCTGCTGCTGACTAAAATGGTGGGTTTGGGCCATCGCTCCTAGGCTTTCCGTCTGAGGCCAAGCGGGGCAAATCTATTCCCTAGGGTGGAACGATGATTAACTTCTGTAGAGCAGTAGCAGAGGTAAAAATTGCAAAGAAGCAACGCTAGGCTTGACATAAGGAAAAACTAACCATCAGAGCTGACCAAAAGTGGAAGGGCTGCTGGGGTGGAAGCGGGAGTGGGGTGTTCTTTCTCCATCCCTAGAATCCTCCTCTGAGCAAAAGCCAGGGGTTCATTCGTATGGCATATTGTTTAGCCCAAGGTCAGACAAGCCTCTAACCCGGTTCAGTCCCAGAGTCCCTGGTGTACTTTCCCACTTTGACCCCTGTAGCTTTCTCACGATGCAAACAACTCCAGCGCCCTGTGAGTTTCTCTTCTGACTTGGGATTTCTCTTTGGAGCCTCCAATTGACAAAGAGTTCCCATCCACCATTGTTCACTTCTACCTGGGTTCAGCTCTTGACTCTCAGACTACTTTTCCACCTTGCCCCCGCCAGGTACCTTCTCCATATCCCTCACTCCTTTTCAGCTTCCATTTATGTATTGTCTCTTCCCATTATAATGTAACCTCCTAGAGAGCAGGGACTGTCTTTCTATCTACTTATACAGTATTTTTACTGTATTTACTTATTTAGTATAGTAAACCAGCATTTAATAAATGCTTCATCTAGATGACCTCTGAGGTCTCTTCCAATTTTGAGATTCTGTGATTCTGCCATTTTCACTCCAAAATACCCACATCGGTGTTACTCTATTAATAATCTGGACCACTGATTTTAGCAAATAACAGTGAACAAAGGAGTGGACTTGGAGTCAGAAAGACAGATGTGATTTTGGGCAAATCACAGAACACTCTAAAAGACTGAAAAATCAAGCAATTGCTGCATCCGTGACAAACCCTTTTGAGAGCATTCCAAGTCTCTTGAAGGGCATTTAGCAGCTATGGGACTGTGACTCAATCAAGGGATACAATCTCCCTGAGACAGTCACAGCTAACTTACAGGAATGATTCCTTGCACCTTGATAGGAAAGAAAAATGGACTTATCACTGACAGAGGATATGCCTGCCATGCATTTGCTTTTAGGACATGACTGTGTCTCATTCACAACAGCCATCCCAGAGATCCAAGAAAAGCCACAGCAGCTACAGATCGGCTAAAAGATGAATCTTGGGATGTGTGTGTGTGTGTGTGTGTTAAAGGGGATAGGAAATGAACATAAACATTATGCTAGTACTAAAAATCATAGCAATAATAGTTCATCTTTAAATAATTCTTCACAAAATACTTCAACAATAAAATAAAGTAGATAACTTATTATTGTCCCCATTTCACAGATAAATGGAAACTCTCAAGTCACACATTATGTAAGTTTCAGAACTAGGATTCAAACTCAGACCATCTACCTTCAAATCCAATAGAATATGCAAACAGCTAAAAGATTGGGTAGCAGCAGAATATATGTGCCTTGATAAGTAAGAGTCTATCTGGACAGATAAAGAATCAGAAGACTCTTCTTTGACCTTCATTTTCAAAGAGGACCAATGACACCATGCACGATGTCTTGACTTGTGCTCAAATTGGATTTAAGTGAGGCAGGGTTGTACAAAGTGTCGGTTTCACTCTCTCTCCCAGAGTCATTGAAGCCCAGTAACGAGACTAAAGTCAGGATGACTGGCCATGGCCCAGGCTGCAGATGACGGCCTTGACATGGTCAATGTCTGGCCAAGTGCACACAGTGCCTGCTTCAGCCCCCTTCACAGCCATTGGCATGTATTATTCTCATCTGCCCATTCTTCTGGGTAAAGTCTTCATATGCGTAGGGTAGACATGCTGTGACTCACCAACAGATTTGAGGACTGTTGGTTACCCTCAACCTGGTTTAACCCACCTGCCAAGATGGTTTACTGGGGTGTGGCCACTGCACAGGCATGGCTTCCTGAAGCCATAGGTGAGAATTGAGTGCCAGGTAGACACCAAAGATGGATGAGCCCCCTGAAAAGGGCTCAGCAGCCCTCGCACCAGAGCTGCTAGACCTCACAGACAACCCACGCACTCCAAGATGCGAAAGATACAAAAAAGCCGCCCAAACGAGCACCACCTGGAGCTGCATGTTGATGCGTGAAAATGAATACATCCATAAACACCAGGGCAGAAGCAATCAACTCCAGGGGGCCGCCAATAATATAATAATAACAATACTAATACTAATAATACCTACTATCCATACCATGCTTTAAGGTTTGCATTTGATTCTCACAACAACTTAAGGACTTAAGCGCTAATAGCATTACCCTCGTTTTACATATGTGGATACTGGGGCTGAGTTTCTTTGTCTGGTCCCACAGCTAGTAGGTATCTGAGGTCAGATTTAAACATCTTCCTGATTCCAGGTCCAGTGCATTATTGACTGTGTCACCTAACTGTGCCTTTTCGCAATTTATATCGTGTCTTCTTGTTGAATCCCGCCTGACTCTTTGTGACCCCATGCGCCATACTGTCCATGGAGGTTTCTAGGCAAAGATACTTGAATGGTTTGCCATTTCCTTCTCCAATGGATTAAGGCAGACTGATATTAAGTGACTTTCCCAGGGTCACACAGCTAGTAAGTATCTGTGGTGGGATTTGAACTCAGGTCTTCCTGACTCCAAGCCCAGCCCTCTATCTACCGAGCCACCTATCTGCCCCCGTTTGCTTTTCAAATGTAGCTCTCTCTCTCTCTCTCTCTCTCTCTCTCTCTCTCTCTCTCTCTCTCTCTCTCTCTCTCTCTCTCTCTCTCTCTCTCTCCTGATGAGTACCAGAAGCAGAGCATGCTTTGGCTACAGAACAGGGAGAAAAAGAGGGAATATTTTTCACCATATTTCTGTGATAATGTCAGCAAAGGAATAAGAAAATGAAGGCACTGCTCCTCACCAGGGTCATTTCATAATGCCTAACTGTCCAGCTAGTTGTTCCCTAAAGCCCTCTTGCCTTCTCCCTTTGCCTAGGCATGCTGGGAATGCTCACCTTTCTTACCTTTGCTTCTTCCTCCAAGGCTCAATTCAGGCGAGCTCTCCTATGGTCAGCTGTTCCTGATCACCTTAATTATTAGAACTTTCTACCTCCTTAAATGATCATATTTTCGCTTTCCTATTCACGTGTTAGATCTCACTCTGGCTACAATATAAGTTCTTGATCGGAGACTTTCTTTTGTTTTCCATGTTACTTCCTTAGCATCTAGCATAGCGCCTGAACATATTAGATGTTCAATAAAGGCTTATTAAATTGAAATTGATTGAATTGAGCAATTAAATTGCAAAGTACTTTCCTCGCAAGGTCTTCTGATATCAGTAGTGTGAGAACTATCATCTCCAATTTTTGTAAATGAACTCTGACGGTGACATGCCCGGGGTCACGTATCTAGTAAGATTCATACGTGTGGGTGTGTGTGTGTGTGTGTGTGTGTGTGTGTGTGTGTGTATAGCTGTAGATGTAGATGTGTGTATGTGTGTATGCCTGTATATGTATGTATGTACATATTTGGGAATGTGCACACATATAATGTACACATTCACACGTATATGCACACACACACATATATATGTGTATATATGATATGTATGTAATGTGTATGTATATATAGATGTAGATGTATGTATGTGTATATGCGTGTATGTATATGTATATACATATTTGGGAATGTGTACATATTCACACATACATGTGATTTGATATATGTAGGTCTTTTGCTCTATTGAGTGTCATAGACCAGAGGTGCCAAACACATGGCCATGTAGCCCACAACACGCTTAAGTACAGCCTGAATCAGAATAAAATGTAATTGGGAAATAGTTAACAAAATAAACAAAAATACAATAAAACATAGATAATTTTAATATGTGGTTTTCTATGTCAACATATGCCTACAGAGATCCTTTTTATGGGTAAATGGCCACCATTTCTATTTGAGAACAAAAATTTATTAAGTGCCTATTAATGTGCCAGGCACTGTGTTAAATACTATACAAATATTATCTCATGGTCATTTGAAAGACAGAAGCTTACAGTCACCGTGGAAAGAACAACAGTTAAAATTTTATGTTGAACCCACTAAAAAATTACTCATTTCACTAAAAGATGGAGTGGGAGGTGTATTGAACCCAGACTTTCATGCAAAGAGATGCTGGATAGGTCATATGACAAGAATGATCGATGACAGCTGGACTGCCTTACAAATTTTATACTATGGTTCCAGAAAACATTTAAGAGGCCAAGAACCATGGAACAAGCCACTGGTCTAGCTATTTTGGACAAAGATGAAAACGGCCAGTGCAGAATCATACATTCCATTCAGGTGATGCGTACTTGACATCAGGATGGATGACAGGTTGGAATATGAATATGAATTTGTTGTTCGGTCATTTTTCAGTTGTGTCTGACTCTTCATGGCCCCATTTGGGATTTTCTTGGCAAAGATATTGGAGCGGTTTGCCATTTCCTTCTCCAGCTCATTTTACAGATGAGGAACTAAGGCAAACAGGGTTAAGTGACTTGCTTGAGGACACACAGCTAGTAAGTGTCTGAGGCCAAATTTGAACTCATGAAGATGAGTCTTCCTGACCCCAGGCCCAGTGCTCTATCCACTGTGCCACCAACCTGCCCCAGAAGTGTGAAATGATTTCTATCATGTTGCTTATTCACTGAGTATATATTATAAATATGAAGCATGTATAATACTTATGTCTTGGGATTCTAGGGCACATAAAATTGGTTGGAAACTTTAAAAAAATTACAACAGAATTAATTTATTTAAAAATAAAGGAATCGAAGGTATCATTGTAGTAGTAGAAACAATATACCTGCTAAAAGAATGAAGGGTGCAAACAGAAGAAGAATACATGAATGACTTCGGTGGCAATGGATATGCGAATTGAGTAGAATCAAATCAGAAGGAGACTGTATCTCCAGTAACCTAATCCAAGGCCCTAGAGCTGATTGGAGTTGATTGTAAACCCTACACATCACGGATTCAAGAGATCATAGACTCATGAGGCAGAACATCACAGAAGCTAGACCTAAAAGCCTTTCTGCCCTGTTTTCAAATGAATATATAATTAGATTAACAAGCCTTTCAGATAATTATGATTGAGAGGGCTATAGGCCAGTGATACAAACTTTAGGGAAACAGAGTTTGAATATGAGACTGTAGGTTATTGGTTATTCTTCCCTCTGGCTCTCTGACCAGGGCATCTTTTTTTTTTCTGGTCATACATTTCTTTGATAACTCTGATGACATTTCTTACATCACTTCTATATAATTCATCATTTGTAATCTATTGCAACCTCTTTATATATGCCACATTCCTCTTCATTGCTCTCTTGGCAATTCACGTTTTCAATTCTTCAGAGACTCTAGCATTCCATGACTCAGAGCCATGTAACATCAGTGGGAGAACATTTACTTTAGAGAACAGAAAATGGTACTTTCAGGGAAAAGCTTGGGCATCATCAAAAAATATGGAATTTCCCTAAGGCAATCCATCCTTCTCTCTTCTTTATGCTCCATTCTAGTCCCATCTTGGGATAGCTAGGTGGTGCAGTGGTTAGAGTGCTGGGAGTGGATTCAGGGAGATTTGTCTTCTTGAGTTCAAATCCACCCTCCTTACTAGCTGCATGACCCTGAGCAAGTCACTTAACCCTCTTTGCTTTAGTTCCTAAAGAAGGAAATGGCAAAGCACTCCAGTGTCTTTACCAAGAAAACCCCAAATGGGGTCACAAAGAGTCACACGCAACTGAAAACAACTAAAACAACAGAAGTTCTATCTTATTGTTCATATTCAGTGTCTATTCAAGATAGAGATCTCTCTCTCTTACTATATATATATATATATATATATATATATATATACATGTATGTGTATATATATATATGTATATACTGACAAGACTCAATGAGCCACCCATGCAACTGCATATCATAACCTGTACAATAAATATTCTTCATCTGCTTGATGAGACTGGGAAAAAGGTGCCTGGCATGTTGGGTGGCAAACTAATGTCTAGGCAAGAATGAAATCGGGCAAGAAGGACAAGTATGGCTCGATCATGGTCTACTTCATTGTAACCCTCTCAATCTTAACCAGCATCACAGAGAACACAGATCCATCGCAGAATCTGGATTGTGTTTAGGTCTGTCTAGCTGCACTATTCAAGGGACATATAATCTCATCTCCACAGTGCTAAAGCACAATTACTTGGGATTTTAGCCTGCATCTCAATATCATCCTTCCCTTCTTAACAACTCGATGGTCCCACTTTAGTTTTAATATATCTATTTCTTGATAATTTCTAGACCTTTTTCAACTATATTTGCCAAAGGTCATCTGTTCCTTGTCATCTTTTTGCTCTGCACTTTTTCTCACTAAATTACCCTATGATACAGAGGCCCTAAAACATTTTGTAATCTGGACTCCTTTGGTGAAGCCTGTGGACCCCTTCTCGGTATAATGTTGTAAATGAATGACTGAAGGAAATACTAAATTTCAACTTGAGATTACTGAATATAAAGATGTAATTTTTCCTATCTAAGTTCATAGAGCCCCTAAAATCTATCAACATACTCGTTAGTTCAGGTTCCAGGTAAAGAGTTCCTGCTCTCCCACTATAGGTTGAATATTCATATTTCTTTGTATTCTCCTCCCAACAGGGCCTAGCAATATGGTATGCCAATAGGCACTCAAAAGCTATTTGTTAAATGGATGAATAAATAAATGATTATAAAAATCTTTTGAAAAATAAAAAAATCAAACATTAAGAGGATTTATTGAGATGAATCTCAAAGAACCAAAACAGAAGTAATGAGAGTTTTAAAAGGGAAATTTAGATTGAGTACAGAATGACCATCTATAACTTTCCAAAATTTCTGAAAGTACAAGGCCCATGTCTTAGGTCATTAATGCTAGGCTTGACTGAGAAGGAGAAAATACAGAGTCAGGAAGAAAACTGGCCCAGGACAGTAGAAGCAGGAAGGCTCAATGACACAATCATTCCTTTTCATCTTCGATGTAGACATAGAATTCTCCAACTGTGAGCTGAATTTGGCAAGGGCATTGATGCAGGAAAGAGGTACTCTGATCTTTGTCCAAGGAGACTTGACAAGATTTATAATGCTTTTCCTACTGAAGGACCTTCTCCATCCACAATTTAACTTCAAGAACATAATCCTCATCACTCAGAGCAAATTAGAGCAGGTTCACCATCTTGGGTCCAAGGTCCATTCATGCTCCATCCTAATAAAAATAATCCTCAGCTCTGACCGCTTTTCTCTGTGGCGTCTCTAGGGAGAAGTACACTGCCAGATTTCTTCCATTCTCCTGAACTCACCTAATTGTTCTTGGATAACAGAGTGGTATACTAAAAGCACAAGAGCTAGCTTAGTTAAGACACACACACACACACACACACACACATTTTTTTATGTGCACTGTTAAAAGCCTCAAAAAAATTATCCCAGTAGATAATTATTACACTCAGGGGAAAAAAAATACTCAAATCATTGGTTAGATTTATTCTGATTTCATCTAGATATACCAAGGCATGAAAACTAGATTTTGAATCATAATTCATTTTTATAATGTGCCCCTCCTATCTAACCTCATTTAAAAATATTCCCATAAATGGCATCATGTTTTTAAATGCTTAAAGCCACATTAACCCCATAAAACATTTCCCGGCATATCCCTTCCAAACATTTTGGTCCCCTTGAAAATATCACACACAACATAAGCTGTACATAGAGGCCCCATGTTTGCCTTTAAGCTTAGCTGGGTATGTTTCTAGAAGAGATTTTCATTTGGCAAGTCCCTGTTGAATATCAGGCCTACGTTGAATCACTAATAACAGAGTAAAACAAAATTGCCTTGTTGCTATAGCATATCATAATTCCCATTATACCACCGATGGAATTAAAGACACAGTGTCCCTGCCTTCTCCTTAAGCACAGGGAGAGTCAGCCAGTAGAAGGGGAGTTGTGGACGCCCTGAGTATTTTTCTCATTTCTGCATCCTGTAACAAGTCAGTCGTTCGACTAGCACTTCTTAAGTGCCTACTATGTGCCAGGCACTATGCCAAGCCTGAGGATACAAAGAAAAGCAAAAAACAGTCCTTGTTCTGAAGGACCCCAGAGTCTAATGTGGAAGACAACATGAAAACCACTATGGCCAATCAGTACGCATACAGGAAAAGTTGGGGGTAGTCAATGAGGGAAGGCACTAAAATTAAGAATATGTGGAGATGAGTCAGGTCTAAAAAGACTGGAAAGGTAGGTGGGGGCAAGATTATAAAGGGTTTTCAAAGTCAAACAGAAGATTTTATATCTGGTCCTGGGGGTAATCAGGAAACACTAAAGTTTATTGAATTGGGGCAGGGAAATATGTGATCATTTCAGACCTCCATTTTAGGAAGAACAATTTGATAGTTAAATGCAGAATGAACTGGAATGGGCTGAGATTGAGGCAGGGAGACCAATTAGCAGGCTATTAGAATAATCCAAATGTGAGGTGATGAGGGCTTCCACTTAGGTGGGTGCAAAACCTAAGGAGAGAAGTAGAATGTTACAAAGTAAAAATGACCAAATTTAACAACTGATTAGGTATGGGAGATGAGAGAGATTGTGAGCCTGGCTGACTGGGAATATGGTGATACCCTAGACAGTAATAAGAAAGTTAGAATGAGAAGAGGGTTGGAGTGGGAGGAAGAAAATGAGTTCAGATTTGGGCGTGTGGAGGTCAAGATTTCTATGGACATCCAGTTCAAGATGTCTAATAGGCAGGTGCAGATGAGGGATTGGAGGTGAGAAGAGAGGTTAGGGCTGTGTAAGTAGATCTGAGAGTCATCTACATAGAGATGATAATGGAAAACATGGGAACTGATGAGATCATCAAGGGAGGGAGAAAAGAAACAGACGCATCTGTTGGATGCCCATAATTAGCAGACATAATCTAGATGAAGAACCAGCAAAGGAGACCAAGAAGAAGCAATCAGAGAGGAAGGATGAAAACCAGGAAAGAATGGCGTCATGAAAATCTAGAAGGAAGAGAGAATCAAGGAGAAGAGAGAGATCAACAGTGTCAAAAGCTGCAGAGAGCTCAAGAAGGATGAGGACTAGGAAAAAGGCCACTGGATCTGGCAACTAGGAGACCATTAGGAACTTTGGAGAGAAAAGTTTTAGTTCAATGATGAGAGAAGCCAGACTTCAAAGTGCTGAGAAGGCAACAAGAGGAAAGGAAGTGGAGATCCTTACCACAGACAGCCTTCTCAAGGAGTTTAGACACGAAGAGAGGTGCTAGTATCATGGACAAATGGATCAACCGAAGGTTTTTTGTAGTATGCAGGAGACATTAGGCATGTTTATAGAGAGGAAGAAAGCGACCATTAGACAGAAAGAGATTAAAGATGAATGAGAGAGTAGGAATGATGGAGGGGCAATCTGCTGGAAAAGATGCGATGAAATGGGACCACTTGTGCAAGAACAGGAGTTTGCCTTGGCAGGGTCAAAGGGCATCTCTTCAAGTTAAATAGAGGTGTCAGAGGAGATAGTGGCAGAAGACATCTGGGTGAAGTGAAATGAGCAGCCAATTCCTCCTTTCTCCATCCTTCCACATGGGAACAGTGGAATACCCCACATATTACATGGGCTAGACAATTCATATAGTATATCAAAGTTGGTTGCAAGAAGAACTATCAGCAGCATTTGATGCATATTCTATTTGAAGACTTTGTGTGTGTATGTGTGTGTGCATGTGTGTACCACAGTATTTCACCTGAAAGCTTCCCTATGGAAAGTTGAAACCCTATGAATGGAGAGACAATGTAATGAGGTGGCAGAGACAGAGGAATGTAAAGTCAGAAGACTTGGTTTCAAATGGCAACTCCTCGTGTGCCCTTGGACAAGTCACTTCATACCTTATCAATAAAATGAGGGAATTGGGCTAGATGGTGTATCACCAACACAATATTCACAGCACCGACGGCAACTATGAATATGCTGCATAGTTTTGAATCACAAAATACAACAGATTTTCTATATGGAAGACAGAACCAAAACATTTATTCAAATACCAGGAAGCCAAATCCCAACACCAGAAAAGCAAATCCATCATAGAAACAAAGAAGTTCATACACAATAATAATGCAGGGGGCACTGCCATTGCAAAACCTTCCCCCTGCTTGAGCCTTCCCACAAACAAAAACTCACAGCTACTGTGTGCTTGCCTGCTTCTTCTCTCTCCTTCCAATCTAACTGCTCTGACCAACTTCCTCCGTTCCTCTTTCTGTTCCACCCCTTCAGCAAGCTCCTCCCACCACAGGCTTTGTGTGACTTAGGCTTCCATGTGACTTAAGCAGGTCACATGGGCCTATTAATGGAGGGGAAGATCTTCAAATTTACATTACCATTATATTTGACCCCAAGATCTTTCTTATCCATTACACAGGTCAATGGGGTAATTGATGTCAACAGAACTTTACAACAATATGACAGGGGTAACACAAAGTAAGCACATAAAAACAATATCTTAGGTTGGGACTTGAGCACAAGCACCCCATCATTCCCCCGCCCCAGAACCAATGGGGTCCAACATCTTGGGGTAAGGGGTGAAGGTCTCTTCTTCCACAGCTACTTCCTGCTGAAATTGGATGGAGAGCTGTCCCTGCTCCAAGAGGTCCCATTCAAGAGGTCAGTTCTTTAGCTGGCATCTGGAGCTTGGTTGACACTAGGTCCAGGGGTGACAGATACATCACAGTCGTGGACAGAGGGTGACATCTGGCTTAAGTGATCAGGCATCTGCATGTGGGGGTTACTAAACCTGCAGAAAACAAATATAGCAAACAAGGTGAATAGACAAAAAGCCAAAAAGAAATAAGGAGACAACAGCCAGAAGCAGGTCAGCTGTGCTTCTGGAGTCCGTACACCAACTAAAACTGCTCTAATTCCTACCTTCCTTACTGCTGTGTATTTCTTTAGTCTAAGCTGGGGCTTAGCCAATTTCCTAGTCTTCCTGAAGGTGTGACAAACTTGGATGTAAGGATTCAGGAGCATCAGTAGGGGTGGTTCCTACTTCTCTATTCAGTCTAATATTAAATACCTTTCCTCGGTACATTTTATATAGATCATTAGTTGGAGTACCATCTATTTTTTCAAAATCTACCCCTGCTCTCAATAGAGCAATAAACAATTCTTTTCTTGTCAACCTATTCCGACTTTGAATCCACTGGCTATTTACTCTTCTCTCTCAAGGAAATTTATCTTTTCCCCAGTCCCCTAAGTCACTTAACTGAAATCTTATCTAGCACCTCCAAAAGAAAGTGCCCTATCTCCCCAATTAGTAAAGTCAGAATTAGGTGCTTATAAGCAAGAGGAGCCATCTTCACTATTATATTTCCATGAGAAACTGCTCGGGAGATATCATAATAAATGTTGGTGTTTCCAGTCATAATTGCAGTTTTCATTGCCTCCTCCTTTAACTTTCTCATACAGTCCCTAAGCAAATACCAGGGTCTATCTCCACAAGGCCACATAGAGCCAGTAGCATATTGTCTGGTGCATCTGTCTGCAGCCAAAGCTAACAGATTGGTCGTATTGTTACCTCCTAGCATATGGTGATCCCTAAAAGCTTGCTGTACAAAAGGATTCTGACTAATACCTATGAATTTCAAACAATCTATGCTATCTATCCCTACTTCTCTGGCCCCTTCATCACTGATTCTCACCATCCAAAGTATTAACAATTCTCCAATCCTTTGGGTAAACCAACTCAAAATATCTGTGACCTCCTGCTGAGTAAAATCCTCAATTATTTCCCTGAACACTGTGTTTCCCCCCTGGTTCTCCTGCTTTCCTCTTAGTATTGGACGAATGTCTACATTCCTAGAAGCCTCCTCAGCTAACTTTGTTTCAAGCTCCTCCCATGCATCCTCCTGGCAGTCAGCAGGGCAACTAGACTCTGCCTGAAAAAGGGCTGAATACACATTCCTCTTGTTAGGTTTTTTCTTTTTTTCTAGTTAAATGAACAGAAAGATTCTCATGCAAACCAGCCAACTCCCAAACAGTAATTTGTTCTTCTACCACCTGAGACCCTCCAGCTTGCTCTTTTAAAGGAGCGCCCAGGTCATGATGGCACACCAGCCAGCTCCCTCTCCATCTGAGCTTTCTCCAACAGCAGTTTGTGTCTGCTTTCACACATAAGGCAATAGCCCATTAGCAAAATCCAGCCTCTCCTACACACTCCTGCCAGTCCTTTCCCTGGTTTTATTGGTATTCCTTGCAACCATCTTTTTAAATCTCTAGGCTCTCACCTTCATAGCCTCAGTTCCCAATTTTCACAGGTCCCATGCTCTTGCTAAGGAAGAGTAAGGTAAATCCTCCTATCCCAAGACATCCATTTCCTCCTCTAAAGCCTTCTTGCCTCCAAATAGAGATTTGATATTTCACAATCCTGTTCATGACACCAAATGTATCGCCAGCACAATATTCACAGCACTGACAGCAAATGTGAATATGCTGGCATAGTTCTGAATCACAAAATATAACAAACTCTCTATATGAAAGACAGAACCAAAACATTTATTCAAATACCAGAAAGCCAAATCCCAACACCAGAAAACCAAATCCACCATAGCAACAAAGAAGTTCATACACGATAACAGTGCAGGGGGCACTGCCATCCCAAAGTTGTCCCCCTGCTCAGGCCTTCCCACAAAAAAAAACCTCACAGCCTACTGCCTGCTTGCCGGCTTCCTCTCTCTCCTTCCACTTTAACTGCTCTGACCAACTTCCTTCATTCTGCTCTACCTTTCCTGTTCCACCCTTCCTGTTCCACCCATTCAGCAAGCTCTTCCCACCACAGGCTTTGTGTAACTTAGGCTTCCATGTGACTTAATTAGTAGCAATAAGATTTGAAAATCTTTCCCACCCACTAATGGGCCATGTGACCTGCCTACATCACAGGAAGCCTGGGTTACATGTGGTGAGAGGAGCTTCCTGACAGGAAAAGGAAGTTATGTCACAGAAAATGCTAAGAGAGAGAAAGATGTTATGGCTGCTAATGGCCGCCCTCATGATTGTTAGAACTGAACAGTCTGACTTAGCTATACTGTGAGTTTGTTTTGGGAAAGACCCCAGCAGGGAGTTGGAGAGGTTTTGGGATGGCAAGGCTCCATGCTGTGATATGGTATTTTAAGTTCCTTGCTGTTACGATAAAGTGGGCTGACTGGCTGTGGGAGCTGAACATTTGGTTATGAGATATGATTTTCTGGTGTCTGAATAAATGTTATACTTCTTTTGCCTTCTTTATGGAGAGGCTCTCATACTTTGTAATACAGAACTACATAGGCATATTCACGATTATCATTGATGTTGTGTTTATTGCCTTACCGTTTCACTTAAGCAGGTCACATGGGCCTATTAAAGGACAGGAAGATCTTCAAATTTACATTACCATTACAGATGGCCTCTAAGATCTCTTCCATCTCAAAATTTGCAATCTTTTGAAGTAATGGAAAATGGTTAACTAATCCCCCCTAGTTTTGTGGTTGCCATAAGGTGTCAATAGCTAAGTGCATCTTGAAAAGTAAAACCTTCCTGGGGAAAATCACCTTCAATTTGAAATTAAAATAAAAATTCCATTTTTATAATTATTTAAAATCATAATTATTAAGTAAAACAAATCAGTTCCTTTGAGAAATTAGAAAAGTGAGAAGAGTAAGGAAAGAAGGAACAAAGGAGTGAAAGCAGTAAAGAAGGAAAGAAAAAGGGAGAAGCAGGGAAGGAGGGAGAAGGAAGAAAAGCAGGAAGGAAGAAAGGGATGGAGGGAGAAAGGAAGGAAAAAAGGAAGGGAGGAAAGTAGAGAAGGAGGGAAGGAAAAGGGAGTTGGGTTGTTTCCACCTATTATAATGTAAGCTACTTGGGGGCAAAAACCATTTTCCCTTTTGTACTTATATCCCTACTACTTAGCATGGTGCTGGTCACACAGTAAGTTCTTAATAAATGTGTTTCATGCTTTCAGTAAGTCAGTCCAACTGGCCCCCACACAGTAGTCTATCACTCTCATTTATGTACTCTTGGGCATAAGCGGCTGTCTTCCACGTCTGGAAGCCACTAACTAGAGTTGTGATTACTTGAAAGCTGTTTTAAAATCAGTTCAAAAAGTTGTCATGGAAAGAGCACTTAAGAAGGGCCAACAGACCAGAGAATGCTGGATAGATAAACGGAGCCTTCTTCCTTTCGCCAATTCCTGAGTCTAAATTTCTTGGCTCAGGTCCCTTTTCATGCTTTCTGAATCTCTCTTATCAAGCACCTTGACTCAGTCTACTCTGGATAAATTTCCCCAGATGATAGGACTCCTAGAACACTACCAACCGCAGTAATATGGTCATGGCACCATTTATGGCAGGTCACTACAGGAAAATTGATACATCTTTTAATGTTTTTCGGTGACATTGATTTTTTTAAAAAAGTGCTTATGGCTTAGCCCTTAATTAACCAGAACATATAATTAAACTGTAACTGTACGTTTGGTTAAATTCAACAAAAGATTTATTAAGTGTTTACTATATGCCAGGAACTGGTCCAGGTGCTAAGGGCATAAAAAACAAATATAAAACTTCCTTGCACTCAAGAAATTTATATTCTACTGGAGGAAAACCATGTACACAGATAACTCAATGCAAAAATATACAAAGTAAACGTAGCAAGTATATTCTGGCTTTAATCTCCCTGAGCTGAATAAGCTGTATGGCCTTCTCAGGATTTTAGAGGTACCTTTGAGGGGTTGGGGTGATTCTATTACTATCAGCTCAAGCCCTCATTCCAACATGGTTTGCCCACATATACTGTTAGCTGCCAGTGAGTAACATACCAGATATCCATTTAATCAATTAGCATCAATTAGCTTTTTAAAGGGTCATTTGCTTCAAAGATGTGCTAAGAACTGAATTACAAACATTTCCCCGCAATACTTTCACGGCATTCTCTCTCTTATACCACCTTGGTCTCTAGAGAGAATAGGATCAGACTTAGCACAGTTTCTACGAAGTACTGGTCTCTCTAAGTTCATATGCTTTCAATGCCAAATTAGTCCTCATCTCAGGTGCCACTTAGTTAGCTCCTGAATGTCATACCTTATTCCTCAGGTCATTGATACTGGGCTGACTGTAAAACCAGGCATGAACTCAAAATCCAAGATCTCAGGTCATTCACCCTCCTGACCTTTTGAAACTAACAAGGTCATAGAGCCCAACTACCTTGACCTCAAATGAAAAGATAAATGACGAGGCAAAAAACCCATGGCCATCCTCACTGGACAGCATCTCCATCCCGGATGGAGAACATTGTTTCTCATCAGATGCATTCAGCCAGGCAGAATTTACATGAAGAAAAGTCAAATCAAGAAAAAAGGTAAGAGCTCTGCTCAGCTGGTGCCTTCTGAATGCACTCCCAGCCAATTAAAAGGCTTTTCCTTACCACATAGCCAGAAGATTAGCACCACGAACAGAATGCCTATACCTATAAAATACAAAGTACTCCAAAGTATCTCCAAGCTATTTTCATTTTATGGGAGTCATTATGCTCCCAGAAGCAACCTAGCCTCTTCTATGTGGAGAATTCTACCAGTGGCACTCTATGAATAATTGGACTCAGTGGCCAGTGCCCTGCTAAAGAAATGCAAAATAATGAGCTGGAGGTGGTATATAGAAAGCACTAAAGCACTCCAGAAGAAGAAGAAGAAGAAGAAGAAGAAGAAGAAGAAGAAGAAGAAGAAGAAGAGCAACCTATAAAAAAAGAAAGCACCAACAATTGTTTCACAAGAATTTTGATTGAGGTTTTATTATAAATACCTATATTGTAATCTTTGATT
>CM053623.1:334040252-334074008 GCA_028646595.1 Phalanger gymnotis | reverse complement strand
TATTTTTTATCAGGACAGACTGTTTTCAATAAATTATCTTGCATAGTTCTTACTATTCAAGCATTAGCATAACTTTCTAATTTAAAAAGAAAATACCTAGAAGTAGACCATGTTTTCATGCACTCATAAGAAAATGTTTCATTTGCATATTTTGTTTTGGTATTTTTGTTGCCAAACTTTTAAAGAAAAGATAAATAGACACTCTTTGGGGATTTGTTTCCATTAAACTTTTCTTCAGGGTGGTCAAATATGAGTCAAGCCTAGAAAATTGATGCTTACTTTTCAAAACACTTACAAAAGCAATTAATTCTATAGATTTGTGGGTTGTCAGTGTTGTGAATACATAACAAGGCTCGTATTTTATTCATCTTTTATATATTTAAAGCTCTTTCCTTCCCTATAACATTTGTAAAAGGTTAAGAGATATAAATGAGATAATTTAATTAGAATATTATTTAATTACTGAATATTCTTTTCATAGCAAGGGTTGAGTTGTTCATGAGCTAATTTAATTTTGTCACCTGTTTTCCACCAAATTTATAGTTAAATGCTATTCCCGTACATACTGTACACTTGCTCAAATTAGCTCATTAGTTCAATTACACTGAAGGAAATCATATTAGCAAATAAGAGCCTCACTGCTGATTCAGATGTTGTACGATGTTGATGATGATTACAGAAAGTGTCACTTTACGTCACTACATCTGAACAAGAGATGCATCTTTTTGGTTCCAGGCTGAGATTCTGAACAGTGGAGTAAAGGTTCTGATGATAACCCAGGATAATATTTCTCTCTCTCTTCCTCTGCGTAAAGTACCTGATGGATCCTTAGCCCCAGTGGAGGGGGAGAGGGGATTTTAGAAGTGGGGAAGAGGGGCTGACACACCCACCAGTACTATGTCACATTTGAACTTGACTGGCTTATACAAAAATATATAACTTTGGAGTTTGGAGAGACCTTAGTGGCCACTCAGTCCAAACCATTACATCAAAAAACAGCCTTATGGCAACATACACAAATAATGGCCATCCAGCCTTTGCTTGGAGACCTTGAATGATGGGGAGCTTGCTGACTCCTAAGGCAGATTCCCTTAGTGGTTTATCAATATCACTACATCTTTAACCTTCCTACTTATGGTTATTCTGCCACCTTGGTTGAAGGAGGAGAGCATGAGATATCTTCTCATTCCTGTCTACTTATAGGAACATAGGATCATAAATCTAGAAATGGAAAGGACCTCATGGGCTATCTAGTTCAATCCCCTCATTTTATAGATGAGGAATCTGATTCCCTGAGAGGTTTAAGTGATTGACCTAAGGTCACAGAGGTACTAAGTTACAATGGCAGGAAGTGAACTCAGGTCTTCTGACTCCAAAGACAGTATTCTTTACACTGTCAGCCCTCCCTCATTCAAATCAAAGTCAACTGCAAGTCATGTCATCATTTCTCTGATGTCATGGTCCTTCTCGAGAACAAAGGACAAACACAACCACCTTTACACTGCACCACTCTGCGCAGTAATAGCACACACCAATCTCTTCAGTTTTAAAAGGGATCTACTACAAAAAGCTACATGGGACACATTCAAGGATGAGTGGTAGCATAAAGGAATGGGTAAAATTGTTAGGCCCTGCATAGTTCTTATTGTTTAATCCTCAATTGCATGGAATAGACCACTCTTGACTCAAATAAAATCATAGAAGTGGAAGAGGTCGTAAGGATCATTTAGTCCAACTAGTCCATCTTACAGATGAGGAAACTGAGGCCAAGACAAGTTAAGAGTCTGGTCCAAGATCATACTTCTAATTCCAAACCCAGTGCATGATACTATAGGATCACAGAATCTAAAGCTTGAACAAATTTTTGAGATCATCTCATCCAACCTGCTTATTTCATAGATGAAGAAACTAAGAAAAGGAAGAGGCTTTCCCAGAGACATGTAGAGGGCAAGGATCAGTGCTTGGATTGGAGCTCAGGTCAACTGAGTCTAAGTCCAGTACACTTACACTACACCACACTGGTCTTTCTATGATCCTTTACAAAAACAAACCTTTCTAGCGTCACTGAGATCATTTAGTTCAATTAAATGCAACGAGTTCAAGTGTCTAATGTATGGCAGGACTGTGCCAGACACTGGGATACAAAAACAAAAATTAAAGTCAGCCCCTACCCTCGGGAACCTTGCATTCTATGAACCAAGTACTGGTCATCACTCATTACTAACAGTGTTTTCATAGAACTAATTGCCTGCTGTCATGTTGTTTCACCTAATGTCAGAACATGCTTTCACTGACAGCATTAAATAGGATAAATCTGAATGAAATCGACGTTTTTTCAGGAAGTAAAGAGCTTTTATTTAACAAGCTGGCTGGGAAACAACATTCAGCAGAAAGAGTTACTGGGAGGAGGCCATGATACTGGAAACACTCTCAAAGTTGATCTTTTCCATGGTGTTCTTGGGCTTGATACTCCAGGCAGTGCCTTTAAGGAGAAGGAGATCCATGTTCTCATCTAGGGCATGCCAGAAAACCTAGAAATGGCAGGTCTCCAGCAAGTCTCCCAAGTACGGGATCTGCCTGGCGGGCCGCTCTTCTCGGTGAGCTTGGTCAATCACGCACTCGCACAGGGTGAAGTCCGTGTGACGGAGATTGGTGAGGGCCTTCAGAAGGAGCTGGGCTGTCATCGTGGTCTGAAGGAAGGCCGGGTTGAACTGGCACAGCCTGAGCGTGGCCAAGTTGGCTTCCAGGTCACAGGCATTCTCCTTGGCTTGGGTCTCCATGTATTGCTCCAGGGTGGTCAGGTTCTCAGAGTTATACCTGTCGATGCCCTTGAGCAGCTTCCCTACATCGGCATGCATCTGCTTGAACAGCGCCGTGTTCTCCTCCTTTTCACAAGCAGACGCTGAGGCTGGTGAACTTTTAATTATGTAAAAAAACCTGTTTTAGACACTGGATTTTTCAAATATTCTTTTTTATTGTGAACAAATATATTGGGAATTAACAAAAATAATGCAAAAAAAGAATATGCAAAAACTGCCTGTCCTCCTTCACTCTCCCACCCAGGCAAACTACAAATATCATAAACAAAAAAAAGAAAGAAACTCAATCTTAGGAACTAGAAATTAATTGATGAGGCTGGTATCAGTAGTTTTTTTTTTTTTTGGTTGAGGGGCAGGGTTAAACAGAGGTCACATAATTCATGATTAGATTATCACAGCCTTGATTTACTCTGGATTCCCCTGCTTTCTCCTTGCCTGTCAAATTGCCACCATGGGAAACCTCCACTGTAGGGTCCTTCTCTCCTCTTACCCTTCCTACCCAGGTTTCTAGGAGGTTTCTAGTACTCCTCTATGTAGTTTCTTCTGGTAGAGACTATCTTGCTTGCTTTCTAAAAGTATCCTCAGTACCCAGCATAATGCCTAGCATAGGACAAATGCTTTATCCATCTCTTTACCTATTCAAGTTTCTGGAAATATGGAGATGATTGGAGAATAGGACTATATCAAGGAGACCATGAGTAAATAGCTAATGATTGGTGGGGCTGGACTAGAACACAGGTTTTCTCTTTTAACCATAGCACACTGTGTCAATGATGGAAGTGTCGTTGTTGGACAACTGGTCTACCAGCATTGGGTTGAACAGATTGGAGAAAGATCTAGATTCAAGAAGTTTTCTGGGAATCGATTTAGTATTCTAGGGGCAACAGGGGCCTGTGTTAGGATGTTGGCAGTGAAAGTACAGAGAAAGGAGCAAATCCAAAAGACATATTAGATATAGAAAATAAACGAGAATGACGAGTCAAAGCTAATCCTTAGGTTTTTAGATTGGAAAGTTGGTCATGGAATGGTACTATTTACTGAAATGTAAAAGTTAGAACAAAAGGAGTCATTTCACGATGAGAGAAGTATAGATGACAAGTATGTTCATATGAAATTTAAAATAATGGCACTTTGAAAACTACAATGTCATGCAGTTGGTAATGGATGATGGTCATGTTGGTCCTATGATATCCAAGCTGGTTTAACTGAATGGAAGGCATGTCTTGTGTGATATACAATGTCAGAATTGGCAAGGCCCTTAGAGATATTCTAAGGGATGCAGACAGGAATAACAGAAAGAGGACTAGATTTGGTTTGATTCAAACCCACAGAACCTGGGTTTGACTCCTAGTACCTGCTATGAACAGCCAGGTGGTATAGAGCGCCTGGCCTGGAGTCAGGAAGACTCACCTTCCTGAGTTCAAATCTGGCCTCAGACACTTACTAGCTGTGTGACCTTGGGCCTAACCCCATTTGCCTCAGTTTCCTCATCTGTAAAATGAGCTGGAGAAGGAAATGGCAAACCACTCCAGTATCTTTGCCAAGAAAACCCCAAATGGAGTCAGGAAGAGTTGAACACAACTGAAAACAACTAAACAACACCAACAAACTGCTATGAGCAATTGTTACACATAGTCAACAGCAAGAGGAAAAAGTGGTATCACCATCCCAGGTCACAGCAAGGCTGCTGCCGCGTCACTTCGCTCCTGTGGACCTCGGTTTCTTAATTCGAACATGATCTTGACAAATCCAGGTCCTTTGCGGTCACATTCCATATCATTTCACTGCTTGAGAACTCTCAATGCCTATCTAGTTCAACAAACCACCGCTCTTCTGCTTACTTCACAATGCCCCACACTAAGCATCCAATCTTGTTTCTCACTGTTTCTTGGCTATACCTTCCATTTTGATCCTCTGTGACAGCGGACAAGTCACTTGACCACCGTGGGCTTCAGTTTCTTCATGTGGAAAACGAAGAGACTGGATAAGATGATCACCAAGTTCCCTCCCAGCTCTGGACCTTAGTTCAACCTCCTCATTTTAAAGAGAGAGAAACTGAGGCCTGGGAGAGTAGTGATCAGAATTACCACAAACTGTCCAGCTGATTCTTTTTCCAAGTCCACTACTCTCTGTATTAGACCACACTGTTGTCTCTATGGCAAACAATAGGAGATGTGATCTGAGAACTATGAAGAAAGATCAGGGCTGAAGATAGAGGGTGAGGAACAGTCCACAGGGATGAGAGTCAAAATCAAAGAATTAAGACCAGAGCCTATGGACAGCTGCTGGAGACTGGTCCATGAGATCCAATTGTTAAATTTTGACTGTGAGCATTTACAACTCAGCAATCAGGAAGCACCACAAATCAGGGCTTGGTTTATTGTTTTGTTGATTATTTGAGACTTAAAGTGATGGAGAAAATGTTAATAAAGCAGACTAAATTTAAAAGTGTTTTATGAATACATTACCCACCAAAGCCTATTGTTAGACATTTACCAGCATACCTCTGCTAGGTATATACCCAGGCAATAAGTTGTCAAGTCAGAATGGTCTGATGGTTATCCTTGTTCCAATGTCTAGGATTTGCCAGCTATGCCTAGGAAGTGCTGGAAGGAAAAGCACAGAAGCGTAAAGAGGCAGAATGGAACATGGGCAGTGACGGGGGTTGGGGGTGGGAGGAAGGTTTTCTTTGGGATTCTTTCCCACTCCTGCTGGGAATGGCCAAAGCAAGGAGCAGCTAATGACAACCACATTTCCACCAAGGGATTTAAGAATGCCAGCTATAGTGGATAGACTGCAGAAGTTAGAATGAGGAAGATCTCAGTTCAAATTCTACCTCTGACTTTTATTATCTTTGTGAATATGGCAAGTTGATGAAAATCTCTGAGACTCTGTTTTCTCATCTGTAAAATGGGGATAATAGCATCTCTAGTACCTAACTCACGGGGCTGTTGTGAATTTCACAGAAGACTGTGTACACAAAAGTACTTGGCAAGCTTTAAAGTATGATATAAATTTATGGGACTTTGTCTTATTAATAATTTATATTATTTATTATTAAGAAAAGAACTTGTGTGGGGAGGTTTGTGTCATGCTGTAATCATCCAAAAGTTCAAAAAGTGTTTGCTGGGAGTGAGTGGAATGTGCTCTCTGGGGACCCTCCTCCAGGCCAGAAATCTGGCAGCAATGCCCCCAGTCTCTTTAGTTCTGGGTACAATCCTGTTAGAGACTTTCTTTGTATCCCTAGTGCTCCATACAGTACCTGGCAAAAAGGAGGTCCTCAATAAATGCTTTTGACTGACTGACTGATCATGGTATATGAAGGAGGTCAGATAGTCGGTCAACAACCATTCATTGAGCCAGGGGTTCTTAACTTTCTTGGGTGTCATAGTCCTCCTTTGGCAGTCTGGTGAAACCTATAGATCCCTTCTTGCAACAATGTTTTTAAATGCTTAAAGTAGAACACATAGAATTACCAAAAATAATAAATTATATTGAAATAAAATTATCAAAAAAATTTTTTTTCAAAAAGCATGATCAGGAATCCCAGGCTAAGAATCCTTGATTTAAAGCATTTGTTGTGTGCCCAGTACTATGCTAAGGCTGGAGATGCCAAGAATGACACACACAAAAACCTTGGTCCCTAACCCCCAAGAACTCACATTCTAAACATGCAGACAACCTGTAAATAACTAGATCCATAGAAGATGTCTACACTGGGTGTGGATGGAACATGATCTCAGCATCAGTGCTGGTCTGGGTTCCTGGCTTGTCCTGCTTCAGAACTGGGACACCAATCTAGGGAACAGGGAGTGCTGAGTGATAGAGTCAGATCTGGCTGAGCCTCGTCCATCCGCCACCCATCAACTGAGCTCTTGTCCAGTTTCTCTGCCTTGAAAGAAGTCAGAACAGAACAAAGAATTGCAATACTAGTTACTGAGGAAACCATATAAAAATGGACAACATAACATCAATAAGAGCGGGGTACATCGAGGCACAAGGAGGAAGTCCTCAAGTTGAGTAAAAAGCACTCGATGCCTTGAAATGTTGGCATGGCCATCACTAAGACCATCCATAGGGAAAGGATCACAGGGCAGAAAGTGTGTGCAGGGAAAGAAATCTGGAGTCATGCAGGCCCCCTCTGAAGAAAATTAAGTGACCACCCCACTCTTGCTAGGCTCTCAACCTCAGCTGGGTCCTTACTTGCATAAGGGGAGCACCGTTACCATCCTTTACTGAACATCATCAGAAAGGAAATGTGGTCTAATGGTAAAAGCACAGAACCTCAGAAAACCAAGATTTTGGTCCCACTCTGCTACTCTCTGAGTCTGGGAAAGTCACTGAATCTTTTAGTTCCCTTTCAGCTGTAAAATGGAGGTAATATATACTTATTACTTATGCTTTCCCCCTGACAGGAGAAGGTTAACTAAGGTAATATAGATAAAATGCTTTGTAAGCTAAAATGCGCTATACAAATTATAAGGTACAATGATGACTAAAGTCTGTCCCCAAGCTTATCTCAGCTCTTTTTATTCGTGAATTTTCTGACCTTTTTGCTACTAATGACTGTCAGTGTGATTTAGGTTAGCCTCCCTGGGCTTCAGTTTGCTCACCTGAAAAATGAGTAAGTTGGACTAGATCATGTGCTTTTTAGATCTGGGATCTAGAAGGTCTGTGGCTAGACTTCCCAGGGTCTGTGAACTTGGACGGGGAAAAAATGACATCTTTATTTGCACTAACCTCGAACCAAAGTTCAGAATTTCCTTTAATTATTTAAAAACATTATCCTGAAAATGAATACATGAGGTAGATATGAAGGGAGATATTAAAAGAAAATTTGAAGAACATGGAACATATTACGTATCAGACTAATGGATGGGCAAACATTTTACAAGAGACAGAGAATATTTTGAGATGTAAAATGGATCATTTTGATTACATTAAATTAAAAAGATTTTGTTCAAAAAAAAAACAAATGTAGCCAAAATCAGAGGGAAAGCAGAAAACTGGGTAGGGTGGTGGGATTTACAGACAGTTCCTCAAATACATATTCCTCAAATACACAAAGAACTTTGTCAAATCTAGAAGAATATGAGTCATTCCCCACTTGATAAATTGTCAAAAGATATGAACAGGCAGTTTTCCGATGAAGAAATCAAAACAATTTATAGTCATATGAAAAAAAAATGCTCTAAATCATTACTGATTGGAGAAATCCAAATGAAAACAACTTAAGATATCACTTTACACCTATCACATTTGCTAAAATGAGAGAAGGGGAAAGTGACAAATGTTGGAGGTGATGTGGAAAAATTGGGACCTTAATTCATTATTGGTGAAACCGTGAACTGATTCAACCATTTTAGAGAGAGATTTGGAATTACACCCAGAGTCATTAAACTGACGATACACCTTAACTCAGCAATACCACTGTTTCCCAAGGTGATTAGGAAAAAAAAGGAAAAGAATCTGTATATTCTAAAATATTTATAGCAGCTCTCTTTGTGGTGGCACAGAACTTGAAACTGGGGGAATGTTTGTTAATTGGAGAATGGCTAAATAAATTGTGGCCTACGTTCATTACAGAATATCACTCTGCTATAAGAAATCATGAGCTCGATGATTTTAGAAAAGCGTAGAGACTTTCACAAAATAATGAAGAAGGAAATCAGTAGAACCAAGAGAACATTTTATACAGTAACAGCAGACTTGTTTTAAGAACAACTTTGTCACATAAATCATTGGCATTTCTATGTGTTACTAACAAAGCCCAACAGCAAGAGATAGAAAGAGATTCCATTTAAAGTTACTATAGATATTATAAAATGTTTGGGAATCTACCTGCCAAAACAAACCCAGGAGCTATATGAACACAATTACAAAACACTTTTCACACAAATAAAGTCAGATCTAGATAATTGGAAAAACATCATTTGCTCATGGGTAGGCCAAGCTAATATAATAAAAATGACAATTCTACCTAAATTAATGTACTTATTCAGTGCCACACCAATCAAACTACCAAAAATTATTTTATAGAGCTAGAAAAAAATAATAACAGAATGCATCTGGAAAAACAAAAGGTCCAGAATATCAAAAGAATTAATGAAAAGAAATGCTATGGAACATGACCTAGCCATGCCAGATCTTAAATTGTATTATAAAGCAGCAATCATCAAAACTACTTGGCACTGGCTAAGAAATAGAGTGGTGGATCAGTGGAATAGGTTAGGTATACAAGACACAGTAGTCAATGATTACAGTAATCTACTGTTTGATAAACCCAAAGACCCTAGCTGCTGGGATAAAAACTCGCTATTTGACAAAAATGCTGGGAAAACTGGAAAATAGCATGGCAGAAACTGAGCACAGACCAACACCTGATGCTGTATACCAAAATAAAGTCCAAATGGGTACATGATTTAGATATAAAGCCTGCTACTATAAACAAACTAGGGAAGCCAGGAATAGTTTATCTGTCAGATTTATGGGGAATCAAGAAATTCATGACCAAACAAGAGATAGAGAACATTATGAAACGCAAAATGGATAATTTTGATTACATTAAATTGAAAAACTTTTGCACAAACAAAGCCAATGCAACCAAGATTAGGAGAGAAGCAGAAAACTGTGAAACAATTTTTACAACCAATGTCTTTGATATAGGCCTCATTTCTAAAATATATAGAGAACTGAGTCAAATTTACAAGGATACAAGTCATTCCCCAACTGATAAATGGTCAAAGGATATGAACAGGCAGTTTTCAGAGGAAGAAATTAAAGCTATCTATAGCCATATGAAAAAATGCTCTAAATCACTATTGATTAGAGAAATGCAGATCAAAACAGCTCTCAGGTACCACATCACACCTATCAGATTGGCTAACATGACAAGACAGGAAAATGATAAATGCTGGAGAAGATGTAAGCAAATTGGAACACTAATGCAATGTTGATAGAATTATGAACTGATCCAACCATTCTGGAGAACAATTTGGAACTATGCCCAAAGAGCTATAAAAATGTGCATACCCTTTGACCCAGCAATACTACTTCTAGGACTGTATCCCTAAGAGATCATAAAAATGGGAAAACAGACCCACGTGTACAAAAATGTTTATGGCAGCTCTTTTTGTGGTGGCCAAGAACTGCAAAGCTGAACAAGTTGTGGTATATGAATATAATGGAACAATATTGTGCTATAAGAAATGATGAACTGGTGGACTTCAGAAAAACCTGGAAAGACTTATATGAACTGATGCTGAGTGAAGTGAGCAGAACCAGGAGAATATTGTACACAGTAACAGCCACAGTGTGCGATGACTGACTTTGATAGACTTAGCTTTTCTCAGCAATGCAAAGACTTAAAACAATTCCAAAAGACTCATGATGGAAAATGCCATCTACATGCAGAGAAAGAAACATGGAGTCTGAATGCAGATCGAAGCAGACTATTTTCTTTTTTTGTTTTGTTTTGTTTCATGTTTTTCTTACTCGTGGTTTCTCCCATTCATTCTGGTTCTTCTGTACGACATGACTGATGTGAAAATATATTCAATAGGAATGTATATGTAGAGCCCAATTCAGATTACATGCCTTCTTGGGGAGGAGGAGGAGAAAATTTAAAGCTTATAGAGGTAAATGTTCAAAACTAAAAATACACAAATTAATTTATAAAAATTTTAAAAAAGAACTTTGAGTGACCAAGTCATTCTGACTATTATAAATACCCAAAGCAATTACAAAGGTCCTATAAGGGAAGATGCTGTTTGCATCCCGAAAAAGAACATACACACGTATATACATACAGATTTGCATCTAATGGTAGCCATCTCTAAGTTTAGGGTGTGGAGTGGGAGAGAAGGGGGGAAAAAGAAAGTTACATGATAATCTTGTTGTATATTTGAAAGGAATAGCAAGTGCATAATGGATCTGCAATTTCAAGTAAAATCCTGTTTTTCTATTACACTTTGTTATAGAAATTCTTGTTTTATTTCTTAAGTTCAGAATAAAATAAATAAAGGGGAAAAAAAGGAAAAGGTTAAAAAAAAACATTATCCTGAGAAACAGTCCATAGTTTCCCCAGGTTGCCAGAGGGGTCCCTGATCTAATTACCCTAATGGATTTGTTGCCCTTCATCTTTGTGTGCTCTTCTCCGTCTTGCTCCTTTCTTTTCTGCCTTTATTTGAACAATTCAGCAAACACTAAGCACCCATCATGCATGAGGCACTCTACTAAGAGATGGGAAACAAAGGCAAGACAAAATAGTCCCTGCCCTCAAGGAGTTTAGTCCATCACAGAGAGCATATACCTTTGTAAATTACAGAGGGAGAAGGCATGAAAAACTTATCCAAAAATGCCTTCCAGGAGGCATGATCTGAATTAAGCCTTAATAGAAACTAGGAGTTCTAAGAGGTTATGAAGGTGAGGAAGGAGGACATTCCAAGTAAGGCTGACCCACTTAAGCAAAGGCATGAAGTCAAGAGGTGGAATGTTATGCTTCTGTAGCAGCTAATAGGCCAATGTGGCTAAATTGTAGAATGTGTAAAATGGAACAACATAAAATTAGACTGGAGAGGCAGGTGGGAGTCAGACTGTTCAGGATTTTGAATGCCAGGCTGAGGGAGCTGCTGAAGATTTTTTTGAATCAGGAAGAAACATAGCCAGAGCTGGGTTTTTAAGAATATGGAAATGGGTCTTCACGGCTTCCCCCACTAAAGCACAGATATAAAAGTAGGGGCGTGAAGGTGATGCACATGCAGACGTGGGCTTTGTGAACTTTAATAGTTTTTCATCTTCAGATATGAAAAATGATTAGCAATTGGACCACTCACTACCAGGGTTACTCTTTCAGGTGGCAGGAAAGACTCCAAAGAAGCTCATGTTTTCATGCTATTTTTTCATGCTATTCCAGTCTCCTCGAGCCATTCATCGAAGTCACCTGACCCCTCCCTGGAACTGGACCTGACTTCCTGCTGGGACAGAGCAGTAAACTAGCAGCTGCTGTGGAGGGAGGCGCCATTCACAGAGACAGAAACATTCAAGAAATGAAAGGCATTTTTTAGAAAATTCTGGAAAAAAAATCTGTCACGAGGATGTCAGCTATTTAGCCAGGACTTAGAGATTCAGTTCAATATTAGAAAGGGGAGGTGAAATTCAATAAGGGAAATGATCCTTCCGATTTTATGTCAGTGACAGAAATTGACAAAGTCTCTCTCCATCTAGGAGGAATGTAAAGGTGATTATTTTGTTACAGTCACCAAGACTTGCTGTTGGTAGAGGGATTGTTCATCTGCTTTTAAAAAGACAAGAAAAACTTAAACATGAATTCAAATTTAAATGCCAGGAATGAATCAGTAGAGTGTAATACTGGAGGCAATGTCTGATGACTAGAGTTTAGAGAACCTAGATCAAAACATTCTGGAGCTTATATGTCCTGTAATATATTGCAAAGGCGGGGAGGGGTGGAGAAGGGCACTGGTTCTGGAGTCACAGGCAGTGGGTTGAGATAACAGTTCTGTCATATCCCACCTGTATGACCTTAGACAAATAACTTCATTTCTTTAGGGGATCAGTCTCAGCTGTAAAATGAAAGGTAGAACTAAAATGGATTCTCAGGTCTATTCCAACCCTAAATCTATGATCTTCACTTGAAAAAAAATTACTTTAAATGTAAGCCTTCTATTCACATGCTAACCAGTTTTGGGGATTGCTGTAGTGAATTGAAGTCATGGCATAAAACATCAAAGAATGATTTTTTCAACTCCTTAAGTTCTTACTATAAACTGCAACTTCATTAATTCATATTAAAAATAAATTTTATTAATAGCTTTTCTTTTCACATCATATAAAATTTCCCCATATCCTTTCCCCTCTCCTCCCTCAGAGAAACATCTTTATATGACAAAAAATATTTTTTAAGGAAATAGAAAGGAAGAAGAGAGATCAATACATGGAAAAAATCTGAAAATATATGCAAAGTTCCACCCCCTTGGACCTCCCACCTCTGCAAAGGAGTGGGAGGAGGTGTCTTCTTTTGTGTTCATTCATTCTTACAAGTTATTCTTAGACCTTCCACTCTGTCAGGTTTAATTTGACCTATTTTTTAAGCACTTGAAAACTGGGAACATAATATATGTGGATGTATATATCTCTCTACTTAGTGTGGCTTTCTCCAAATTTTTTTAATTCAGGTGTATTTATGTTTCTGACTCATTTACCCTCTTACAACACTTGGTTTTATAAGAGCAGCCTGGTGTTCATGATGCCTTTATGAGGTTTTTAAAGACTTTTGTCTTTGAACCAGAAATTTATGTTTTGTCAGCATTCATTGAATTCAGACATAAAAAGGGGCTGGGATCCTCTCTAGCTTTAAGATTCCTTTATGCCTGTGTATTTCACATTAGACACTTGGCATGGGGGTTGGGGAGAGAGGGAAATGTGTTTTCCCATGTAGAATTTACCTTTCCAATTATTAAAAAAAATTATGCTACATGATCAGTCTTGAGAATGCACCTCTCCAGACCTCAGTTTCTTCATCTGTAAAATGAATAGGTTAAACCAAATTACCTCTGAGGTCCATTTCGGCTCTAAATCTATGTTCCTAATTCAGTAAAGTCACAGCACTGAATGACCCCTCCTGTGGCACAGGGGATAGAGCATTGGACTTGGAATCAGGAAGACCCGGTTTCAAATGTCACCTTTTATCCTTCCTGGCTATGTACTCATAGCTATGTCACTTGTCCTCTCTGAGCCTGTTTCTTCATTTGCAAAATGAAGAAAACAATGGTATAGTATCTACTTCACAAAGGTCGTTAGGAGGCTCAAACGAGATAATGTCTGTAAAGTGTTTTGACCACTTTAAAATACCGGATAATTGTTAGCTGTCAGTACTACTATGTTGTCGCTGTTTAGTCGTTTCAGTCATGTTCAACTCTTTGTGACCCTATTTGGAGTTTTCTTGGCAAAAGATACTTGAGTGGTTTGCCATTTCCTTCTCTAGCAGTTGAGGAAACTGAGGCAAACAGGGTTAAATGATTTGCCCAGGGTCACAGCTAATAAATGTCTAAAGCCAGATTTGAATTAAGGTCTTCCTGACTCCAGGGCTGGAGCTCTAGTCACTATGTCACCTAGCTGCTCTCAGAATGGACTCAGAATTGTGCAAAGTGCTGTAGGAAGGTAAAAAGAAGTCTAAAACAACATAGTGTCTGTGTCAAGGAGATTTGAATTTTATTGGCAAGATGAGACACATTCATTAATTTGTTCAACAAATATTTTTAAGTGTCTTCTAAGTGCAATGCACTGTTCTAAGTCTTGGGGGTTGGAGAGGAATACAAAGATAAATAAGATATGATACTAATAAAAGTAAATCATAGCAATTCACCAACTTCAAAGGCAGCAAAGGAAGGATTTGAACACAGCAACTCTGACTCCAAATCTCATGCTTTTCTGCAACACTGTTCTACCCAACCTTCTTCAAAACAGTGCCTTTACATAATTGAGTACCAAATAACCAGTAGGAACAATAATAAGTTTAAGGAATTAGAAGAGAAAGAGATCAACCTGTGTTGGAAGGATTAGGGAAGACTTCACAGTTTCATGAAGGAGGTGGAAAGTGAGCTTTGCCTTCACAAAGGGTAGCTAAGTGGCATGGTGGATAGAATGCTAGACCTAAAATCTGAAAGATTTGATTTCAAATCCTGCCTTACACACAGATTAGCTGTGTAACCCAAAGTCACTTACTTTACTCTGCCTGCCTCAGTTTCTTCCTCTGTAAAATTGGGATAATAATAGCCATTACCTCCCAGGATTGTCTTGAGAATAAAATAATATTTGTAGAGTGCTTTGCAAAACTTAAAGCAGCATATAAATGCTATTTGTCATTAACATTATTATTATTGTTGTTTTGTTATTATTTCTTTACAATCTTCTCTATAAATACCTAAGCAAATTTGGATAATTTTCCTGTTTTTTCCTTCTTTTGTGATTTTTCTATTTCTTCAGCAAATACCTCAGGTACTGTGATATTAGGGTCCACAAATGTTGATTCTATTATCCTTAATGGAGAAAAAACATTTCTAATACCATTTGCAAAATTTTGCCATTTCTCTTATGTTTGGAGTACTCCGATATTTTGCTAAGCTTTCTTTAGTATGGCTTTACCATCCATTTCTCTTTGATTATAAGAAGAAACTGCTCATAATTACACCATTGTTCTTTGTAAGATTTTACATATGAGTTTATACTCTAACCTTGTTAATTTATTGTACGTTAGTATGTTACATAGTACGTATAGTATTATATAGTATATAATTAGCATATTGCATGGAATCGCTTTCCTTTGACTAGTAAATCAATTTGGGGGGGGCGGGGCAGGGGAAAGGACTTCCTTGTTCTACTTGTTGCAATTTATTTATATTGTTTTAACTTCTGAATGAATTATTATAGTCACTGTTGATGTCCTTTTCGTTGTCCATTTCCATTTGCATTTTAATAACTTGTTTAAACAAATCAGGATTAAATTATTTTAATTGTTTACCAGCTTTTCCTCATTAGTATTCTTTCCTCTTTTTTATTATGAATTCTGATATTTGTTCTGACGATTTGAAGGTCTGAATGTACACTGAGAGATGACGCAGGGATAACTCCTATGTCGATAATAAGTCTTTTCCAGGCTAAGACTTAATTGTTTCATTTTTTGTAATCTGTCTCCTGTATTTGCTGATTCTTCTCTTTTCTTTTTTTTTAAAGTGTTCATAGCATAGAAGTATAGCGCTTCTATGCAATCTATAAGTCTTCGGCCTCTCATTTCTTTCTCCTAAAACATGCTTTTGATATATTTCTCCCCATCCTCATCTTTCTCCACCTTTGCATTGAAGCCACCAAGTATCAGAATGTATACTGATTTGATTTGGAAGATTTATACCAAGGTCATCATAGAATTTCTCTATCACCTCATCCTCAGCCACTGATGTTGATGTTGATACAATTAATTTCATGATGGTCATTTTACAAATATTATTAGTACTATAATACATGATGACCAAATGCCAGTCAATAAAAATTTATTAAGTGCTTACTATGAGTCAGGCATTGTGTTAAGTCCTGAGAATACAAATACAAAAAAGAAGCCAGTCCCCACTCTCAAGGAGCTTGAAATCTAATGAGAGAAGACAAAAGAAAAAAGGAAGCTGAAAAGGTGAGGAAGGAGGGATGGGGGAAAATAGCTGGCTTGGGGGCACAATGGCAAAGTCCAAAGAAGTGCAGGTCCAGAGAGATGGCTGGCTTTGGCAGACGCTTTAAAGAAGATTTAGGGAGGAGCACTCTTCTGTTTGTTGGTCAGTCATTTCAGTCATGTCCAACTCTTCATGACTCCATTTTGGGTTGTTTTTTTTTTTTTGTTTGGCTGGTTGGTTGGCTTTAGCAAAGATACCAGAGTAATTTGCCATGTATTTCTCTAGCTCATTTCATAGAGGAGGAAACTGAGACAAAAAGGGTCAAGTGACTTGCCCTATGTCACACAGCCAGTAAGCGTATGAGGCTAGATTTGAATTCATGAAGAGGAGTGTCCCTGACTCCAGGCCCAGCACTATCCACTTTTCTACCTCACTGACTGCCCTCCAATCTCCTCTGCATTCCAGAGGAGCCCATGGACAGATAATACTGATGAGGTGTAAGTTTCAGGGCTGAGGTGATCTTGCAGGATGAAGAAGTCCTCTACATGACGAAGAAATTCAAAGGAGTACAGTCATGTTGGAAGTAAAATAATATTTCTTATAACCTTGGGACATATGGTAAAACTCACTCTGCCAAATCTCTTCTTCAACTTTCCAAGGAGTAGCTGTGAACCATTTTTCTATTTAGCTCCAACTTCCTTATTTCTTCTGGTTTCCTTTATAACAAGAATGTCAAGATTGATATGTCAGCTCCTGAAGAAGTATGTTTTATTGTTGGTCACTGAACAAGAATCTCACGGTTAGATTATCAGCACTCAAATGAAAGTGTATTGACAGTCTAGCCGCTGTTCAGTTATTTTCATCATGCCTGACTCTTTGTGACTCCTATTTTGGTTTTCTTGGCAAAGATGCTGGAGTGCTTTACCATTTATTTCTTCAGTTTATTTTACAGATGAGGAAACTGAGGCAAACAGGGTTAAGTGACTTGCCCAGGGTCACACAGTTAGTAAGTGTCTGAAGCCAGATTTGAACTCATGAACATGAGTCTTCCTATTTCTAAGCCCAGCATTCTGTGTACTGCATCCCCTATCCGCCTGTTAATAGTTTAAAAAGTGTGTCATTTTTAGCACCCTTTGTCACCTTTCTCACCACTCTACTACCATCACCGAAGAAGCTGAAGGGGACTACAAAGAACTGAATCTTTAAAAAAAATTTCCTCTTTCATAGGTTCCCATGGACAAAAAGTATATCACTAAGTGACCAGCCTACTGGTGATGTGCTTTTCTGTGATTAGTTAAGCTGGTCCTCAAAAAATAGATCATCCATACATAAAGCTCCAGCACGGTAAAACTGTCAATCTGGCTCCTCTGATAGCTTTGGAGAACCCAGCATTATCTCCATGACACTTTGCTCTTAGAATGGTGCCTGGCACTTAGCAATTTAATAAATGTTTATTGAATTTAATTGAATTGTCACAGGGAAGCATCAGAGTAGGACTTTTTGTAGAGGAGTAATAAGACAATAAAAAATGGAGAAAATATACAAAAGTAAAGAAGTGGCAAAATTATCTCAATTTGTATGAAATACAGTATTTTACTTTGAGAACCCTAAGGAAGTAATAAAAGATTAATCCAGGTAATAGTTTCAATAAAGTAGCATAATGCAGGCTCTAGGTTCACTTTCTCAACTCCCATTTTAACAGGCTAGCCAGTTCCACAAAGGGCAACTACTACTTTTCACTCACCAACCTCCTGCAGTATACTTCCTAATATCATTTAAATGGGGTTGTAGGGTGTTCAGGGAGGACTAGCACCTCTGGTGTGAGGGCCGCCAAGCCCTTTTCGGGACTATTTTCCACCTTTGGTGTCCACCTGATTCACCCAACTCTCTGTAGCTGTAGCATGCACAGTGGCCACACCCCAGCAAATGATTTCAGCAGACTGGCTAAATCAGGTTGAGGGTAATTGAGGGGTCTCAAACCCATCGGCGAGTTAGTGGAGTGTCTACCCCAATCATTCGAAGACTTCTTCAGCAGAATGGGCAGATGAGAACCATTTTTTCCAACAGCAATGAAAGTGGCTGAAGCAGGTGGTGTGGAGTGCCTAGAGCTTGGCCAGATATGGAAGACACCAAGGTCATCTACCACATCTGGAGCCATCACCAGTCATGTTGACTTCGTCTTGCCACTAGACTTAGAAGACGGTGGAAGAGAGAGTGAAACCAACAACTTCATGCAACTCTGCTCGATTGAATTCACTTTCTGCCTCAGTAATAAGATATCACCAAGTGATATATGTCATTTTGGTCCTCTCTGAAAGTGAAGGACAACAACCAACCAACCATATCAATTAATCAGTTATCATCAATTAGCTTTTCCAAACACCTATTTACTGAAAAAGTTAAGCAAGGACCAAAATATATCATTCCCCTCAAAAACCAAACAAACCCATGTTCTCCCACAAGAATACACTCAATGTAGGACAAAGTTTGCTTGGTTACTCTATAACAAAAGGGCAAATCACACTGTCTGACTGGATGGAAGTCTATCTCTTTCTTCCAGAAATATTCATGAAATTTGTCCAAGGTATATATACATATATGTATGTATGTATGTGTATATACACAAATATATAAGGGAGGAGAGAGAGAGATAGAGAGAGTCAGAGAGAGAAAGAGACAGAGAGAGACAGAGAGAGAGACAGACATACAGACAGTGAGAGACAGAGACAGAGAGAGACAGAGTCAGAGGGGGGGAGGAAGGGAAGGAGGGAGGGAGGAAGGGAAGGAGGGAGGGAGATGAAGATTTCTTTCTTCAATATGTTTGGTCATCTTATCCTCAACCAATGGCTCAGGTATTTCAATCTTTCCAAATGGTTAAGAACTTTTTAAACTTAATTTATGCCTTTGATAAATTGATTGATTCAATAGAAATGTCTAGGAGTTGTCCACATTATTTTATGCCTTTAATTGATTGATTCTTAAATTTAGTCAAAAAGGCTTTCTTATCAGGGCTTAGAGTATCTTGTTAGCTACATTAATTGGAGGTGGAATATAAGGCATATCTTTATTACAATAGCAAGATACAAAAAGCACCTGCATTTTTATATATTATCAACAAAAGAACTTGAGTAAAAGCTAAAAAAAAATTTATTTATGAAAAAAACTATATTAAATATTTAGGGACACAAATAGTACTTAAGAAACAAAATTATAAAACATTTTAATAGAAATAAAACTAAAATAGAGAGATTCAGTGTTCGTGGATAGGATGTACCAATTTATAAAAAATTATAGTATTCAAATTATCATATAGATTTAGTACTCTACTCACCAAATTATCACAGAGGAATTTTATGGAATTTGTCAAAATAATAACATAATTGATATAAAAATAAAAGATCAAGAATATAAGGTTAATAATTTTTTTTTAAAGATTGAAGGAAGGGAGAGAAGGGATCTGCCCTTCTAAAAACCCAAGCTATATTATAAAATAATAATTATTAAAATTATATGACACTGCACAAAAAAATAAAAAAGCAGATCAATAGAATAAATTAAGCAAACAAGAACTTTACTGCAGTATAGTGTTGGATAAACCCAAGTCAACTTGGAAAGAGATCCTTTATTCTATAAGAACTGCTGAGAAATTGGGAACATAGTTTGTAATACAGAAAATATATATGTAGGCTCCTATTTCACTCCATATACTACGATAAATTACAAGTGAATAAATGAACTAGGTGTATTATTTTAAACCAGAGTGAAAAAAAAATAGGAGACTGGGAAGAGGAAGAGTTCATAACCAGAAGAGAATAAAGAAGATTATAAAAGACAAAACAAACAGTCTTGATTATATAATATTAAAAGGCACACATAAAATCAGTGTAGCTTGATTTAGAAAACATCATATAGACTAGGATAAATGTTTGCACTAAGTATCTCATATGAATCTAACATACAAAATCTACGGGAACTTATACAAATTTATATGACAAATAGTTATTATCCAATAGAGAAAGAGTTGAGCAGTTTTCAAAAGAAAAAATGTAAAATATCAACAACCATTTGAAAAATTGTTCAAAATCACTAATCAAAGAAATGTAAATTAAAGGAGAACTTGCTCACTGTCATCAAATACTTGGGGAAGTTGTCATTTAAAAAAGGAAATAGGCATTTTCAGAATGAATTGAGGCTATCATAAATGCATCCAATCTCCAAATAGTCTCAGGGAGACTATTTAGCCCAAAGTAGACAAGCATCTGCTCCTACTGCATTCAGAGAATATGCTCCCTTCCCTACAGGTAAGCCACAAGAAAGCTGGCCCTGGCACGCAGAATCAGCAATAAGAGAAATCCCAAAGTAGCGAAGCGGGGGGAAATTAGGTGTCTGTCCTGAGCCCCTCCTTAAATGATAATTATGAAGGTCATGGTTCCACCCTCCAATCAGAGAGTGAGAGGGAAGTGATGAGGCTGATCTGATTTTGCAGGATGGTGAGGTCTCCCAATGAGGGGGGCTCCTGGGGTATGGTATGAAAATCAAAGGGTCCAAAAGTAGTCCAGCTAGGTGAGAAATGAAATTTTATGAGATTAGATAATGTAAGATCTCTATTTGGTGGTCTCCTAGTTTAGGTATTTTGTAGATTAGTTTCTATTTCCAAAATAATCTTCTTAATGCCCAGATCTGCCATGTCGCTCAATCTTTGGAAGCAATGTAGCATAGTAGGTAAGAGTACTGGACTTGAATCCAGGAAGACCTGAATTCAAGACTCACCTCAGACACTTGCTGGTTTTGACCCTGCATTAGTCACATAACCTTTCTATCTCTTAGTTTCCTCATCTGTAAGATGAGGGGGCTGGACTTGAGGGCCTCTAAGGTTTCTTATAGCCTTAAATTTATGATTTTGTGATCCCCTATTTAAAAATCTATAATGTCTCTCTAATAGCCCATACAACAAAGTGTAAGCTCCTTAATCTCACATATGCCTCCACAATATGCCCCCAATACACTTTTCTGTAGCAGAGACAAGACTTGGATCCAAGTTGTCTAACTCCATATGCAGGATTCTTTCCATTACACTGGTTTTGACAAGAGTCATGTCATTGTTTACTACTTCAATAGTTCTGGGAATCATGCTTTCATTGTTTTGGGCACTATTTCCATTGACACAAATCCCAACTTCTCTTTTTGCCTTAATAGACAATCTTGAATTTCAGAAGCTGAAAAAAAAATTTAATAAAAAAAATCATCACCCAGTGTCCATGCTTTTGGTATAGACATGCTCTGAGCTTATTGGGCTGGTCCTTAGTCAGGAGGAACACAGTCCATAGGCAGGTCAGTTCTAAGACATTTTTAGTTTGGTAGGCTGTGACAGAGCTTGGGCTCCCCTTGGAGAGGATGCAGTCACCTCCATGCCATGATGAGGAAGCAGAGAGGTTTCATTACAGCCAGTTCTATTGACATATTAATATTTGTATAGTCACTTAATCTCTGGTATAGATGTAATTGTGGCTCTTTTTATGTACTGGGCAAATTCTCAATTTTGTTAGTTTATGTTACATACTTCTATTTATGTGGATTAATCTTTTTTTTATCATGAGTTTGTTTAATCAGGAGACAAAACCTAAGTAGTGGCCATTCCATTTAAAAGTATGCCCTTAGGAAACTCAAAATGCAAAAGGGATGACATCAACTCCTATTGACTTAGAAATAAATACAATAAAACAAAGGCCAATAAGAATTCCAGTTCTGACTACATGATGTTGGGGGACAAAGGAATAATGCCTTTGTAACATTTTTCTGAGTTTAACTTTATTTGTATTATATTATAGTGAAGCTAAACTGAATGGTCTGACATGTTATACTGCTGGAAATAGGAATGATTACTTGCAGTGACTTTTTGGTAGACAATTCAAATGATAAGACAAGCAGTTAGCAAGGCATTTGTTTAGTAAAAACAGCCCCAAGAGTTTGTGATGAGAACTTGCATCTTTATGGTGTTTTTTTTTTAAATCTCCCACTCTCATTGGAACAACTTTGGACCAGGGCAGCTCCTAGGGATTAATTTGTTTGGAGTTATGGTCCTTTGGGCTATCAACTACCCCTAGGTGGTCAGTCATAAATATCCTCCCTACAGAACTGATCTGGTGCTGATAGTTATTAGAGATCTCAAATGAGATATTCTCAAACCAAGTTAAAGATAACTATAAATCATCCCATGAAACCGTAGTCAAGTTTGTTAGAGAGATTTTAAAAGGTATTAGTTTTCCCTTTTTCCATGATTCAAGGTATCAATAAAATAAAATAAACTTCAAAGAAAGCCTATGAGAGGAAAGATGAAAGATAAAGAGCCTTTATAGGAATCATATTCGATGAATTTTGGGCAGAAATTGGAGGGTTTTGTGTGTTTTTTTAAATTTGCAGTAAAAAGTAATTTCCTTCAAGATAGTATTATTTTTGCCATCATATGCCAAAAAACTACCAGAGTGCTTTCATGTAGTAAGTAACTTAATAAATATTGAATTTAATTAGAGAAAAGAGCTTGTAAGATGGAGGGTAAATCAAATAAGTTTTCACATGCAAAAAGGTGAAATTTGAACTTGGTAAAATTCAGGCAGTCAGTAAATTAGCTTGAGAATTAAGTTCCTTATACTGTGGCAAAGTATTGGGTTTTGGATTAAGCTATTTCAGAACCCAGATCATTTAGGGATTGAGGTGTCTTCATGTTTCTGGTAATGAAAAATACATTTAAAAATAATTTTAAACTGATAATTATAGAAATTTTAGAGCTACAGAGAATCTCAGAGATCATAGTTCCATTCTTTGTTTTAACAGAGTTTGTTGATGTTTATATCACCTAAATTTCTCTTTGTGTCCCTTTTCTTAACTCTCTAAGAAATTCGTTGAGGATAAAAAATAATTTTAAGAAAAAATAATATATCATATGCAATTCTCCATAACCGAAGTCCCTAAGTCTCTGTGAAGGAGTAAGGGGGAAGTATCTTCTCATATTTCTTCTTTGGAGCAAAGCTTTTCCTGTATAATATCAAAACATTCCATTTTGATTGTTTTGTTGTTGCTTTTCATTCCATTTACACATTGATGTAGCCATTGTATGTATTGTTTTCTTGGTTCTTATTACTTCAATTTGTATCAGTTCATGTAAGTCTTTCCATACTTCTCTGGATTCATCATATTTACCTTTGCTTTCAGCCCATTTAGGAATAAGTGACCAACCTTCTTCCAAGAGTCTCTGGCATCTTATACCATCAGTGCGCACAACAAAGTTCCCTCTTTGCCCAGCCAGAGATGGAGTTTCCCTCCTTTCCTCTAGCAAGTCTCCATCAACTAGCACTGTCGCCAAGTGAAAATGAACTGCTCAAGTCTCAAGTGGAAGAGTGGGGAATGGGAATGTAGTCCATCCTAATTACCACCCCAAACTGGCTTATAGTTTTTTCCTTCTTATAACTTCCCCTTCCCCTTAGCCTTGGCTAAAAGCAATGAATCAGAAAGGATGTATTAAGTGTTTGCTGAAATGACAGGTGGGATGTGAAAGGCTGAGGATTAGCAAAAACTCTCAGCTAGACTACTCAAATAATCAAAATAACTGAAGACCCACAGATGACCCTATTTGATGTTAGTACCTCCATTCAACAATCTACAAATATAAGACACAGTGATAAGTAGGCATTACAAAGTGGGATTTACAAAGAGGAATAAAATATAGTTCTGACCCTTACAGAGCTTAAGGTCCAGTGAATTTCTTTATTTCTTCTTCAAGTTAAGCTTAACAATTCAATTCAACCAATATTTATTAAGCGCCTACTTACCTCCCTAAACCTATGTTGCTGGTAATGAAAAATACATTTAAAAATGATGTAACTTTCTAAATCTATAAAGTGAACAAGTGATGGAGTTTCTTATTAGTGTAGGAATCACAGATTTTGCCTAAAAATAAGATGGCACACTTAGAGAATTTTAGTGATTCAGTGAAAGAATTAAAACACTTAGTAACTTTACTGAAGGATACAAAACAAACCTAAAAAAATCACCATCATTTTGTATATTACTTTAAAAAATTATGAGGTAGATTCCACCCAAAATGATTACAAAATACATAAAACATCTAGGAGTTAACCTACCAAAACACAATCAGATCATATATGAACACACCTACAAAATGCCACTTACAGAACTAAAGGAATAATCAGAAAGATCCGTTTTTCATGGCTTCTTTTCTCATTTCTACCTCATAGAATCCCTCATTTCCTTCAAGACAGCTCAAGCACCACCTTCTACAACAAATGTTTCCCTATCTACCCCAACTGCTAATGTCCCTTCTCCCTAACTATCTTGACTTTAACTACCTTGTATTCATTTTGCATTAGGGAAGGAAGGAAAGAGACATTTATATGGTGCCAGACACTGAACTAACCACTTTACAAATATTAACTCATTCAATCCATTAAGGCATTGATGCACCAGTCTGTATACAGTTATTCTGTATACACACGTTTATGGAGGCTATTGTTCTTTTCCCTATATCACTAACTTAGTTGCTAAAAGGAACAGAAAAATAATTTTTTTGTAAGGAAAAAAGATAAAATCCACCAGTGAGGAAAGTGTGTCTGATAAAGTGTGAACAGATACATACTGTTAGAGGAACAGATAGAGAACCATCCCTTGATGAATGCCCTGAAAGGATCTGTTTAAAGGCAAAGAAATAACAAGTAATGAGAGTTACAGGATATTGTGGTCCTTCCATTCATTTACATGTGACTATTTTGAGAATTTTAAAACTTATAATCAGCAAAGTTGTACATTAAATAACTGGAAACTATAGGAAAAATAAATAAGGAATATTGTGTTCATACATGACAGAAAGTAGGATGTCTTAAGTTTTCCATCATAATGTAAAGATGAGTCACAGACTACCAGAAATCTCTGAGTGAGGCATTAGGATAATGAAAAAGTTGTCTGTCAAGAAGCTTAGTGAGATGAACCAGCAAATGAGTAAACAGATTTTTGTTGTTGCTCGGTTGTTTTCAGCCATGCCCCACTCTACTTGACCTCATTTGAGGTTTTCATGGCAAAGACAGTGGAGTGGTTTGCCACTTCCTTCTCTAGTTCATTTTACAGATGAGGAAACTGAGGCAAACATGACTAAGTGACTTGCCCAGGTACATACAGCTAATAAGTGTCTAAGGCCAGATTTGAACACAGGCCCGGCACTCTATCCATTGCACCACCTAGCCATCTAGCTGCCCCAAGTAAACAGATAGGATGGCTTTAACTACTGTGCTAAGAAATTGCTGAGTGGAGACGTGTTTAAAATTCATTGAAGAGAGCTGAATTCTGCTGTCATTTGATTTATTGTCCTCTAGCACTATCTACATCTTCAAAGAGGAGGATACCTCTCAGAAGAGGATGGTTTATCTCTGCTGCCTCTTCTGGTTTGACAGGGAGAAATGGAAGAGAAAACACAGATTTTGCAAGTGCTTTGCCATAAGACAAGAAGCCACGTGGGGCAACAGATAGAGCACCATGCCTGGAGTCAAGAAGGCTCATCATCTTCCTGAGTTCAAGTCTGGCCTCAGATACTTATTAGCTGTGTGACCCTGGGCAAGTCATTTAACCCTGTTGCCTCAGTTTCCTCACCTGAAAAATGAGCTGGAGAAAGAAATGAGAAATCACTCCAGTATTTTGCCAAGAAAATCCCAAATGGAGTCAAGAATACTTGGACACGACTGAACAACAACAAAATTGCTATAAATTTCCCAGCGAACCCATCTAATGAGTTTTGATGTGAGATTATCAGTAATGTGGTAAGAAGAAGCTTGAAGCTGATTGGACAATGGCAGAATTTTGTTGCAAAGAACTACTTGTGGCTTTTTTTCAGTGAAGGTGGATGGGAGGAAAAAAGAGCTTATAACTACTTCAAATGGCTTGAGATAAGAAGAGGAGAGGCTTTATCTAGCAAGGGAGCAGTGAGGATCAGAAGGGGTAAAGGTAGAAAAGAAGTGGCTTTATGTGGTGAAGATTGTTCCTGAAGAGACCAAGGACATCATGACTTGGAGTTCAGAGCTCCGAATTGCCTCAAGCACATGGATTTCTCCACTCATAAGTCCCCTGCTGGGTACAGAAGTGTTTGCCCCCACCTCCCCAATAGAAACTGCATGCATGGGTGGAAGAGTGGGATCCATGTTTGTAGGAAACTGTTGATCATTCTTTTTGTCCTTATTTGTTGAACATGTTATGTTTAAGAGTTAATGTTATCATTATTGTGAATGGGAAGGGGGGAAGTGGCTGGTAGCTACAGTACAGAGTCATTGGTGTACCCTCCCCACAATAGGGTTACCTCCTAATACCTTGAGAGAATTGGAGCTTAGGCACATGACAATGGTCTATCTCCGGGAACCTCATCCCTGTAGCAATTGTTTTATTTTCTGCATATATTCCTAGTATCTAGTAAGGTGCTTGACACATAGTATACACTTAATAAATACTTGTTTGAGAGATTTGACTATAAGACTTATAGCTCAAGGAAGTACTTGGTAAGGATAAAATCCCTATATACCCTAAAATATTTATAATAGTACCTTTTTGTGATAACAAAGAACTGGCAGCAAAGCAGGTGCCCATTGATTGGGGAATGGCTAAAGAAGTTGTGATACAAGAATGATGAATGATATATATTAATGTGCCGTAAAAAAAATTACAAATGTGATTAACACAAAAAAGCACAGTCACGTGAACTGATACAGAATGAAGTACACAGTGCCAAAAAACATACACAGAAACTACAATAATGCAGATGGAAAGAACAGTCAAAAAACAACCAGAACTGAATGATGCAAAATTACAAAGAAAACTACAAGTAGAAAGAAGAGATAGAAGAAAACACTTCCACCCCACTCTTTGCAAAGGGGGGAGATCCCTGAGTGTGGTATAGTGTATACATTTTCAGGCTTACTGTGTGACCTTGGGCAAGTCACTTAACCTTTACCTGCCTCAGTTTCCTCATCTGCAAAATAGGAATAATAAAAGCAACAGCAACACCCCCCAGGGTTGTCATGAGGTTAATATTGGAAAATGTTTATAAAGTGTTTCACAAACCTTAAAGAACTAAGTAAATGTGATGATGATGATGATGATGATGATGATGATGATGATGATGATGATGATGATGTGGTCGAGACGATTATATCCCTCTCCTCTGAAACAACTCCATGCTATTATGTTTCATCAAATCTCCTCCCAAGACTGATCTTGCGTTCCAGTTCAGACATGTATTTCCCTGTTTGCCTTCTCACCAAATTCCTATTTCTAGGATTACCTGGTTCCCAATTCAATTTCACATCCTTCTTCCTAGATCTTAGATTACTAAATAGTAACTTGTGCAGCTCCATGAAGGGTTCGTAGCCATATGGTTTGGTGGATGTGGTTACAATATTGACACCTATCTATATCTATCAAACTCTTCCCCTTTGACCAGAGATGTCAATCTAGTCAATACTTGAATACCTCTAGTATTCAGCCTACTCCATTGAGTCATCAATTTCTCTCTTCATTTTTCTTGTTTTGCATTTTGAAGAAAAACAAAAAAGTCCATTTCCTCTTGTAGATGACACAGCTTCAACAACCTGAAGACAATGATCACATTTACCCTTATTCTTCACTACTCCAAAACGAAGCAGCTAACTCTGTGTCTGGATAGACTCTAGTTTGTCCATCTCCACCTAAAAATATGAACACAATACTCCAAATACGGTCTGAGTAGGCCAGAGTGCAAAGAGACATTTACTTTCTGTAATCTGACTATTAAATTTCTATTAATGAAGTCCAAGATTATGCTCATTTTCTAAGCAGCTGAATCTCACTGTTGGCTTACATTAGGATTATGTTCCACTAATATCCCCAAATCTTTTTCACATGAACTGCTGCCACATCAGGTTTTCCTCCAAACTGTCCTTGTATTAAGGACTTTTTTTTAAAAAATCTAATTGCAGAACTTTATATTTATCACTGTTTAATTTTATCTTCTTCATTCAAGAAGCCTTCCCAATTGCCAAAATGGTTTTGAATCTTAATTCTATCATCCATCTCCTCCAGTTGGCATTTCAATCTCTTCGTAGTCTGACTGCATTTCAGGACTGAGATCGCATTATTTCCCTTCACACAGTCTGCATTTCAATTTCCATTCATTCCCTGCATATAGAAGTCCCACTACCACCCCCAAACATGACCATCTCTTTCTTCACTCCGTGCCTTTACATAGGCCATCCCTCCTATGCCTAAAATGCTCTTCTTCCTCACCATTCCCTCCTGAAGTTCTTAGTTCCCATCAAAATTCCTTTCAAGTGCTACCTCCTACAAGAAGCCTTTCCTGATTTTCTCTGGTATTAGTGCTTCTCCTCCCCCGAAAGATATTTGTCTGTTATTCTGTGAATATTTTGAATTCATACATGTCTATAAGTTGCCCTCTCCCCCTCAAGATTCCTTCAAAGGGATGCAAACTCCTTGAAGCTAGGCTTCCTTTTTGTCTTTCTGTCTTTGTGTGCCTTGTAACTAGCATGGTACCTGGTCCATAGCAAGTAGGTGCTTGATAGATGCTTGTTGAAGTTCACTGCACCCATGATATTACCTCTCCTTCCTAGACGTGTATTCCAACTTCAAATTTTATAAGTTATTCTTCATCTAAATTGTGGGTTGAAATGTTGAACAGACCAAAGCCAAACAAAATCTTGAACATTCTACCAGAGATTTCCATCCCAGTTGACACTGAGCCATTGGGTATAGTTTCTTTTATCAAGATGCGAATTCTTAATGGTGTTATAATCAGGCTGATACTTCATCATCTTTTCCATGGAGATGTCAAAGGAAATACTTTCCTCAAATCAACATCCATTATATTTATGGAATCCCTTTGATGGAACATTATGATTTTTTTTGAAGGAGGGAGGTCAGGTTAGCTATGGTATAACTTGTTCTCAACTGAGAACCTATGTTGGCCTGGTGATTACCACATTCTCTTCTAAATGCTCACCGACCATCTATTCAATCATCCATTCTTGAATTTTATTAAGAGTTGGCATCGAGATTAATGCCTTGTAGTTCCAATGATTCTTCTTTTTGAAAACTGAGGCATTTAACCTTTGCCAGCCTCCCTCTTCCTCCACGATTACCAATAGTAGATGTAATGCAGCATCTACAAATTCCTGAAATGTAAATTGTTTAAGATTGGAAACCAAACTCATTTAAAGAAATCAGGTATTCTCTTACCATTTCCTTATATCACTTTGGGTGCTATTTGCTCTACCATTACTGCTTTGAAGAACATTCTCTTCGTTGAACACGGAAGCAAAACAGATGCGGAGTTCTGCCTTCTATCCATTTATATCAGATCATTTCCCCTATGTTGTGGGCATATCCCTATTCTTATTCTTTTTTCTTGCATTGACATATCTAAGAAGCCATTTTTGTTGCCACTAGAATGTGTTTTTGAAACTTTAAGTTATCTATAGCCTTGGAAAGGAAAGGTGTACAATGGAATGACCACCAGATCTGCATTCAGAAGATCTAAGCTGCATGCTTCTTTAACATGTGCGACCTTGGGCAAGTCACAAAGTCAACTCAAAAAACATTTATTAAGCACCTATTGTGTGCCAAACACTGTGTTAAGTGCTAGTGATACAAATAAGAAAAAGAAAGATAGCCCCTGACCCCAAGAAGGTTACAATCTAATGGGAGGAAGGCAGCACACAGAAGGAAGCTGGAAAAAGGTGAAACAAGGGAGTACCCTTGTCGGTGCATCTTGTTCCATGGAGTTGAAACCAAGCAGAACTGCAGATGGAAAGAGGAGTGATCTGGAAGTCCAAATCCTGCCATCTATAAAGGAAGGCTTTGGGAAGAGTTTGGTACACAACCTCTCTGAACCTCATGTTCCTTATCCATATAAATGACCTCTTAGGAACCTTTGAGCAATAGACCTATAGGTTTGTACCACTGTTTAGAACTGGCAACTAGTTATATATCCTTCCTGTTCCATCCTTTGTGGGTCATCCTCCAATAAATGTACCTTTTATACTTCCAAAATCCTAGGCATCACAGCTGTCCCTGAAAAATCTAATTTTTTAAAGATGGATCCTAGAGATAGATCTTTGTATGTTGCTTAAAAGTATATAAATTAGATTTTTAAAAAACTTCTTAGGGGCACAGTTTTGTTCTTCACAAATCTTTCATCAAAAGTAAAGATTTTTGATACTGGCAAGCCTGAGTTATCTTGGACATTAGCTCCAAAAACAGAGAGGAAGAAAATGAGAAAAGTGAAATGACAGAGTTGCTTTGCAATTGGGAAAATATATCTAATTCTCCAGTGCCTCTGGGATGTCTATCAGCAATTCTATGGTGTTGTTGTTTTCCAGTTCTCCCTGGTTGAAGTCTGAGATAAAGAAGTAAAGGCACTCTTATTTATTCATCCATCCATCCATCTACCATTCATTCTTTATGGCAATTTCTGAAATGCCAATTTCACTTGTCTACAAATACCATTCAATGATTTTGGATTTAAAGATGCTCTTCAGAGAGGAAATTTGGTAAGGATCCTAGCAAGAAGGATGCTGCATGAAATCATTTTAAAGACATGATCCCTTCCCTCAAAGAAGTGAACAATTGAGACAAAGAAAATCATATATGATATATATTCCTAACCAAAATCTCAACTTTTCCCTTTCAACTCCTTCAACTCTTTTCTCAACTTCTCAAATCCATCTACATGTCTTGACAAAATAGTTCTAGATATAATTGTTATCATCTACCTATCAACCTATCTATCTACTAATAATAGCTAATAATAATGGCTGGCATTATAGAGCACTTTAAGGTTTGCAAAGCACTTTACAAATATTATCTCATTTTATCCTCACAACAACCCTGGGAGGCAGGTACTAATATTATCCTCATTTTACAGATGAGGAAATTAAGACAGACAACAGTTAAGTGACTTTCCCAGGGTCACAAAGCTAAATGACTGTGGTGGAATTTGAACTCAGGTCTTCCTGACACCAAGACCACTTTATCCACTGTACCAACTACCAGTGAGATAGATAGATGATAGATAGATAGATAGATAGATAGATAGATAGATAGATAGATAGTACTATATAAGTGTGTGTAGATAAATAGACATAGATAGATAAATGTACTATATATGTATATATATGAATATCTATATAGATGTATGTATGTATGCATACATACATACATATATATATATAGGTGCTGAGAGAAAGAGATGGCAATGTTCCTTAGGACCTGCACTCTAGCCACTGATACGTTTATGCATAATAGCTAGATAGCTGTATATATACGCACATGTATAGACATACATACACACATCCATACCTACACATATAGTATGCACAGCTATATAGCTATTATGCACACATAAAACCAATATGGACATACATACATAGTAATAGTGCTTGTAGGCAAGTGAAATTGACATTTCAAATTTTAAAATTTGAAATATGCCATAAGGTATGTGGGAGTGGTGAATGATCCTGAGTTATCAGAGGCTATTTATTTCTCTAGTTACTATACTATGCTGCCTTCTCTGGAATATTAAATATCTTATGTCTTATACAAGCATTTTTCATGAAACTCATGCTCTCAGACCTCTCAGTCACCCATTAGTTGTGACTTATCTTGAACTTCTTTTGTGATGTTCCACTTTTAGTTTATCCTCTGATTTCAAACTTTTCATTTAGTATTTCCAGCCAGCATTTCTTATACCTTTTCAATACTTATTCAAATGAATTATATAGTCCATAGTTACAATTTGAGTGGCTGTTTTGTGCTCACCATTATACTAGTTGCTTTGGGAGGGGAGATAACAAAATGAATAGAAAACTTTCACAAAATTTTATTTTAAATATTTATTATCATTAAATAGGTCTGATTTGCTTTAGTGTTGTGAATAATAAATAAATCACTGTAATAAGGGACATAAAAAGTGCTTCAAAAATCCCTTTATTGTGATTTATATACATTAATTAATATAAATTTGTATTTAATTCATATATGTTAATTAATTTAAGCTTCACAAGGACCCTGAGATAAAACTGCTCCAGGTATTGTGATCCCCATTTTATAGATAAGAAAATTGAACTCAAGAGAAGTTAAGTGACTTGCTCAAAGTCTGAGGTGGGACTCAAATACAGCTACTGCTAATTCTAGTCCAAGACCATCCATCTCTACTACATCATATTGATTCAACTACATTGACCGGTGTTTGTAAAGCAGTTTTTTACTGAACCCAGAATTTTTGTTTAAGGTGGAGTGTGAGCTAATAGCAGACAAACAAATGCAGCAAAACCACATGCAACATTGTGCTATCAGTTGACTGGACCATTAGATTATAGAATCATAGATCTGGTATCAGAAGGGAACTTAGCAGGCCTTGTCATCAACCCTCTTCTTTATAGATGAGGAAATAGGCTCAAAAGGTTTAAGTGACTTGCCCAAGGTAACAAGAGTCTCAGGAGTGGGTTTTTAACCCACTCATTTCATGGTATCATGGGCCATTTCTTGTTTGAAATTCATCACTTGAGCAAAGAATTGGATTATGAGTCTACCATCAATCCAATATAGCTCATGAATAACACATGAGGCTCAATCAGTTGATTGATTTTCTCAAGAAAATAAATGTAAATAGTTGCTCATTCATGTTTTTAATTAGCGGATATTATTTCTTTCTAGAAATATTTCTGTATCAATAATAATCATTATTATTATTATTTGCATTTATGTGATACTTTCTGATTTGCAAAGTTCTTGACACAGTTCACTGTAGATTGGCTAAAAAAAACAAACGAGGAAACTTAAAGATAGAAGAAAGCAATTAGTTCAGTATTGGCAATGAAATAAACATCTATGAGTTTAGTTCTAGTGCCAGACCTGAAATATAGAAGGAACAAAAATATATGACCGAAGAATCATCAATATGTGACCATAGTTGTTTCTGGTGTGGGTTCCTTTGATACATAATTGGTGCTTATTAAGTGTTCAAAATACTTCCACGGTGCCATAAAATTTACAAAAATGTCTACAAACTTAAGGGAATTTTTCAAAAGAAATCTCTTGAAAGTTTATGATAATGTAAACGGAAATGCTTTTGTAAATACCTTTTAAAATGTCCCCTCACCTCCATCGCTTAGAATCTGTTTTTTTTCCAATGTTCAGCTCAAGTACTTCATCTTACGTATAGCCTTGACTGATCCTCCATCTACTAACCATTCATTAACAACAAAAAAAATGACATAAGTCATATATGAACAGAGTGAAATAAACCGAACTGGGAGAACAATTTCTACAATGAGTAAAACATTGTAAAGGAAAACAACTTTGAAAGAACTATGATCGATTCAATGACTTATCATAGCTCTAGAAAACGGATGATGAATCATGCTTCCCACTTCCTTGCAGAGAAGTGGTGGACTATAGGTGCAGAATGACATACTCATTTTCATACATGGTTGTTTTGCATGTCTATATTTCTTATTGTTAAAAGGGCATTTTTATGTAAATTGGGAGCAGGTAGTGGGAATGTAGTAATAGTGTGACCAAAAAAATGAAGAAAAGGGGGGAAAAGAAAGGCAATGAATCTTTTTAAAAATACACAGAAGAACATGGAAAGATGACGTGTATGATTCATGAGACCTCAATATTTGGGTAGCTAAAGGGAATATGCATGTGTGTATATGTAT
>CM053623.1:333949942-334039752 GCA_028646595.1 Phalanger gymnotis | reverse complement strand
AAAATATAGTTAGTCTTTCACAACATGAGTATTGTGGAAGGGTTATACAGAATGATAGGCATGTGGCTCATGTTGAATTGCTTGACTTCTTAGGGAGGGTGGATGGGAAGGGAAGAGGGGAGAGAATTTGGAACGCAAGGTTTTAAAAAAATAGATGTTCAAAAGTAAATGCAACTAGAAAATACAGGCAATGGGGCATAAAGATTTATCTTGCCCTACAAGAAAGGAAGGGAAAGGGGGATGGGAGGGGAATGGGGTGACGGGGGAGAGGGCAGACTGGGGAACAGGGCAACCAGAGTGTACGCCATCTTGGAGTGGGGGGGTGGAAATGGGAAGAAAATTTGTAATTCAAACGCCTGTGAAAATCAATGCTGAAAACTAAACATATTAAAAATAAATTTAAAATAAATAAATAAATAAATACACAGAAGAGAGCAGAAGAAAGTACAAAAAGGGACACAGGCAAGCAGGGTAATAGTGAAACTGTCATGTTAAATGCTGCAAACAGTAAAGACTCGTGTTTTCATATACAATCTCCTTTCTCAGGGTGGCTTTTTTTCTATGAGGAATGTTCATGCTGATATTTGCCAAGTTCATTATAATCAAAAAGAAAAATTTAGTGCAAGACTGCCAATGAAAAAATAGAACCACTAAGAGAAATTTCTCATATTTCTGTATGCATACATCTTGCAAATTTCCTATAAAACTAATTTTAACATTATTTGTTAACATAAGAGTCTATTTGGTCAAGAAAAGGAAACTCTAACTGAATTTTTTATTTGATTTCTAAGATGATATTTATGGAACCTTGAGTTCATGCCAATTCAACTAGCATATTTTACAGATGAGGAAACTGAGGCTGAAAGATTTGCAATAAATTGCCCAAGATCACACAAACAGTAAGTGGTAGAGGCAGAGTGAAAGCCTTTTCGATCCTAACTGAACATCCAAATCTGTTCTTTACTCCGGCTGGGTCCCATGCCTTAAATGCTCTCCCACCTCATAGCGCCTCCTAGAATCTCTGCCTACCTTCAAAACTCAGCTCAAATGCTATCTGCTGAAGAATGGCTTCCCTGGTCCCCCCCAAGCTTCTAGAGCCTTCTCCTCTAAGATGGCAGGCTATCTACTCTGAAGATATCTTGTCTGTACCCATTACTTGAAGTCGTCTCACCCATTACAATATAAGCTTCTAGAGGCAAAGAATGTGTTAGCCTTTCTTAGTATTCCCAGCACTTCATAAAGCACCTAACAAATACTCGCGGATTGATTTATTGATCTCATCTTCTAACTCCCAAGTCAGTGCCCTTTCCTCTGACAACACTTTATTTCAGTCTGGAGGCATGTTGCATTTTCTTATTTCAATCTGAAATACAAATCAAGTTAGCTATATACTATGTATTCAAACAAGTAAGCCCAGCCCATTGGAACTAAAGATCCACCGTACACAAGTGGACTCAGGGTCATGGAGAGTTCCCAGTTGTGTGCCACAAAATCTTGGGGGCAATTTTTGTCTCCCGTTTTAGTACTCACTTGCCCTTTTGGGTTCTATCGCTGTTTTGATGCAATACTAGGTCTGTCCTGGGCAATGCTGCCTACGCGCCAGTGAAATGTTCTGTTGTCAATTTGTGCCTGGCCGGGGCTATACGGCACCCTAATTTTTCATACGTTCCTTTACCATGTGGGGCAAAGGAATAATCCACTGAGAGTCACGCAATTGTAGACATTCACTTGGCAAGGTTAATAACAGGTAAAGTTCTTTCTACAAACGGGCAGTACATGTGGATATCCTTCCATAAAATACGGCTATCTGAATGGACAACTGGCTCCTAAATCCAGAAGTGCAAGGGGGAGAGGAGAGGAGAGGAGAGGAGAGGAGAGGAGAGGAGAGGAGAGGAGAGGAGAGGAGAGGAGAGGAGAGGAGAGGAGAGGAGAGGAGAGGAGAATGATTGTGGGGAAGTATGCTATAACTTGGACCTCCCACCTTCTGTAAGAAAACAAAACCATCAAACAAAACCTGAAAAGGGGACCTTTGAAAAGTGGCCAGATAGTTTATTCAGAGTTTTGAAATCAACCGAGAGTCCAGCGAGCCAAGGATGACAGGACGAGCGGACAGAGACTCTTGACCTCCTTCCTGTCTCCATGACCCCTGCGGATCCTTTAGCTTCTTCCTGCCCCCGCCCCCCAAAGACCCCATCCCATTCCTCGTTGCCTTTCCCCACCCCTTCAGGACACCTTTATTTGGCGCACAAGGTAGCTAGGGGGCAGGGGCGGAAGACCAGTAAGTAATCCACACATCTTCTCCCCTTCCTGCCCTCCCTTCTTACAACCACCCTCGGGTTACTTTCACTTAATTTCTCTGGGGAGCTTGGGATTTTGCACCAAGGAGCAGAGGACGGAGCAGGAGAAAGGAGTCACTTGTTTGTAGCTGCAGCATCCTGCAGCCAGCGTCTCCCCAAACCTGGAGTAAGCTCCAGGGTAGGACCATGAGATGTATAATTGCAATCCCACCCAGGAGTTTAAAGGAAAGAGATGAGTGTGCTTCGTCCTCCCTGAACCCACAAACACACTAGTGTGGCTGCAGAGAGAAGGGAATACCGCCTGGCTCATCTTGCTAGGGAAAAAAAAAAAAAACACAACAACTCCACTCCAGTCTCTGCACGCCGGGGTTCTCCGGATTTATGAGAGCAGGAGAGCATCTGGCAGCTCTAGCCCCCTCCCCGTCTTCTTAGACCCCTCAACACTGCCACAGCAGCCGCTGCTGCAACCACCTCTGCCGGAGCGAGCCCTTTTGGCGGGCACGCGCCCCCTAACCGCGCCGCCCCTCCGCCCCCTCCTGCACACATACTCTCCACCCCGCCCCGCTCCGAGCACTTTCCCCTCCCCTTCTCTTGCCCCGGGGCGGGGGCGCGGGAGCAGCAGTGGTGACGTCAAGGGGCGCGCGGTGGCAGCACCTCCCCGCGCGCTAGTTAAAAAGAAGAAGAAAAGAGGGAGCGAAACATGAGAGCCGGTGTGAGGAGCTGCAGCCGCGGGCAGAGGAGATCGCAGCATCATCTAGATCCCAGCGCTGCCTCCGCCTCCGCTGCTGCTGCTGCCGGGGCCGTCGCTGCTGCTGCTGCTGCTGCTGCTGCTGCTGTTGCTGCTGCCACTCCACCAGTCTCACCTCCGCGACTCCCGTTACATGGACAACAAGTGAACTGGCGCTGCTGCCCCTGCCAGTGCCCCTGCCGCCTCCTTCTCCTCATCTTTCTGCTCCTTCTCTTCCTCCCACTTCCAGGCTGCACCCGAAGCCCCCTAACTCATTTGACACTGGCACCACCACGAAGAGCGTCCCTGGCACAAATTAAACTCAGTCTCGATCCCTGGATTCCCTTAAGGCATTTGACCCCTATTCTCGGTGCTTTTCTAAACTTGTTACAAAGTTGCTCGGGTCCCTCCTCCTTCTCACTGCCTCTCTTGGCCCCTTTGCCACCCTTGCAGCCCCCGTCCCCCGCTCTTCTCCTCCAGGGGCTGTGTGGCAGGGCAGTGAGGGGAGCAGCCCTTTTTCTTCTCCACACACGTCTCAGCCTCCTCCTGCTGCTACTGCTGCTGCTGCTGGGCAGATGATGCTGAAGATGCTGTCTTTTAAGTTGCTGCTGGTGGCTGTGGCTCTGGGCTTCTTCGAAGGAGATGCCAAGTTTGGAGAAAGGAACGAAGGGGCTGGTGCGCGGAGGAGAAGGTGTCTGAATGGGAACCCACCAAAGCGTCTGAAAAGGAGGGATAGGAGGATGATGTCCCAGATGGATTCCCTCAATGGGGCAGAAGCTGTCTGCGGTGCCTTCTATCCTCGGCTCTCCTGCTGTTCCAGGATTGACAGTCAATCTCTGCTGCACATGGAATCTAAGGTAGGCAACCGTCAATCGCTTGGGTGCAAACTTTGGCGAATGGGCTGAAAGATGATGAAAGGGGTCTGGCAATCCTGGTGTTCGCTGGGAGGGTTTAGAGCTACGAGGCTTGTGTTGAGGTACTTTTTTTTTTCTATTAAAACCTGGATTATTTTTTATGGATTCTGGGGTGCAGGGATCGACCCCCACGCTCCCCAAGTCCATGTGCACTATGCTTCGCTAGATCACCTTCTGGCACAAGAAAGTTTGACTTCCTGCGATTCTATCATCCTCGGCTATGTGAACACTTGAAAAGTATCGAGATGAAGCGTGTGTTTCGTATTAAACCAGGCACTGGCTTCGGTGAAAACTGTAAATTAAGGTGACTGTGGTTTCCGGTTTATTTTTCTGGGGATAGAAAAGGCTTGTGCCGTTTTCTCCACGTGCTTGGCTTAGGGAAAGGTTTGACTATAAGAGAGGATGTAGGAACATGGGTGGTTTATGATCTCCAGCCCCGTCCGAGGGGGGAGTCTTAGAGTCAAACCAAGCTTGAGAGGTTTGAAAACCAGGAAAAGATTTTCGCTGTCACATTCCACACACAAAATGGGGAAAAGATTCATTATCGCTTCCCATTCCCCACCCCACCTCCACATGTCATTGTAAATCCAGGCTCCGGATCGCAATTACTTATAAAGAAAGATCTTTTCTAGTTACTGGAACTTTTAAAGACTGGTAATTTCATTCCACTGGTGTCAATATATGATCTACAAACGTATAACAGTTTTATATACCGATTTCAAGAAATGCTTACTTCAACTTGGTTAAAAAAATATTTCTTGGCATGCGCTGCAGTTATGTGGGGGAATTTACTCTACACCCTGGCGGGGGAAAGAGCCCGGGATCACGTCATTAACAATCTCTGCACGTGAAATAAACAATCAGGTGTCTTACCGCCCCCACCCCTTTCCATTTTAGGTTTAATTAAGAATTCCTCTGTTACAACAGTGCAGTTGTCAAGGTCTGAGAGACTCTTGGAAAACTTGTGTTTCAGTCTTGCTGGCCCGAGCATAATAAAAAAAAATACCCAGGCTGAATCTAATTTTTATGCTTAGTTCACGGTAGATTTCACTCTATTCTCATGTAAACAGCTCTTACGAATCAACATATGTGTCTGGGTGGTATCTCTCACTTTGTTTTGTAACAAAAAGCCATATTGCATCATTTAATTTGCTCAAGTCATGCAAATAGGAAAAAATCAATAGGACAAAAAGGGGTCGACTTATCCTCCTCCCTACTAAACTGCTGCCCACACACAGAGCCCTGTTGCTTATGGCAAAAGAATAACAACACCATTGTGTCGTTAGTTGGTTCACTAATGGGTGAAACTAGAGAACATCATTCTCCTTCAGTCCCCAGCTCTGTCCAAATGTTCATGGCTTTTGAGGGAGCGTTTGCCCTAGTCCCTGTATTCCCAGATGAGTGAGAACTGTCTTGCTCCAGGTTTTCAGCTCCAGCCTCTATCTTTATTCTTACCATATGCAGTAGGAGTCTGAGATTCTAAGCAGGATATTCCTGTCTCCTACCCAGAAAGTGGCATTAAGCTCTTTGATTGGAATAGTTAGATGACAAAAGTAATTACATTCTGATAACATTAATAGTCCTAAAAGGGGACCCAAAAAAGCCAAGAAATTCAGAGGAAAGGCTGGAAATGCAGCCTTAACTCACCCTACTAGCAATGAAAAATACCAGGGCACCAAGAACTGGAAAAACCCATAGATCACTGAATTCTTTGAGAAATAGGGACATATACTTGATGGAATTTGAGGAAAGGGGTGAGTGGCAGTATTGTTTCCCTTAAGACTTAATCGATTACATTATAAAAATTATTTCCTTGCTTTAGATGGGCATGACATTTATCAAGTTTTCCCTTACTCAAAGGATCATAGATTTAGAGCTGGAAGAGACCCTTAGAAGGTCATCTAGTCCATTCCTCTCTGTGCAGATGAGGAAATGGAGGCCCAGTAGAATCAAAGTGACTTACCTAAGGTCACATAGGTAACAAAAAACTGCCAAAGCCAGAATTCTTTCTTTCCCATTTTTATTCCCCACCTCATTTTAAAAAATGGGTTTATGGGTTGAAGTTTATCCCATGGGCGGGGATGTTTGTTCCCATTACGAATTGTTTATAAACCCACCATTCTCAAACCACTTTCAAAATTAAGAATAAGGGTTACCTACTCTATAGAGATGTTCTTATATATTTTGACGTGTTTGTCCTAAGGTTTTAATGATAGTTTAACACCATGTTATCTGCCCATTATCCTTGATGTTTATTCTAAGGCTTATTGGCTTATCATACATATGGCTGAGTCATTTTTAATAATGCACATTCATGGTAGATGATAGCCACTAGAAAGGTATCTTTAAAGTTCAGTGTGGAGGTGCTTATGGATCTTTGCAAAACCAGAAAGAACGAAAAAACTTTTCAGAATCCTCCTCCTGTTCTGTCATAACAGTAGTGGTCATACATTTGCAAGACTGGAATGTTAAAATTACAGAGCATGCTCAGTTGATGCTCTTAAGTATCATTTTTGAACCAAAGTGTTTTATATTAATGTCAATGTATCAGGGCAATTCTGATAACATTCTAAGCTTTTTTCAAAACCTCAACAGTAAGTTGGTGGAGTCATAATGTTATAATTTTATTTTTAACAAAGCTTTTTAACTTTACTACAAACTCCAGAATATTCCATTTTCCATCGTCCAAAAGCATCAGCAACTCCAACCTTCAAATGTCAGCATCTCTAAAATTTAACTTGAGGATAGATTGACATAGAAAGTCCCCCCTTTCAGTGTGTGTGTGTGTGTGTGTGTGTGTGTGTGTGTGTGTGTGTCCCTGCTACCTTGGGTGGCTTCACAGCCAAGGCTGTCAAGGAATGGGTGAAAAGTAATTGTTTTCAAGTGTGCCCTTTTATAATCATGTGTTTGCTCTGGCTCTTTCAGGAACAAAGGCTATTGTTGGACACATCTAACTAAACAAATAACTCATCCTGGGCTCCCTTTAACAGCTGCCTTAATACAATGATCTATTTACATATTAGCCTAAAATTGAAACTGAACTCTCTAATGACATAATCCAGCATTAGGGTCCAGAAGAAACATGTGTCTTACCCAACAGCTGAACAACCTTGCAGACATATGATTTTTTAGAAATAAATTCGGGTACACCCAGGGCTTTTTAGAGCAACATCTTAATATACTGTCATGCTTTATCCCTGCTTTTGTCAAATCATCAGGCCCATGTGGGTGCTGCTTCACTTCCTTCGATTTGCTGCTTGCTAAAGAAAGAAATACAGAAGGTCCCTGTCACTGATTTTTACTGTTTGTTGATAAGCTTTCGTGGTAGGCCACACTTTTCTGTGTGGATTCCAGTATTTTGCTTACCTTTTCTTCAATGAGTTTTACTTTCATGTGGCTGGAGAGTAAAAGATGACCTTCCAGATGTTATAAATTAGTCAGCCCCAAGCATAATCATTACTAGGCATGCTATAATAATGTTTCCAAGTTTTACATGTTTTCCAAAGTCCAGTTTAGGTCACTGTCATCTGATGACTTTGGATATAACTTTTTTTTAAATCAGGAAAGGAAATTAGTTTCTATTTCTTGTTAAGATTGATGGCATTGTCAGGCTCAGAGAAAGATGTGTGCGTGTATGTGTATTTGTGTCTGTGCTATTAAAGAAGACAAAATACCCTGCTTACACCCATACTGATTTGTCAAAAACAGTGTTTCAGCTTTGGCTAAGTCAGTTTAATTGACTTCAGTAAGACCACTGGTTCATTGAAACCTAAGCTAGAATGATGGCTCTATCTATGTTCAGATAGGTATTTACACTGCGGACCTCACACAGAGCAAAATGTTAGCATCCTGCTGTGTTGGAACAGCATGAAACTGAAAAAAGAATAATATTGTACTTGATTTCAGATAATTTATTGAATCCTGTTCCTTAATCTTTTGATGGGTTATTTTGTGGCCAAAGCACATTCCAAAAATTGTAAAGGACCAAATTCTTCAAGCACTAAAATCCAGTTCCCCCTGGATGGCAGCTGGCAGGGTTTTATTTCAGTTATTAAAAATGGAAGTATGCATAGACTACATGAAATCAGATGTAATTAAACACCTATTTTCCACAAAGCCAAAGAGGTGGTTTTAGTTTCTTTTAATGCTCTTTCTCTTGATGCTTTGCTTCAGTGATCAACATTGTATAGGCTATAGAGATGGAAAAATAAAATATTGCATAGATCTGGTGGTGTCTGGCAAAGTATGCACTATTGAAGACATTCTAAAAATTCTTGGAATGCAAATTCTAAGTGTCTTGTATATGTTTCTTTTTTGAAAATCTTAACCACTTAACCACTCATCATGTAAGTAAAGTGAGCAAAAATCTAAAATGATTTGGGTTAATCAACTTTTTCTGGATATAAGCAGAGATTTACAATAAATCATAAAGTTTGTTTCTTTTTCCATCCAATGTGATTATTTCTATTTGAATTTTATATTTTAAATATGTCACTAGTTTATACATTTAATCTCAATCAAATATTTACAATAAATTATTAATTTTATTTTTCCCCAAGTAGGATCATTTCTTCTAGATTTTTGTGGATGTTATGTTTTTACTAATGTTTCAGCAAATCCATATATTTAGCTATCTAAAACAATTAATGTTGTTTGCTCTTTTAGACGCAGATTCTCAGATAAACTGGGACATTGTTTTTTTCTTAAGAGTAGCGTCGTGATTTATTCAAATTAGAACATCTACTTACAAACTAAAGAGTAGAATAAAATGGTAACTGCTTATTGATTCTTCCTCTCAAAAAAAACTTTTAAAAATTGATTCTGAAAAATAACATATAATTAAAATTACTCATATTTGTATAGAAATGTGGACCTAAGCTAAGCACAAAAACAGTCATTAAATATTCTTCTGTAAACAAGCCAAAGATATATGTATAGATTCTCCAGGACACAGAATGAACTTTTTAAATAGTGACATTAAGGCTTGAGTTTGGACAGTGTTGTTCTCCTTGGAATTTTAGATTTTTCTGTTATGGTTATATAACTCTCTAGATTTGTTAAAAGCATGAAATATCAGTTAAAAAGAACAAGTTAATATTGGTTATGGACTCCCTACTTTGTTCATTAGGTGCTTCCTCAATGGTTAAAAAAAATCTAAACTATTTCTTAGTGGGCACAAAGAATAAAATATTCACCAAAAATGTACCATTTTTCCAGTGAAATTCATTACGCACTATACTCTATAACTTTATAATCTATTCACATGTTTATTTTCTCATGTGTATCATGGTCCTGATGAAAATATGAAGTTTTTTTTTCCCCTGGGTTAAGATACAGTGATCAATAAAAAAAAATGTACCTAACAACTTAAGACATTATTCCTGTGGGAATGTGAGGGGTTGTTGTTAGCTTATCTTTTATTGGTAAGTTTTTTTTCCCCTCTATGTGTCATTATAACATGTGAATCAAATGAAATAATATATGTAAAAGAATTTTTAATCAACTGTAAAGTATGCTATAATAGGAACAGCTAAATATTAACTGCCATAGGATGCACATAAATGACCTTAGAAGAAAAAAATCAATTGGGCGCCCAAAGGATCTACAATTATTAATTTATACCAGGAATTTCAGGAGAAAAATCACTATAGAACTTAAAATGTATGCAAGAGATAGGACTAGATTTTCTTTTTTTGATAGTTACATTTGCACTCACTGTGTACTTTTGAGTAAGTGATAGTCATAGGATATTAAAAAAACTCAGATTACTCCCCAATCATATTTCACAAGTAAAGGAGCCAGCTGTAGGCAAATGCTCTATTTTTATTGGCATAGGTAAGCATTTTCAGCCATCTCCTATCTCTTTGGACAAACTAGATATCCAGGTTTTCTATTTTGGGATAATAATTGGCATTTATATAGGGCTGTAAAATTTATAAAGCATTTAACATACAACATCTCATTGGAGTCTGAACAACTATCCTGGGAGGTAGATTCTACAGGTATTATCCTCTTTTTACAAATGAGGAAACTGAGTCACATAGAGCTTGAGTGACTTGCTTATGGTCAGACAGTGTGCACCTAGGGGCAATATTTGAACTCAGGTCTTTCTGACTCTTAGTTGAGTTCTCTACACTGTGTTCCTTCTCATGATAACCTTGGTCCTGATACATAACTTTGCTACCTGATTGAGAATGCTTTTCTTCTGTTACAAAGCAGCCTTTCCCGGAGAATGAGAAAGACATCACGATGTATCTGTTTCTGCTTTGCAGATATTTTCTGTTACCAACAACACAGAGTGTGTGAAACTCCTGGAGGAGATCAGATGTGCCCACTGCTCACCACATTCTCAAAATCTATTCCACTCACCTGAGAGAGGGGAAGCCTCTGAAAGAGACCTAGCCTTGCCTTTGATGTGCGAAGACTATTGCAAAGAATTCTATTACACGTGTAGAAGCCACATTCCAGGTAAAAGCAACTGCAGAATATTGAAATCAGATGTCTGCATTGCAGTGTGTGTATTTGCTTGCATAAGATTTCTCTCACCTTTCAAAAGATGTGTTTTCTCCTCCCTGTGTTTATTTTAGGGCACCAAGATTTTAATGATGTATTGTGATTGTGTTTTTAGCCATCCAAATAATGAACTGGCCTTATTTAAACTTCTGAGTATTTTCTGTCACGCTGTTCAGAGGGTCAACTTGTTAGTTACTTTGGATTATGCATGGCAAATTTTTAATGCCAGACAGACTGTCTTCCTCATAATCTGCTCCCAAGACACTTTCCCCCTTTGCCAAGCTAAAGGATTGTCCACCAATCTTAGTATAATAGATAAGATAGGAAACTAAAGCTGGCATTAAAAAGAATATATAAGCCAAAGAAAAAGCAGCTCTCTTCTTTCTTTGAAAGGCCAAACAAGGCATGTATGCCAATAACCAATTCAAAGTGGTCAAGAAGCTTAAATCTTATTTTTGAACAAGACTAGGTTCTCCTCAATATATTATGTTCAGAAGCAATTCTTCGTGAAAAGGGGAGGAAGTAGGAATTTGAGTGTTCTCGATAATGAATACCAAGAGAAAAAGATATGTAGCCATCTTTTCTGGATAATGAAGCATTTCTAATCCCGGGATTTCATTTGTCTGCCACTTACTACTCCTATGACCTTGGACAAATCACTTTATTTCTCTGAGCCTCACTTTCTTCATCTGCAGAATGAGAGGATGGGGCTACATGACTGCTAAGATCCCTTTTCAGCTCCCAAATCCATGATCCTATGATCTTATCAAGTATGAGGCACTTACTGTATATAGCCTGACTTGTAGAGCATTGATAAAGTCCTCCATTCAAAATGTCATCATTTTATTTTGCTAGAGTCAATGGAATGAACATCATCTCTGAAGATGGAGTAGTATCTACTGGGGGACATTTGACCAGTTAGCTACAATCACAGAAAACAAACCACTAATTATAAGATTAAAAGTATTATTTTTTATAGCTCCAGAATTGCGTGAGAGAGATTAGAAAAGGACTTTTAAAACTTAGGGCACACTCTGTTCTTTAAAAAAGGCTTTCAAATACATGGGTTTTGGGTGCTTTTGTTATGGGGGTGGGGTAGGAAATGAGGAGGGTAGGGTTGTAATGCTGTCTTACTGACTTGAGAAAACATTTTGAATAGAGTTGCTTGTTCCCTTTGGTGTGGTTTAACATGTCTCTAAACTCATTCAAATATGAAAATATTATTATTGTCTTTATAAACTGCAGAGATGTTTGTAAGTCTCTCTTAAGCCAGCTGTTTCTTGCTCCTTATCACATTCCCCAAAGCACAGCAGACTAGGTCATAGCTGCCAAGACTGCCTGCTGAGAAGAAGTAACAGATTAGATATCAGAAATGCTTGGTCCAAGCTGGAAGCAGTGGAGGTTCGCTTCTTCTTGTATAGGTTAAAAGTAGTATATAAACTCAGGATCCTACTTAACATTTATATCTTTGAAGTCCAAAAATGGGATGGAAAAGTAGGGCAGCGATGCTTTTGGGGAGAAGAGGAGGTTTCTTTCTGTTGTATGTTGGGAGTGATTTTAACTTCCCAAAGGAAGCCTCTTTGGAGAAAGAGTGAGCAACACCGCACAGGAGCCCAAGCTGCAGGACCCTCACTCCCCAGATCAACATATGTGGTGACGAATGACAAATTTATTTTTCTACAAAGTTTGTGTATATGTAAAACCGCTGAAGTGCATCAAGATGTCAAGTGCTTTTTGTGACCACCCAGGTTGCCTTGAAAGATAACCAGATGAAAGCATAACTTTAGTGCTGGACAGAGCAGCCTGCATGCTTTAGCACCAACTCGAATAGGCGCCTTTCCTACATCAATCAGATGCTAATAATCATTCTAAATACATGTTCTGAAAGTGGACTGTAATAACAAAAAGATGTTGCATTAATTATCCCCAACATGGTTAATTGATTTGTGGGACAGCATTGGCGCACAGATTAAGATTTCCTCAAAGTATAAAGTGTTCTATCCCCTGCCCCCATCCCGATAATAGAGATTATGGGAATCGTAGAATGCCTAGCTTTTTTAAAATTTAAATTAAGAATCATTTATTTTCTCTCCTTCTCACCTCCCCTTCCCCACTGTAAAAACAAACAAAAAACTTTACAATAAATGTGCATAGTTAAGCAAAACAAATTCCCACACTGACCATGTCCAAAAATGTATTCGTAAAACTTAAAAAAAGAAATATCAAAAGGAAGTATGTCACGTCCGTTTGGGTTTTCCCCCCGACAAGTCCATTTTCATGATCAGTTTTTCCTCCTCTAAAGGAAAGAAGAAAGCATTTACCACTCGAAATTCATAGAATAATAGGTTTAAAGTTTGAAAGGACCTTAGAGGCTATTGAGTCTAACCCTCTTGTCTTACGGATAAGGAAACTGAGACTCAGAGAGGTGGACTCACTTGTCCAGGGTCACACAGATCATAATTGCAAGGAAATAAGTGGGTTTTTTTTCTTTATTCACCGGGAAGTTAAACCAGCACCATACTCTGTTTATATCTTTTAGTAAAGCCAATTCATCATTTGGATGACAAAAAAAAATCACAGTACACCATTAAGAAGCGTTAAAAGTCAATAAAGTTAAGAGGAAATTAACCCAAAGGATCTGTTTGAGAGGGAAATTGCTAGATTTTTTAGGGGGGAGAGTGATGGTAGGACAGTCTGGATTTGTTATGGTATTGGTAGCAAGAACTCTCAGTGAGGAAACTCTATCCAGTAATACAAATCAGCAACTGTTCCATCTAAGAGGGCTGTTTTGGACACTGAGGGGTTAAGTGATTTGCCCACACAGCCTCTAGGTGTCAAGGACAGGACTGGAGCTCAAATCTTCCTTTTCCAAAGCTACCTCTATGTCTGCTTCTCCATACTATCTATAGTTGCCAAAGAAAGGAATGACATTCAGAAGGTAGCTTTTTAAAAGAAAAAAAATACAATGAAATATCAAAGGAATTATAAATGAACAACTAGGGTTGTTCATGATAAATCCAGTGTCTAGAATTTTCCATTTTATTTGTGAGATAACCAATTTCATTGGAGCAATTGGAATTTGCTTGGCTCTTCTTCTCAAGGACCACCTGTTCTCCTCTTTAAATGTAATAGAATTTATCACAGAAAAGGGAGAAGGTGAGGATGTATAGCCATGACTGCCCTTTTAGAGGTCTATAGAAGTTGTTTCATGTTAACAAGCACATGTCTCCAAGGCAGAGAGTTTTGGACTATTACAATGCAGAAAGACTGAAAGATTACTCTCATTTCCAAGAGAAAGAAGACATATAGGAAAGCAACAGTGGGCAAAGATGCATGAAAGACCATCACTTCCCAAATTATTCCCAAGCAGTAAATTGGCTAGGAGAGACCTCACAGGTCATTGACACCAACACCCTTATCTTTCGGATGAGGAAACTGAAGACAAAAGAACTGATGTACGGCCAAGAACACACAGCTAGTAAGTAGTATAGCCAGGATCAAGGCATACCTTGTTTATACCCAGAGAATAGTTTTAAAAATCAGAAAAAAAATCTAGCCGAATGTAAGAACAAGTAGATCTTGGGACTTTCAGCTGCAAGGAAACTTAGAAGTCATTTAATACAACCCTTTATTTTATGGATAAAGAAGCTGAGGCCCAGAGTAGTTGTAACTTACCACAGGTCACGTGATTTATAAGCCATAGAGCCAATATTCAAACTTTCATCCTACGATCAGATCGATGGAGACAGATGGGACATCATACATTACATGGTCCAACCTCTTCATTTTCATGATGAGGAAACTGAGGCTTGGAGAGATTAGAGATTAACGTGGGGCCACACAAATAGTAAGTCATATAGTCTGGGTCCTCTGACTCCTAAACCAGTTCAATTTCTAATATAGACCATATGTTGTTGTTCAGTCACTTTTCACTTATGTCTGACTCTTCGTGATCTTGGCAAAGATACTGGAGTGGTTTGCTGTTTCCTTTTCCAGCTCATTTTTACAGAGGAGGAACTGAGGCAAACAGGCTTAAGTGACTTGCCCAGTCAAATATCTATAAAACGTCTGAGGCCAGATTTGAACTCAGAAAGTTGAGCCTTCCTGACTCTAGGCCAGGTGCTCTATCTACTACAACACCTAGCTGCCCCATTACACCATATAGGCTTTCATTAATAGGAATTTTTCCTCTTTCCACTTTTTTTTTTACTTGAATGAGCACAAGTAGGCTTCTGGTACACCCCTTATTTTTCATTAAATGCTAGAATAAAGCCTCTCAAATGGTGGGATGTTCATAAGAAATAGTCCATAAGGGTGGTTGCCTATGCTTTATCTGTTTTCATTATATTTTTAAGTACTTGCCCCGTTGTCATTTCACTATAAGCCATTATGTTATCACATGACCAAGGTTAGATAGTAGAATTGCTTGGAGCCTGGTGCTAAGTAAGGGCAACCTCATGGGTTGGTCTGATAGCAGTTAGCTTCCCTTCTGTCCATGGCCATCATTAGCCACTGATCTCCCCTAGCTATCTGGCATGTGTATCTGGGTAGTCCCAAGGTAACCAGGTGAAAGTGTGGAGAGGTCCATATAATTCTCCTAGAAAAGCAACTTAGTGGATATGTCGCTTCTTCCTCATGTGTGTAGAGCAGCTTTCCCATGAGGAAAGCAAGTTTTCTCTAGAATCCATGTTGAAAGGCTAGCATTCGAGATTCCAGTAATGGTATTTATTTGACGGGTCAGAACTTTACAGAGTGCCTTGTGATACAGTAGGACTATGGTCATGATTCAGGAGTATTATTAGTTATAGGTCAAGGGCATTTGATAAGACATCTGGGCTAAAAATATGCAGCTGGAAGAGTAATCAGCATATGGTCATCATTAGCAGACTTGATCTTATTATGCTGATCCAGGGTGAGCAAAACACTCTCTGGCAGTAAAAATACTCTCCAGTTTACTCCTTCAAGCATAAGGGTACCATTTGGTAAATTATTTCTTCCCCATCCATAAATGAGAGCATGATGCCCTGGAAGAATTCTGTTTCCCTCTGTGGGTGATCTTCCAACCAAAGAGATTTTATTCACCCCTGCCCACCACAAAGTCAAGTCCGTTAAAAGTCACAATTAATCCAGTTATTAGAAGAGATTTAAATCTAAAATTTCTCTCTGTTGTGAAAATGCCCTTTCTTGCAGACATCATCATATTTCTATTATCAAACTTCTCTAGAGTTCATAAAAGCTCTAGAAGTAATTCAGTATTAGAATTCTGCTTTTTTCAAAAAAAAATTTGTCTAAGAGGCATGGTACCTCCAGAGTCTTGGAAAAGAGTTTTATGAATTTAGACTCATTAATCTTCAGATCTTCCATTTGAAAATTATTTCTCATTTCCTCATGATCGTCCCTTGCTAGTTCCATATAAATTGAAACCAGCTACCAGCATTGTTCATTAATTTTCCTCTTTAAATGGTCTCTGTTTGCAGACTGTAATGCTGGACTATAAAACAAGATTATTTTTATAAAAGCAAATCCTAGATTTCTTATGAATCGCACACTTTGAATTACTCTCTGTAAGCCTACGTCAACTTAAAGTAAAAATTCTCATTAGAGAGCCCTGATAACTTGCATGCTCAATCATAAATGTATTCATAGTATGCAAGTGGTCCAAGATTCTTGACATTTGTACCAAAATATCTCTACCTGGAGTTATTTACTTCAAAGATGATAGGAACCAGACATGGGCATCCAAATGTTAAACCTAGCCCCACCACAGAGCTGAAAGTCTGCATGTGAGCTATCAATTCAAGTTCTTCCCTTTTTTTCTTGGAAGAGAATTATTTAAGTTCTCTTAGGTATTTTTGATTTATATATTTAACTCTTAAAGCATAGAGAAGTAGAATAGCTTTTGTTAAACAATCTTGACAGACTAAGGTCCCTTCCAGGTTTGAAACTCCCTGATCCTATCAACATGAGTATCGGCCTCATCTCTCAGTCATCTTCCCACTTACTAATCCCTCTCTTCCTTCACAAAAGAGCTAACCTCCTCTCAGCTGCTTTACCCCTCCCCAGCTGTCATTCCTACTTTTTCCCTTCCCCCACCCAGACATCTGCTCTCACTTGCCTTTTTCCCAAATGCCAGTTCCAAGTCAGTCATCTAGTTGGAAATCGCCAGTAAGTGCACATTTCAGAGACTGGGAAGTATCCATCTATCACATCCGCTAACTGAGACAGCCCAGGGCAAGATTTTTTTTTAAAAAATTCCAAGAACAAGTTAAGATTTCAGGGGACTGATGTCACAAAAGAATCAAGCCCAGTAACTTCTTAGGCTAATATCCACGTGGGGGTAGAAAATGCTTGTTCCATTGGCAAGCACAACTTGACTGAGCTCAATTTCTTCATTCTAAAAGTATCACTAAAAACTGCTCACATTAGGGCACATCTTCACTTCAGGCCAGTTAGAAGGAGTCTTTCACCTAGAACTGGCAATAATACTGACAAGCCATTTTGCAAAGTCACAAAGAAAATCTGAAATTAGATGCCAGACATGCAAAGTTAATATGTCTAATTTTGTTTTGTTTTTATAACTAACATATTTTAAAACAACATTTTCCTCTACTTCCTGGCCTTCCTCATTGTGGAATAATAGAACATTTCACTCAAAACCAAAAATAAAACCTTGCTAACTGAATTAGAGAAAGTTTTGTCAAAACCTCTTTCTCATACTATAAAGTACTTTCTCATATTATATACTCATACTATAAAGACCTTTATATATTATATTTCTGCGTAACAGATCAGTATATGACAGGTTAAAATAAAAACTTTTCTTTCCCTAATTCTTATTAAGAGTTAGTTTTCTTTAGTCATGTGGTATGTTTGATGACCATGAAAAGCTAGGTAAAAAGTTAGTGCATCATGATTGTCTTAGCCAGTCAGTCAATCAAGAAGCATTTATTAAGCACTGAGGCAAAACCCAAGGTGCTAACACTCCACTGGGGAAGATAACCCATAAGTAACTCAGTACATCTGAAATAAATGGAATGGCTGAAAGGTCATCTTGGAGGGAAGGCATTAGCAACTGAGGAGACTAGGAGAAGCCTCCTAGACAAGGTGGGGCTAGAGTATTGATGAAAGTCAAGGCAACCAAGAGGTGGCAGTGAGGAGGCAGAGCATTCAAGATATGGGAGAAAGAAGCAAGGAGGTAGAATGCTGTGCTGAGGAAACTGCAAGCAAATCAAGGTAACTGAGTTGTAGAGTGTGTGAAGGGGGTAGGGGGAGCGGTGGGTGAAAGGTCATTGTAAGAAGACTGGCAAGGTGGGAAGGGCAGGTTATAAAGAGCTTTGAATCCCAAGCAGAAGAGGCAGGTCTAGTTCACCCTGGAGGTAGAGCAAGGTTTTTGTTCTTAGAGCTGGAAATAGCACTAAGGATAGCTGTGCCAAGGATTTGCCACTTAATCATTTCAGCAGTTACTAGGTCATATTGTGTCTGACTTCTTGCCTTTTACCTCAACCACAAAATCACATTAAGGCTGTCTTAGGCTATAAGATTGTTTTAGGAAATAACTACCTTGAGATGCTCACTAGAATTTTTTCCTATGTAAAACAACAATGATTATACCTTCTTCTACTAGCAATAGAATGAATACTAGTTGAAGTTGAGGAAAAAATGGATTAAAAATTCATCTGTATTAGGCACCTGCTGTGTAAAAGCACTGCCTTTACATACTTGAAAATGGTAACTTTACCATTCATGATTGATCATCATTTTAGAACTAGAAGGTACGTCAGAGGCCATTCAGTCCAACTTCTTCATTTTACCAGTGATGAAGTTGACACAGGGAGGTTAAGTGTCTTGCCAAGTTGAACAGCTAGTAAGTGGCTGAGGTGAGATTTGAACCCTGATCTTCTTGACTCCAAGGACAGTGACCCCTTCACAACATCATACTCCCTCTTCTTGTTCAGTTCTTATTCATTGCAAAGGAACTCAAAGCCATGCCTAATAATGATGTGATGAGACAAGACTGGTTCGTTTTTTAACCATTTAATCATAAATGATCACAGCTATACCAAGCATTTATCATTGAACAAATCAGAATACATCCTACTCATTAAAATTTGAGGAAGATTTTATATACTGAAATCTTGATTTTGAATGTGAATTTCCTCTTTAGAAAATATCAAGTAATAGGGTATATAGCCCACCTGAAAAGACGAATTCACATTGGAAAAACTCACACTTCCCCTTGGAAAGGATCCTAAAGTCTAGCCCATTTGCAAGATTAATCTTAAGTTCTTGTTTGTAACATTTTTTCCATTATCTCCTGTATTATTATTTCACTTTTACTGTCATTCTTAAAGGTGGTTCACAACGTGAGTTCACATCCCACCTCTGACGCTTACTCTCTCTGTTTAACAAAACCAGGGCAAACTCAGTTTCAGGAGAATTCTCATCTTATTGTCAAGTTGCAATGGTTGCTTACACTAAGTTGGTAGGGGGACTTCCCACAGGAATTCCCCATTGTATCTGTAATACTTAAACAATTATGATTTCTGACAGGACAATCAGTCATAAATCATAAAAGGTGCTTTTGCTGGGTGGTAGAGTTTTTTTCCCTCAATGTATTCTCTATCATCCAAAATTTTCATGAGCTTTATTTAAATGGAGTTTTATTTTCTGCTCAGAATACATGTAAAAATTCAGATGCTTTCAGATGCTAAATATTTCTCATGATCTCTTTTTACATTTACTTCAAAGGTTTCCTTCAAACTACAGCTGATGAGTTTTGCTTTTACCACGCAAGAAAAGATGGTGGGTTGTGCTTTCCAGATTTTCCAAGAAAACAAGTGAGAGGTCCAACATCTAACTATTTGGACCAGATGGAAGAATATGACAAAGTGGACGAGATCAGCAGGTTCATAAAGATAAATGCTGTTTAATCTTAAAAAAACTGACAAATCTTTGTGGTTTTGACAGTGAATCAACTCAGTCTGTGCTTATGCTCAGCAGCTGTGTCCTCCAGATGTTTTCTTCTGCTAGTTTGCTTTTTAAAAAATCACATTAGTGTAAATGTCTTTTTAATATTTAGGTTACTAATCATGTGTTCTAAGCTTCGCTTCTCTTTGATTCATATATATTTCATGGGTATAGTTTTATACTTGAATTTCATTGTTGAACTATTCAATATGATTTATTTATAATTAACAAATCATTTCTTTGTGAAGATAATCTCTGATACTTTTTTTAAAATAAGTTTTGACTATTATGAATAGAACTAACTTTAGTGAAGCTTGCTAAAAACTAAACTGGTAACTTAGAGAAACTTTAAAATATACTTAGGCAGCCTTTGCTGACATCCCCCTTATTCTGCTCTCTGATATAAAACTCCTTTGCTTTCTTAAAAATCTGTTTACCTGCCATATTGTGACTCTGTACAATAGCCTTTCACCACCCTCCAAACACTGGTTCCTCGAGAACCATGTCTTGAAAAAGGTGTGAGCTGTTACATCTCTTCTCCCTCCACCCCCCCTCAAAAAAACTGACTGATTTTCTCTGATTTGTCTAGAAAGCACAAACACAGCTGCTTCTGTGCTCAGGAAATTGTGAGTGGGTTGAGGCAGCCTGTTGGAGCCCTCCACTGTGGGGATGGCTCCCATCGGCTCTTCATCCTTGAAAAGGAAGGCTACGTGAAGATATTCACCCCCGAAGGAGAAATTCTCAAGGAGCCCTTTTTGGACATACACAAACTTGTTCAGAGTGGAATAAAGGTTGGTATTTTCTTAATTTTCTTTATATTTTGTAATATCCCTTGCTTTTTTTTTTGTCGAGATTTATCTTCCCAATTAACACTGTTCATTTTCCTAAGGGGAAAAAGAGAGAGAGAGAGAGAGAGATAGACAGACAGATAAACAGACAGACACTTGTGGCTGTTTCAGGAGAAAATAGAGAAGGCAGAACTGGGAGAGAAACTAAGTAATGTAACTGAAAATGAGAGGAGGTTTCTGAGTTGTCTGGGTTGTTTGGTGGTTAGTGGGAAAATCCCCAGCCAGGTGGTTACACTGTTTTTCTGTCCCTACAGAGCTTATACCTTACAAATGAGTTTCCTAATGCTTGTAATAAATGCTACACAGCAAGCTGTATACTTAGCTGTCCCTTAGACTCATTCACAGTTGCTGCTGTCAATACCAAGCACCATGCACCATGACTATTAAAACCCATAGTATCTGAACCGACAGTTTCAAACACCCAAGAGATTTGTACATGTTCAGGTATGACACACTTACATCTGTATTTATCGGCAAATGAGTAAGTACTTCTGGCTATTTAAGCAATTGTGTAGCATTCTTCAAGTTCTCCATTTTGAGATGAAGTGATCATGAGTGTGACCTCTCAGCGTGCTATCATAGGTAAGGTATGCACAGACTTCTTTACTCTGAGCTAAGCAAACCACGAACATCACTTGATCTGGACCATTTTTAGGCTCTTAATCTCTGCCACTATAAATGTTTTAAGCTTTCTGTTATGTGATACAGTAACATATTTCCCACAATATGCTTTCTTTCAGTAAGATGTCTGGTTTGTTTTGTAGTTGGGTCCACTTAGAATGAGAAAAGTTTATTCTAGTCCCAAATCTAGGATGCTACCCTCCTAAGTAACAAAGCTAGACCAGAAGCCCAGAGAGAGAGAGAGAGAAAGTGTGTGTGTGTGTGTGTGTGTGTGTGTGTGTGTGTGTGTGTGTGTGTGTAAATAAAAAGCTATTCATAACTTAAGGTATACCTGTGGAGGGGGGGAAACCACAGCTCGGTGGAGCTTAGTGGAGATTACTTATACAGTTTGTTAGAACTCAAAAATCTCATTTTCTGATTTGTACTTTGATAATCTGTCCAAAGACTGTCCATCTTTTTAAATAGTTTTCTTCAAAACCAGTTGATGCTTCAAGTAAATAGTTTTTTACTTGAATTAAGTGTTAACTTGTTTCTGAAGCTTAGCGATGTGATAGATACTAATTTCAAAATTAAAAGTATATAAAAATAATAAAAGTTTGAGTAATTTAGGCGATTAATTATAATATCTTAAAATCTAAACTTTGAACCTTCCAGAACTCAGTTTAGCATAGGTTAAAAAGACACATAGGCTTTTCTATTTGAAAAAAGTTAAAAATTGAAATGTTTAGAATCTTTAATGCACTGGTCTATGCCCCTCCTATCTGACTTATTTACCTGGTACTGTATTTGTCAAACTATAGACATAGATCAGAAGAGGAGCATGGGTTGGTAGTGTCAGATTTTGATAGAGAAGCTAACACAGTCACGTGCTAACACCCTCACTGCTGGCATCATGGCATTGAAGGTAACATCAGCTCACTGCTTTCCCAGCCTACCTACCCCTACGGACACCTGTGTGCTCAAATGTTGGATTCACGTGAAATGTTGATGATTAATACCATTAATTGTTGTTGTAAAATTATAGAGCTGATAGGGACTTAAGGTATCCTTCAAGCCAACTTTTTCATTTTATATTTGAGCAGACCATAGTCCAGGGAAGCTAAATGGATGTGCTCAAGGTCACACAACTAGGAAGTGTCAGAGCCAGCATTTGAACCTAGGTTTTCAAACTCAAGAATTGAAACCTTTCCCTTATATAACATATTATGTTATCAACCTTTGAGTTTAAACTTTAATTTCTCTAACTGCGGATGCTCTCTTTGATATATTTCAAGCTTTCAGCCTTTCTTTTATAAACATAAAATGAAATGGTCCCCTTGAATTATAAAAATAGCTAAAGTATATTTTTGTGTGTGTGCATTCTCAACTCTATTGGTTTTTAGCTTTTGAAACATGAAAGGCTCTGTTCTCTAGTCTAAATAAAACTTCCACAAAATTTCATTGACAGAGTATGTACAATGGTATCTGCAAAAAATTTCTGTGTAATAAGATACAAAGGGCACTTTTCAACCACCAAATTAATGTGAAACATAGACTTAATAATGTGCCATCAGAACTGCAATGAGCCTAGTGCAACTGGGGTTCTGTGCTAGGGTGCCAGAACTTAGAGGCACTGATAGTATTTGTATGACTTTAGCAAAGAGCAATGACTAGGCATTTCTAGTGACAAGCATAAGTATCGAATGTCTTTCTTTGTTCCAATGTACGAATGTCAGTGGGGAGGGGGTAAATCCAAAAAACGCTGTGGTTTAAACACAAAAGGCATGAGTCAAAAAATAGATCACGCTTCCTCCTCTTCTTTCTCCTTCACTGTAACTGCCTCCCAAGGTCCTAGGGTCTCTTTCCTTTTTCTTTCCCTAGGCAGTATGATTCATCTTGCTCATCTGGTTCTGTATGGAACTCATGCCAGTGTAAGTTCTTTTGGTCTCTATAAGATCCTTTCTTCAAGTAGAGAATCTCCACCCATTGGCAAGCCCCCCAAACCATCTACTTGGCATATAGTAAAAATAGATGAGATCAGATATAAGGTAAAAAAGTCTCCATGACAGCGGTTATTAAAATATGAAGCTGGCTACCAAGAGAGACTATGAAATGTCTTTCTCTAGTAATCTTTACAGAATATAAGAATAGAGCCATCAACTCTTATCTGTTGCCTTCCCTCTCTTGATCAGATGCATCAGATGATAGAACTATGAGATTGCTTTATAGGGAACAACATGACTGGTCACACATGGCTTTAGGTAACAAAGGTTATTACTTGGAAAGATTTCATTTTGTTTTGAAGCCTTCAAATCAGCAAGTTAAACAAACATGCAAAAAAGAGGCTGTTATAAAAGTAAGAGGAAGGGAAGCGTGAAGAAAAAGAAAATCAACTATCCTTGACGAAACTTCTTACCCCGACATCCTTCCTCGATTCATCACATGGCTTGGTCTAGAGTGACCAGACATTCTTCTCTCACCACCTTGCCATCGCTCATGATCTCGACCCATCATTCCTCCATCTACATTTCCTTGCCATGAGCGATCTTGGTGGTCATCTAGCCTTTGACCATGGTCTCCCCAGTCTCATCCCCTGGGTGGAGGAGGCAGCCCTCTTCCTTTGCTCATTCCCTTCTCAGATCCATAACTGCTCCACTCATCTCGAGATTCCTGTCCACGGCAATCTGGTCCTCCATGCTCTAAATCATAGTGAACAGCCCTCCTTGAAAATGTACAGTAGCGGCCTACAGGGGTGGGGGAGAATCTTGGGGACAAAAAGTTTGAATTTGTTCCTAGGTGTGGCAGCTTTGCAGGTAGAAATTCCCGGGGCCATGTGATGCAGCGTGGTAGAATGCAAGGTGGAGAATTTGGAGAACAGGACAGAGGGAACAGACCTAATGACACCCGCTTTACTCACCGCTGCTGTTTATTTTAAAACCTATGTTAATGTCATATAGCAACAGTGATGCATTCTGTTTGCCAGGGCTACCTTGAACTGTGTAATATTTTTTTATCTGCTCCCATATCGTAGATCAATACAATGTGAATTTATTTGTTTTGAGGTTTTTTTTTCTTTTGTACAAACGTGTTCCTGTTCACACACCGAAAAAAAAAGAATATAGGAATAGACAACCATTTCCTCTCTAGGTGTCAAGGGACTGGATTTGGTGACCTTTCAAAACTTCTTGCTCTGTGAATCTTTATTTCTACTTCAGTGGAATAGCCATGGGCAAAGTATTTTATCATTTATGGGAACTGAACAATTGCTAAATCCCTGATTCTGTCTTTACTGAGGCTGGGAAATACTATGGGAAGATTTAAAAAACAGACAAAATCATCTTCCACTGCTGTCACCCTGAATTGAGGAAGAACTTCCTATTCTAGGCTCTTGACTTGTTATTCTTCGTGTGTAGAACATAGGAGTCACAGGTAAGAACATGGAGAAGAAGCAGAAAGAGGTAATGACTTGTTGGTGTCGAGAAATAAGTTCTATTGGATGAAGACTCTCTAATAAAGTCTATGTCATGTACATTTTGGTCTCCATTTTAAAAGATGTGGTGAAAATGTCTGTTTTTAACTTGGCATCTCAGAAAGTGATGAGCTTTGTAGTCTAGAAACTGAATCACAGCTTAACACCATTTCCTGGAGACCTTTTAGTTGAGCTCTGCTAGCTTATGCCAAAGCCCTCTGAACACAGATGGGGCTCTAGCATCCAAAGGCTAAGTTAAAGACTGAACCTGCTTGTCAGGGGCCTGACAAAAGGTAGATAGGCAAGCATGACAAAGCAGATAAGAGTCATGGGCTAGGCATCATGGAGACCTAGGGCCAGATCTTACCTCTGATACTTTTTTAGCTCTGTGACCTGGAATAAGTCACTTAATTTCTCACGGACTCGAGGAATTTCCTAAGACTTTTTCCTACTAAGTCGTAGATGGATGTGTGCTTAGGTAGAGGGACTTCACTATGCTGAGGAAATCATAGATCCTTTGCATATTTATGAAGAGACAATTGTCTTTCTTTTTCTTTCTTCCTTTCTTCCTTCCTTTCTATTTTTTCTTTCTTTTCTTCTTTCTTTCCTTCCTTTCTCCCTCCCTCCCTCTCTTCCTTCCTTTCTTCCTTCCTTCCTTTCTTTCTTCCTTTCTTTCTTTCTTTCCTTCTTTCTTTCCTTCTTTCCTTCTTTCTTTCTTTCCTTCTTTCTTTCCTTTCTTTCCTCTCTTTCCTCTCTTTCCTCTCCTCTCCTCTCCTTTCTCCCTTTCTCCCTTCCTTCCTCCCTTCCTCCCTCCCTTACTGCCTTTCTCACTCCCTTCCTCCCTCCCTCTCTTCCTTTTTTTCTTCTTATTGCCAGTGGGAAACATGCAGGCACTCTGTCCCTCAAAGAAAGTATCTTCCTTCAAGCTCCTCAAAATCCAAATTTTTAAATTGTTCAAGTACAATCTCTTGGGATAGTCTAGAAACTCTAGAAACTTTTCCCAGAAGTCTTTTGGAAAGATCTGTACAAAGCTCTACTTTAGATAGAAGAAAGCACAATCTCTTTCCCTTAATGTACCTCAGTGTGAACTCTCACCTGTGGGGCTTCTGTACTGGTATTTGAGAACAAGTGACTGGTTTTTGCCATAGCATTCACCCAGTTGTTTTTCATAGTCATATATATATATGTATATATGTATGTATGTATGTATATATATGGTATATACATCTTGTATCCCATATTCTATATATATACATATATATAATATATGAAAAATATAACTGTATATATAGTATCTATTTATATCCATATCTCCTCTACTAGCTTGCTTTGAGTGACTAGACTCTGGCAGCCTAGCAGTCTTGGCACAGATAGCTTTGAAAAATATGTAAAAACAAATAGCTTTTTAATGTCTGAAAATTGCTAATTAGTTTGTCAGTTATTTGGCCCTTATATATGACATCACACAGCAGAATTAAAATGCATATTATGATAAGAATAATTCCTTTCTGGTATGGATGATAAAATTATTCCTGTGTAGTTTTTTTGTTTTTGTTGTTTTTTGTTGGATTTTTTTTTAACCATTAAAAAATTTTTTTCATACCATCCCTGTTTGGCATTTCACGTCAGTTCCTGTAAAAACTGGAAAGGACTCCTGGGTGGTATTTTAATGGAATTTCCTGATGCGTCTCTTTGAATGGCTGACTGTACTGGAGTCGAAGGCTAGCCTAAGCTTGGCATGCATGCAAAAGTGGATACAAGTCTGCACCTGTCACCTGTAGTCGCGCCTCTGAGAAACTAACGAGCACATTTCTTTCACCCTCAGTGATCGTGAGCAATCAGAGGATGGATGCACTAGCTCACATCCTTGCCCTTTCAGGCAGATCATGCAACAGACAAAGCTGAAAGATGTGTCTGTCATTGGCACAAGCGTCATTGGACTCCTAGCTATCCCCTCTCCATCAACACAGATCCCCATTTCAAAAGATGCTTTTCGAAGCAGCCCATTTACCCTGGAAAGGAGAAGACATATGTCTGAAAGCTGTTGATTGTCCGGGTGATTGCACACATTGAAGCCAGTCCCTGGTGATACGGCAGTCAGGGTGACCCAGAGTCATGGGAGCATGTGGAGGAGAGCTCCTTCGTGCACAGGAGCAAGCCCTTACAGGGCAGCCCCTTGTCTCACATGCTTGTAATCACATAAGTGACTAAGCATCACAAGTTTGATGAAATCTAAGTGCTCATCAACCCACAGGGCATGAAGGCACAGTCAATGTTTCAGAAACTTACGCCACAGACTAGCTCATTCATATCTCCCCTGACTGTAGAGGGCTGCTTGGTAGAGGATGAAATGGGAAGGATTCTTTGGAGAAAGGATGAGAATTCAAAGAGCAAGCAATAAGTCATTGATTCTCATTCATTTGTGATAGTGATTGGATTAGATGGTCTCTTGTGAAATATAATTCAGTCCCTTCTACGGCTGGAAAGAAAGGGTAAAAATCTCTGGTTTCTTTTGAATAGTTCAAGAAGGCTTAAACTAATATAACTTCTAATTATAAAAACTGAGTATATAAAATCCAGTAAGAAAAAGGACAGTGATCTAACCAGCCTTATGTAATGAAGACATCTGATGAGATGCAAAGGTGTGTGTGAACATACACACATATACTAGTGAATCTCAGCTTAATGACAAGAGCTTCGGGGAGGGGTCCATGGGGGGGAGGCTATAACATCTAACTAACATACATATCGTTGTACTCATATAAGAGCTTAAAGTGGAAGGTGTGTGTGTGTGTGTGTGTGTGTGTGTGTGTGTGTGTTAAAATTATACACAGCACTTGGAATGTGGAAAACTGTATATCTCCAAGCAAAAATGTTGAATATTCATATCTTCTTTTCACACTTAACAAATATTTAAGGGCCTACTATGTTCAAGGTACTGATGTCAAGGAATTTATAATATGATAAAATGGAAAATGGGCCTGTGATTTTACTGGCATTGGAAACTCCTACCGAGGTAGGCAGTAGGTGTCTCTGCAATTTATAGCCTTAGAAAGTTGCCTGGAGCATGGAAAAATTAAGTGGTTTTCCCAGGGTTCCACAGAGAGTCTGTTTCAGAGGCAGGAAGCCCAGGTCTTCCTACTTTGGAGACCAACTTCCTATCCACTCTTCCATGCTGCCTCTCATCTGACCATTTGGGGATGGAGAGAGGGGGCAAAGCTTATATACACAAATAACTGGTATAAGGGAGTAGTGTGTAAAGGGGCTATCCAGGCAAAGTTCTATGAGAAATTCGAAGAAGGAAAGACTGCTTGTAATCTGGGGAGAAATGTATGTCAAAGAAGGCTTTTTAGAGGTGGTGATAGCTGAGTTAGGTCTTTGAAAGAGGGGAAAGATTTAAGCAGGCAAAGATGGCAGGCAGGGATATGAAATGCAGTATTATTTTTTATTTTAAGATATTAGCTATCATTTATATGGCACTTTTGAGAATTACAAAGTATTCTACAAATATTATCTCACTAGATCCTCACAACAATTTTGAGAATTACAAAGTGTTCTACAAATATTATCTCACTAGATCCTCACAACAATCCTGAGAGGTAGGTACTATTATTAACCTCATTTTACAGATTAAAAAAAATTGAGGTAGACAGCTTAAGTGACTTGCCCAGGATCACACAGCTACTAAGTGTCTGAGGCAGGATTTGAACTGAGGTCTTTCTGATTTCCAGGTCTAGCATTCCATCCAGTGTACCATCTAGCAATGCACCTGATTTTTAACCTTTTATTTAATTCCAACCCCAAATAATCAACAATATTTTACTAGATTTTTTTTTACTTATAGGCACAATTTTCTTTAAGCAAGATTCTGAATCAATTAGTAATGATGATAGCAAAACAATAACTGACATGTATGTTGTGCTTCAAAATTTTCAGATATTTTATTTACATTACATCATTTGAACCTCATGACAATTCTTGTGAGACATATTTCATAGGTATTATTTCCTCGATTTATGAATGAGGAAACTGAAGCAGACATGTTAAGTGACTTTCCTGGAGTCATACAGCTAGTAACTGTCACAGGAACTGTCACAGGAAGGATTTGAACCTCCTACCTCTTTCTGATTCTATATCCAGGATTCTTTCCTATATACCAGGGCTGTCCAACCTTAGGTTTTTATTGAAACAATAGACAATATATTTTGATTGGCCATTTTAGTGACAGCTCTTAAGTAGCTGGGCTTCATTTACTAAAGCATTTGTGTAAATTTCTATGCTTGTAGGCAGGCTGCATAAATCACACTGTGGGCCGCATTTTGGACAGCCCTACTCTATACTATGATACAAATTATATGGAATATTTGTGCCTTAGTGTGATAGAGCCTTCCAAACTTGTATTGGTCTAATCAGTCATAGTCGGACTTTACATTGACCCTGACATTGCAATGTCATTTTAGTCCTCTTTGAGTACAAAGGATAACAACAGAATGATGCAAATTAAGGCCCTCTTTATGAAAGCTAATTTTAAATTAGTGAGAAGATCCCCTTTCGGTTAATTTTTTTCTCAAATGAATCTATTTATCATGTGAATAATCTCACCCTTATTCATCTTATAAGTTTGGGTTTTTGTGTATTGGGTTACCATAAATCAGGGCGTGCATATATTGTAGCATTTTGTAATGTTTTGTTTTGTTTTAGTTTGTATTTATGTTTAGTTAACTTTATTTTAATTTGCTTTATTTTAGCAGTTGTTATTAAATCGAAGAAAATAGTGTTTGTATGTATCCATATGGGTATTGGATCATTCACTGATAGTAGAAGAGGCCATATAGTCTAACCCCCTTACTTTACAGAAGAAATAACTGGGGCCCAAAAAGGTTAAGTGACTTGCCCTAAATTACACAAGAAAAAATGTATGAGGCAGAGCTGGGATTTGAACCCAGCATCTTACAGTAACAAATACCTTGCTCTTTCTACGTGACTAACAGGTATAGTCCAGTATTCACTCAAACAGTATTCTGGGTCTTCTCTCTTTGGCACAGAAATGGAGACTAAGAATGCCTTTTATTTGCATGATGTGTTAAAATATAGAAAGCTAATACATATTCATGAGATTCTTAAAATCTTCACAGAAACCCAATGAAGTAGACCAAGCAGAGATGATTACACTTAATAGATGAAGCATAAGGAAAAGATGAAATGATTTGGCTGAGGTCCAGGGGTTACCAGTAGGCAGATCTGGGAACAGATTTCAGATTGACTGGTCCAGTGTCTTACCATGTTACATATGTACCACATATTTTCCTTCTACATTTTCACTCTCCAATAGCTGTAACTGGCAGGTGAAGGATATTTTAACATTGTCTTCGCCTTTTTTTTCTAACAAATGATGGACAAAGGAATGAGTTCCTTGTTTGATGCCATTATTAAAAGGCCTCAAAATGGGAAGGTTGGGCCTCTATACAACTCCCTGCCTTCTGTCATCCATCTAGGGATTCTCACCTCTCTGAGCTCCTGGAACCGTGTTTCTCCCTGGAAAGTAAAGAGAAAAAAGAAACAATGGAAGACATTCTTAGTCGCTTTTCTCTTCCACAAGCTTAATTGAGTTTGTGGCTAAAACTCTGAGTAAGACAGTAGAACTGAAGAGAAAAAAGTGGCAAGTATCCCAAAAAGTGTCACAAAAGAGGGGAGTTCAAAAGCTTTGGGGGGAAAAACTTGATAAAAACTTTTACCTACTACTTCTGCTGGTTTCTATCAAGCTACATTATGAACAGGTGGAATCTGGTCTTCTTTCTTCCGCAATTCAATTCATTTCAATAATTATTTATGCAATACCCATTTCATGCATAAAGTAGACTGTGAGAACCTGGGAAAGATACCTAATATAGACCAGATAGACTCCCTTCTAGGGGCAGCTATGTGGCGCAGTGAGTAAAGCACCAGCCCTGGAGTCAGGAGGACCTGAATTCAAATATTGCCTCAGACGCTTGACACACTTACTAGCTGTGTGACCTTGGGGAAGTCACTTAACCCCAATTGCCCTGCTTCCCCCCCCTCCAAAAAATAGATAAGCTCCCTGCCCTCAGAGAAGTTATAGCAGTTGGTGAGTGTATCTTTAGAAAATTTTAAAGGAACAATATGAGTAGTATAAAAAGCAACAGATTTGGAATAAGGAATATATGACCCCGAACAAATCACAACCTCTCTGGTCCTCAGTTTCTCATCTATAAAATGATGAGACTGGAATAACTAGCCTCTAAGGTCCCTTATAGTTGAAAATCTATTATATCATTACAGTATCTCAGTACTCCAGTTAGGTGGCTTGATACTGCTAATAGCCACAATCAAATCGTCACTCACTAATCTACTGTGCTGAAAGGGAGGACCATAAAGTGAGTGTAATATGGAATGGTTCACTCAATGAAATCCCTTTTATTGGATAGCTCGTTTCAACACACACACATGCACACACACACACATTTAAACATTAAATATTTTCCATGTACCAATTCTGTGTTAGAACAGGTACCTATAAAAAATACTTCCACGGGGTCTGGCTTTAGCTTCTCCTAATAAAAAAGGATACTCGTAAGTATTAAAAGCATGGGATATATCAGAGCTTCCTGGAGCTTCAGGAAAGCATTATGATTGGTTGAAGGAAAAATGTGCCATTCACCAGGGAGAACTCAACACTTTAGAGTGAGTCTATTAATTTATGCCTCCTACCATTCAATAAACACAGGAAGTAGAGAAGCCAAACTCTGCGATTGTATTGACCGTTCTTAGGCCTAGAGAAGAAATGAGAATATACCTATCTCTTTCTTTTGGAAGGATTGGAGACTTTGGTTTCAGACCATTGTACAGTATATGGCAACTGGGTCATTTGGTGTTGTGGTTACTGGGTCATTTGGTTTTACTTAACTATTCTTAGCTATTCTCCTTTGTTACAAAGGAAGGGTGGGTGGCAAGACTTATTTTTTTTAAATGAAAGGAATCAATAAAACACTAATTATAAAATTAAAAACATAGGATTTCAGACTAGGTAATCTCAAAAACTCCCTTCTAGTAATGATTCTGTGGATTTTAAATTATAATTTCTAAAGTTTTATTAATGTTTTTGTATATCTCAGATGTTTCCTGTTATATCCTTTCCCCCATACCCTGAATCTTACCTTACAGTAAAGAAAAACAATCAAGAAAACCTACTTTGAGTGCCTAGTAAATGCCAGGCCACAGCTGCAGATGACATTCTTGAACCACAGCTTACTTAGCCATTCTTCAACTGAGGGGCATTGACTTGGCTTTTAGTATTATTTTAATTTAGGTTATTCTGGTTGTCGTGTATATTATTCTCCTGATTTTACTTTCTCTGCTCTTTACCCAGTCGTACAAGACTTCTTTTATTACTTTGAATGCCTCATGTTTACTTATTTCTTCCAGTGCACTCATTTGTTACTTTTCTGGAAGATGTGTGGTGACTTGTTTTTGCACAGTAAGGATATCAAGATCACCACGTAATTGAACATAACAAAATGAAAAAGTACAATTATTATAATATGTAAATGAGTTTATATCTGTATATATACACACACAATTTATTAAGGTATATTACTGCTCTCTTCTCTATTTTCCTTACCCTAATTCCTTTGCTACATAGCAATCCTGTTCAGATGGTGATGGAAACACTGCCCGGGTCTAAGATGTTCAGACCACTCACAATTAGGAATCCTACCTTCCCAGCTTTAGCTGCCTCCTGCAGGTTAGCTTTGTGCTTTCTCCACTTGGATATTCACACAGTATAAGCAGAGTTCGTCCTATCATTGGCATCAGCCTACTTTAGATTTATTATATGTCAAAGAATCATAGATTGAGAACTGGAAGGGTTCTCAGAGGTTATCTCTTTAACACACACACACACACACACACACACACACACACACACACCACTTTATGAATGAGGAAACAGAGGCTTGAAAAGGTCAAGGTTATTGCCCATGATCACACAAGTGGTAATTAAGTGGGTTTTTGACCCCAATTCCTCTGATACCACATCGCTCGCTCTTTCCACCACATGCATCACAAAAGAGAAATGCACCAACAGGGAAAATTGAGAAGACTATTTATTTTTACTCGCTGAGAAAGCACTATAAGTATTGGAGAATTTTGCTTCCAACTTAACATAATTTGGTGCCTTACACGACTCTTTTGATCTGGAGCTATGATTTCATTAATGTTGTAAACTCTCCCCAATGAGGAAACGCCCTCTGCCAATGCAAATGGCAGCTCTTTTTGGAACATAAGAGAGTTGCCTCAGATAATGAGAATTTGAGTGACTTATCCAAGATGAAATAATCAGGGGCTCCACTCAGAGTCAGGAAGACCCAGATTCAAGGCTGTCACTCCATTCATTATGCCACGATGCCTCAAGAATATTACCAAATGCAGATTGACCCAAAAGTCTTAGCTTAGTTTTAAGCTATTAAACTTTAAGACTTTAGTTCAAGGCTTTTCTTTTTAAGATATTAAATTATACAAGGTGTCCCAAAAGTCTTAGTGCAGCCTTGAAGCTTTAAGGGCTTAAATAATTTGGACCTGTGATTTCATTAGTGTGGGGACTTTCCAATATGGCACCCTTCTCAGCAATGCAGACTGACCAGTCATGTATCCCATGGTCACACAGCTTGGATGCTTTAGAGGCAAGTCTTGACCTTAAGTCTTCCTAACTGGCAAAATAATTGCTTTAATAACTTAAAACTGAACTAAGACTTTTGGGACATTCTGTATAATTTAATTTCTAAAAAAAAAAGCTTCAAATGGGTAAAATTTCTCAGGCATAGGAAAAAAGGGACACTAACATTTGTTGGGTTGGGGGTGGGGGAGACAAGAAAGAAAGTATCAGTGAAATCGATGAAAATTTTAAGAGCCTATGTAAAATGCAGTGACCTCAGCCACCATCTGCTCCCACACCTTTTCTGGTCACCTTCTATTGGCTCAACATTTTATAGAAAAATTTCTAAATCTTAAGCTATATCTGTTCTTTTGTTTCTTCCTAATTTTCTTTTCCAAAAGGCCATGAAAGAGCAATCCCACCAAAAAACCCTTTTTATTTTGGTGATTCTGTAGCTTTGAAGTTTAATGTCTTTATATCATTTTTTTACCTTTCAGTGTTTAACGTGCTTTTTTTGCTTTATTAAATTGCTTTAATTCAATTCATTTTCCTTTTTTTCCTAATGAAAATTTAGCTAAATTCATGGGAAATTTACGTACAAATGAAGTATTTCTCTGTGCTTCCTTCCAACGCTAGAATGATGTTTTCTTCCATTTTAAATATTCATCATAGAGGGAGTAGTCAAAGCACCTTAATTTGGGCATAGAAACTGCATTGTAATTATGGGATTATGTTGGATTATCAAGTATAGAAGCAGCTAAAGTCTGAATCACTTAAAATAAGTCCTTTTAAAACAGGATCATTGGTTATAGGATAAAGGTTACCTTCGAGCCTTCTCATTAAAATGAGCTTTGCAAAATAATGTGCAAACCACACCACATAGTATAACTAGAGATTTAGGTTTGCAGAAGGGTATTCAATGATGGTATCATGGTTAGAGGCCCAACCCCAGAGTCAGGGAGATTTAAGGGCACGTCCTGCCTCCAAAGTGTCCTAACTGTGTGGCCGTGGCCTCACTAACATGTCTGCATTGCTAAGGAGGGCCCCATACTGGAAAGTCCCCACAGTGACCAAATCACAGGTCCAGAACAAAAAATGATAATGATGATGATAATTAAATGTTATTATAACAATACTTTTGCTTCCCAGTTTATAAATTTCCTTCCCATTCATCATCTCTATGGGCTTCCCAGTGCCTCTGGGATGTAGACACTAGAAGGGTAATATCTTCATTTAAGAGAGGCAGGAACAAGGGTCAGAGAAGCTAATTGTCTTGCCTACGATTCACACAGTCAAGTAAAATGGCACCAGTTGGACTGGAATCCACAACTCCCAACCCAATGTTCTTTCATACTGGGTCATCTGATTTTATGACATCCTTTTCTAACTTAGACATTATGATTACATTGAATTCAATTCCATGAATATGTACTAAGCGCTTTCTATGTGTACAAAACAAAGCAGCGAGACAGAGGGAATGGCCTTAAAGAGCTGGCCACAGGGCCAGAAAGACTTGGTTCAAGGGCCATCTCTGAAACATACTGACCATGTGACTTAATATCTCACTGCCACTATCTCTGAGAGATTAAATGGCAGTCAGAACAAATCTGCGTTTGGCATAGGGAAAAATTCATGGGAGCTCTCCACACCAATAAACTCCCAGGTCCTGTTCAAAACTGGGCAGGATCCTGTGCTGGGGAGCTTTTGTTAAAGAAACATTTATGAAACACTTACAGTGTTTGAGGTAGCGTGGAATAGAGGACAGAGTTCTGGAGTAGGCATCAGGAATGCCTGGGTTCACATCCTGCCTCAGACAGTAGCTGTCGGATCCTATGACAAGTCACAACCTTTCTGTGCCTCAGTTTCTTCGTCTGTGAAATGAAAGCAGAGGCAGACTCATTGGATTCTAAAGTCTCTTCTAGCTCTCAATCTACGATCCTGTGGAAGGCACTAGAAATGCAGAAGCAAAAGAGTGTCTGCCCTCGAGAAGCTTCTATTCTATAGGAATGTTCCAGAAGGGTTTCAGGGTAATTGGAGATGCTGTCTGTTATACATTAAATGGTGCTCAGGAATTAATAGCTGCATACATGATGAAAGTGTCTTTATGTTCATTTTTCCCATCTGGGCCATAGTATGCATAATAGAGAGAGATAATTGATGTTATTTATCTAAATATACTCTAAAATATGATCTAATTCCTCCTTGGTCTTTTGCGCTCAAGATCCATAGTACAGAACTGGACTCTCTTGCTTTTTCCTTCATTTATTTAAGATGAAAATGTGCTAATTGCTCTATAAGGCATTTACTTGGTTGAGCGTGAAGAAAGGAAAAAGCAAGTCCATTTTAAAGCTTGTTCTAAAGCAATCTTATTGTTGAAATGAAATTATTTCATTGGCTTCAGTAGAATGGGGTCTAGTGAACCTGAACTTCAGATATAATAAAATATTATGAAACAGGGCCCTTGCGACCAATGAAAAGTTTTATATTTGGCCACAAAGTGCCTTCTGAAAATAATTTCCTGCCTCCAATATTGAAAGGTTTTCTGCCTTCCTTGTTGAGAAGGATGAAACTTGTACTTTTCTGCTAATAAGCGTGTTAATACTACCCTCTTATGCTGAAGTATCTTTGATCTCAGAGGATCACATATTTAAACAAAATGACACATGTCCTCTGGCTATTTCTAGATAGGGAGGCTTCATCTGTTTCAGGAATTCTTAGCCAGCAAAGAGTTGGAAAAATAAAACAGTTTGTAGGTAACAAAATAAACTCTAGAAGTACAGTTATTGAAAGTAGAAGACATTTAACGTGGGGGGAAGGAGAAACTATCAAATTAATAATCACTGCATAACTCATGTGTATAAGGCAACAAGGTAGGAGCTAGAAAATCTTCCAGGAATGTAAAAAACTACACTTTACTTTCCATGCACACTAAATCCTTTCTATGAAAGGTCTCTGATGGTTTTCCATTCATGGTAATATCTGTTGATGTGGACACCAGCCCAGGTGGACCAAAACTTGGAACTACTCTTTGCTTTTTAAATTTAACTTTTTCAATTAACAAAAATTCATATTTTCTCCCCCTGGCACTCATTGAAAAAGAAGGAAAAACAAAACCCTTGTAAAATATGCATGGTCAAGCAAAACAAATTCCCACATTGGCCATAGTCAAAAATATATTGGCCCTCTGCTTTGCGTACAGGTCCCCGAACATTGGGCCTAAGGTATCAATTACTCTCTGAGGCTATATTCAGGCTTCAAACTGACATGATCCAGCTAAGTCAGTCTATCATTTTCTCTTTGCTACCATCACTCTTTCTGAATCTTTGGAGAATTTTGAAGAAGAAAAGATTGACTTCAATAAGTCAGCAATGTCACCCTGGGGACTGAAGTGAGTCAGACTTCTTCAGGTTAGCCATCTCCCTGAAAAAGTCTGACTTGCTGATTGGAACAGTTTTCTGACCCCTTAAATTAAAGCCCCTCTGGAGGTAGCATCTCTTATTTCCAAGAAGAATGTCTCATGACCCCAATTGAGTGATCTCACATTGGGAATAGCTCAGCTACCATCTCATTTCCTCCATTTGCAGAGGCAGAAATACTCTCTTTGGACCAATAGAACTTAAAATAAAAGGGTCACGTGCCTGCTTTGACTTCAGAAGGACACCCACTGTCAGGGTCACCATCTCAGGCTAAGTTAGGTTGACAAATAGGTATAGTCTCGTTTCTCTGTTTTCTTGGTAACATCCAGGAATATTTTTTTTTAACCACAATCATTTTGCATGCTCGTGGAAGTTTAATGACAAGACCAAGTGTTTGAGGTCTAAGACAAATAGGGTGATAAGTTGTCAAAGATCCTCATTATACATAACATAATGGAATCTGCTTTCTTCTAACTATAGTCAGTTGCATATTGATACAATGTTTACAGAAAACCCAAGTACGGGATTTTTTAGATGCCTATTTTCAAACTATATTTTATAAGTTTTTGTTTAATTTTTGCTCCTTTATTGCATCTTAATTAATTCCCTATTGTAAGAAAAATGTAAAATACTATGATTTTTGGTTGGACATGGAAGGCAAAGAACATAACCATAAAACAGCTGTACTTAATGGAACTAAGCCATAAATGTGAAGCTGCATTGTTACTTTTATTCCAACTACTAGAATAAAAAAGCTCATTGGCAACCTCTACTACATACATTTTTTGAAAAGAATAATTATCGATCAGTTTTATTTAGTCAATCATTAAGCCAAAGATTCCAGCCTGGGGTATTCCTACACCCAGGGGATACGAGAAATTTGGCTCTGGAGGATATTTGTCACATAACAATATTATACTATTGAAAACATTGTTGAAATATCACAAAAACCCTGAATTGATTTCCAGTTAATTAAATTACAGTTTTTTGGAATTTTTTTCATTTCAAAAATGTTTTTTTGAAATGGAAAAGAGTAATCTCGTTTATTTTTGATCTTTGATGTTTTTGATGACGATGTTTAATAAATGTTGTTTGGTTATTGGAAATGCCATATGCATGGTGCATTCCAGAATTTCTTCCCTTTCACGTTGAATAGGGAGTAGATAAAGGTTTTACTAAAAAATACATGGGGACCAAAAACAAGACTGGGAACTTCTGGAGTAAATCAAGACCATAAAGTAGTTGTGGAAATAGTAGTGATTTGGGAATTAAGGGACTCGAATCCCAAGTCTGCTACTTAATACCTCTGTGACCCTGGGTAAACCACTTAACCTCTGGGTTTTTTCATCCAGAAAAATGAAAGAATTAAGCTGGATGGTCGCTAAGGTTACTTCTAGTTTTAAGTTTGTGGTCCTAACAGACAAGTCAGAGGCGGAGATGAATCTAGTTCTGTCCAATTTGTGCTAAATTAAACAGGTAGTTTGAAAATGATAGCTGAACAAACTTTTTAGACTCTTTAAACCACTGGAGTGTTGAACTGTCAGAGTAAAAAAAAAAGTCCTCTTAATTTCAGCCCTAAATTCCTCCTGCGGCAGTTTAAACCCCTTTCAATGGAAACAGCTGTTCGGTGCCATCTCTTCTCATGTTTAAAGACAGTTCGTAAATGTCTAGTCAGCCTTTCCCTCTCCCATCTACCACATTTACCCTCGGTGCCTTCCCTCAGAACCCATTTCTCAAAATCGGAAGAGTTCCAGAGGCCTGTTTAATGTAGAAGAACGGGACAATTTAGGAATTATCCAGACCGAAATGAATCTATGGGCTGAATTCCCAAAAATTGCACTTCCGCACCCACAAAAATGAAGGGCAACTTTTGGAAGCTCGTTGCATTGGCTGCAGAGAAGATTTGAATGAGTTTTTGGTGAGAAGTTGTAAATTGCAAGGAAGTGTAAATGGCGATATAAATTGCAGACGGTCTTTTATGAAGCTGATATAACATAAGCTCCTTGAGGACAGGGACCGTTTAATTTTTCCCTGTGTCTCCAGTGCCTAGAGCATAGTGCCTGTCACATAATGGTTACTCAGTGATGACTTGGTGAGTTGAATGGTAGCCATCACAGAAGACTGATTGAATGCTAAGATAGGTGTTCATTATATCACATGGATTTGGACCCTCATTGTGTAATTTGCATTTAGAGAAGAAGAAAGAATCATACTTGGATTCAAAGTCAGGAGCTAAAATATAAGTATTTTCAATTCACAGAAACTTATGAAACTAGAATATACCTGTTATTGTCCCTGACCTTTAGAAGAAATGACTTTTAGTAATGGGTCCATACTATTGCAATTTGAGGGAACATCACATCCCTCTACAATTCAATTTAGCAAGTGCCTATTAGCACTGACTATGTACCAGGCATAGTGGTGGGTCCTGGGGATATAAAAGCAAAAAGCTCAAAAAGCTTGTGTACATGTATATAGAAAAGTAAATTTAAAATAAATGGAAAGTAATTTGGGGAGAGAACTAACAACCAAGGGAATTAAGAAGGAAAAAAAAGGGTTTTTTTGTAGGAAGCAGTTGTGGAGTTGAGTTTTCAAGAGGTAGAAAGTGAAAATGAAAAGCATTCCAGGCATGGGTCTTCGCAAAGGGAAGAATATCGCATAAAAATAAGCCAGTTTGACTGGAATATAGAGCCCATGAGAGAGTAATGTGTAACCAGCCTGGGTGCCAGATTGTGAAGGACTTTGAATTCCAAACAGATCAATTTATCATTATTTTTCTTTTTTCTTTTCTTTTTTTTTTTTTTTGAGGCAGTCAGGGTTAAGTGACTTGCCCAAGGTCACACAGCTATTGAGTGTCAGAGGCTGGATTTGAACTTAGGTCCTCCTGATTCCAGAGCCGGTTATATATATTTTTTCCCCAAAGACGGTAGGAGCCACAGAAACTTCTCCATGTAGCTTGCTTATCAGCTCCCCCTTATTCCTCTCCAAAAGAGAAAATAAACCCTGATGTGCCAAAGGGACTGACCCTGGGAACCAAAGTTGAACTTAGCCTCTTCAAATGCAAGTCTTCCAGAGTGCACACCAAGTGGGCAAAGAGCTGTCTGCTCCTATTAAGAGTTCTGAAGCAACGCAGCAGTCTCTCTGTTGTTTGTGGGCCTGGCGAGCCCAATTTGAGGAGCTGAGAAGGGAGAGAAGATGATAGTTTATCGTCTTATTGCACATGGGGTAGGTTTTCAGTGTTCTGTGTTTCCTTGAGAGGAATCCCATGGTGCCAATTAACCTAACTTATTCCAAAACAATTCTCTGTTTGGAAAGAATAATTTTCATTGTGGGTGTTCCTTGAAATTGTATGCCTCATACCCTGTTATTACGGAGATGTGTGCAGTACAGTCGAGAGTGCCAGCTCCCTCTCCATGTACTGTATAGATTATAGCCAGACCCCACACACAGTGCTAGATAATCCCTGTCTTAATTTTGTTATATGCACAAGTACCTTTTTGAACACATATTTACATTTTTTTAAAATGTGGAAAAACCTTCATTACCTAGCTCTAAAACCAAGCAATTTATTTCAAAATGATTAAATCCAACAAATAATCAGCGTAGTTTTTTTTTCATAAAAAAATTATTAGATTGGGGGTAGCTTTCTGGTTAAGAGGGTATCTTTTTATTTTCTTCATAAATAATGTGAATTGATTTTCCTCCCCTACTATGGGAAAATTGTCAGAAATAATTGAAAAATTAAAATGAAACCCACATATTCAATTGAGACTTGTTTTTGTTAGGCTCAGTGTCTATGGTTGGGGTTTTAAAAATATTTCATCAATCAATTAGCCAGCATTCATTTCTAATATTTAATTTGGGAAATGAAATGTGAGATCCCCTGTCATTCTGTACTGCATCTTTCCCTCTTTTCCTTTCTCCTTCCCTCCCTCCTTTCTTCTCTCTTCTCTCATCCCCCATCTACCACCCACAAGGAAAGTCATTCATAAAGATCTTTGCTCTCACCAAAAATACTTCAGGACCAATATTTTGTTTTCACTTAATAATGGTCCTTAAAAGTGAATTCCAGAGGCTCTGAAGCCTCAAATGACCCTAGTAACATGAGTTGTCAATTATGTGATTTTTTTAAAAAATGATTTGTAGGACATCAAAGTTACTAAAACTCGACCATTTCCTCCAGTTCGATTAAATGCAAAAATCATTTATTAATAACGTAATATCCATCAGGCACTGTGCTAGGCACTAGAGATACAGAGAGAAAAAAGAAGTAGTCACTACTGTCAAGAAGTTTACTTTCTACTGGGGAAAAATAATATGTACATAGATATGTAAAAATAAAGCATTTAAAGCATACATACACAATCATGTTGATGGCAAGTGCAGCAGTAAAGACTAGAAGGATCAGTAAGGGGATAGCGCTTTGAGCCTTAAAGGAAGCTAGGGATTCTTGGGGGTGAAGATAAGAAAGGAGAGCATGCCAGGTGTGAGCAGCAGCCCATACAAAGGCCTGGAGTCTGGAGACGGAATGATGTAGAGAGAAACAGCAGCATAGTTTGTCTGGATGTGGAATACAGAATAAGCCTGGAAATGTAGATTGGAGCTGGATTGTGAGGAACTTCAGAAGCTAAACAGAGGAGTTTGTACTGGAGGCCAGAGGAAACCATTGAACCTTCTTGAGTAGAGGAATACAGCCACGATATGACTTTAGGATTGTGCCTTAGAATGATTAGTTTGGCAGCCGTGTGGAGGATGGATTCAGAGAGACAATTAGGCCTCGATTTGGGTAATGACTGTGTGAGGGGAGATAAGGAATGTGGAATGTGGAAAATGTGGTGGAGGGAGAATCAGTAGATTAAATATGGGGGCCTGGTAGTAAGGAGGAGGGAAGAATTGCTATGGAATCGCTCCCCTATTGATTGCAGGTGAAGGCCATTTTTTAACCTTTTAATTTCTAATCCTAAATCTCTGGGAGGAATTGGAAGCATTCAGCTACACTTGGCTTCCTCGTTGGCTTAGTTCACTCTCATCCCCCAAAGAAATACCATCAATCAGTCCTTTATTCAGTAGCATCCTAACATACAGGACCAGAGAGGCTATCTCTAGCTTTTGTGGTTCTGTAATTTACATTTTAAACACTAGCAGTAGAAAGACTGCAATATGAGTGAGTTCAGTATGTACATAGACTATTAAAATGTGTTGACTGAGTAAATTCTTGTTATGATTTCTTTTGGTAGAAGCTGAAAAATTATATCAAAAGATCCATGTGTACTCCTTTCAGTGATAGAGGCTTCAGTCCCACATATACCCCAATAGACTATTTTTGTTAGTTTATGTGGCCAAAAAAAAATTAATCACCTGGTGGTATTCAGCTTTCTGGTGGTGAGATTACACGAATGCCCTTTGACAACAGGTCTGAAGTCTATCACTGGGCCTGCTTCTCAAGCCTTTCCAGCTTGGCAACACTTGTTGGGTAGGAAGGTCTTGTATAGTCTTCAAAAACCCAGAATCACCTCCACGCCACAACAGAGTAAGATTTTAGTCAGGGGATGGTTGAGAAATGCCAAAGAAAATGTAAAACCTGGGTCCAGAAGATCCTCATTATCCAAAGATAATTAGTCCCAGAAAAAGGCCACTTAAAGTGAATCAGCTTTAAAATCCACATTTCATAGTAAAAAGTGTCTCACTGAGGTTTTGTCATGGAAAAATGAAAGTAAAATTTATGAAAAATAGGTTGTTTTGATCTTACATTTAACAAAATTTTTCTTTGTTGTTCAGTAGTTTCATTCGTGTCCAATTCTTTGCGAGCCCATCTGGGGTTTTCTTGGCGAACGTACTGGAGTGGTTCACTATTTCCTTCTCCAGCTCATTTTACAGATGAGAAAACTGAGGCAAACAGGGTTAAGTGACGTGTCCAGGATCACACACAGCTAGTAAGTGTCTAAAGCCCGGCTGGATTTGAACTCACGAAGATGAGTCTTTCTGGTAACTGTGCTAATTTTTCAATTGGACGACTCGAGTGCTTTTTTTGTTGGGGGTGGGGAGTCATTTTTATGACAAAATTTTAGGACAGCACAAAATTATATCCTTCAGTTTGATTTTCACAGTATGATCACAGAGAGGGGCACTAATGCAAAAATATTCAAGGACTTCATCAGTTTTTCCAAGGGCCTCTTTTTTATATTCAGGCTTCTTGCTTTTGAAGTACCCACCAACAATTAGCACTGGAAGCCACGGAGAGAAGCACAGACTCGCTAAAGTGACTCTTCACCTACAAAGAAATGGATATGATGGGTAGGGAATAGAGCTAATGTTAAGTAGGAAGGGATGTTTGAATGGACACTAATTTTATAAGTCATCGCTTTCCAGCTCTTCCTAACTCTCGGGTCAGACCTCCATTCGCTATACCACACTATCTTTGTACATATCATTCTTATCTCTGGCACTCTGGCTAATGTGACTCTCGCTAAGTCATTCTCTCTTTCAAATGTTCCAGACAACTCTCTAAGACTCTAAGTTACAGAAAATTTGCTAAACTGTCATCAGCAGAGGTATTTTTTTCTCACCAGGAATTGCAGGTACTAATAAAATCATCAGTCTGGGCCAAAATGAAGTGACCCCAGTAATGAATGCTTGTATCAGGAGGACCTTCTGTAAATTTGCTCATCAAATACAAGTCTAAAGCACTTAGACATTTACTGAAGATTTCATTAGAGCTGAATCATGAAATTTTGGCATCGCAGCATGTGTGGTTGTCTGAAGAATAATAGGTTAATGAATAACAATCCATGTTTAAATTCCTTCTGTCCTCGACTTACTCAGAATGAGCCCAGCTCTATCTGGTAGTCTTTAGAAGAAATGAGCTCCCTCACTTGGCTAGATAAGAAATAGGGACATAGATGGAGAGAGGGCTGGACAGCTTGATTTGGAAGCAGGAAAAATATCAGTTTCAGGGAGAGAAAACACAGGGAAAATCACCTGACTGTTTTACAGTTTGAAGAATTTTTATTTTTCTTTGTTTCATGAATTGAAACATAGAAATACAGCAAAGAGATATTGGTGAGGAAAATGTGTAAGTAGAAAAGGAGGTAGTAGGTTTGTCATGTGTATGAGTTATGTAAGTGAGAGCGAGGAGCAACAGATGGACTGACTGAGTTCTCTTCACTCATACCCAGGAAATATAAGAGAGACCTAGAGTAGGGGTTCTTTAGTTGTGGTCCATGAATTTGGTGCATGTATGTATGTGTATGATATACATATGTGTGTATAAATATATGTATATGTATTATGTAGAGAGAAAACTTGTATTTCAATATAATTTGTAATCCTATGTATTTTATTTGATGTATTTAAAAACATTATTCTGAGAAGAGATCTATAGGCTTCACTCTCCCAAAGGGAACCACGATGCAAAAACAAGGTTAAGAATGGGGCAGCTAGGTGGCACGGTGAGTAGAGCACCACCTCTGGAGTCAGGAGGACCTGAGTTCAAATTTGGCCTCAGACACTTGACACACTTACTAGCTGTGTGACCTTGGGCAAGTCACTTAACCCCAATTGCCCTGCCTTCCCCTTCCAAAAAAAAAAGGTTAAGAACCTCTGACTTAGAGGAAAGTTTCTAACACATTAGGTAGAGCCTCTTTGAAGGACCTGTTAGAGAGTATTTATCAAGAATCACACAGGACAAGAAGGTCTGGATGGGTTGAGATCTATCTGTAAGGAGGGAATTCACAGACTCACTAAAGTGAATGTAAAAAAAATATTTTGAGGAATAATGGTGTGGGGTGTGTGTGTGTATCTCAAAGATAGGAATTTAAGTCTGGTTTTGGATTAAATAATTGCCATGACATTGCCTCAGTGTACCTACCACTAGACCACTAGAATTGTTTAATTTATCTCTTCCAGAGATGATACAATATGCCAACTAATTTCCCATTATGTATTATAAACAAACCTAAAACTACATCATCAGATACTGTTAGAAAGGTTAAGATGTCTAGTTCCTTTCTCTATGCACAGCTTCATTTCTCCTTTTCCTTTTTTTATAAATTTAGGAGAAATTAATGCTTTAGTGTTTTGGACTTTTTGTCTAAAGAGAAGCAAAGCAGCTTAGTTTTACTAGCTGTGAGTGTGACTAATGTGTGATAAGAATGTATATAACGCTGTATGCTCCAGTGAAGTTAATATTAAAGATGTGATTTTACAAAAATGATACTTTTCATCTTGCATCAGACAGTGTTTAGGTATGTTAATGCATAGACTAAACGTGAACCACTTTTCAGGTTTGTTTAAGTTGCATTTCAGATTAAAGTACAGGCCCTGCAGAGGAGTTGGCAGGAACTGCTGATGCTATTAAGCCAATCCCCCCCGCCCAAGCCAATCAGCAACATGCTGCTGTTGTCGAAGCAATTTGTGTAACCTTAGTAATTGTCCAGTTGGGATGGAAAGAGATCAGCAGATATTTGTCTTCCACAACCCGAAGATTCTTAATCACACACACACACACACACACACACACACACACACACACACACACACACTACAAGTCCAGCGTTTACATTAAATGTCATCTAAGACAGGGACGGCAAAATGTTGTCATTATTATCAGGAATTTTTTTACTATTATCTCCTGACTATGTCATTGATTCGGGCTAGTGGATGCAAGATCCCTTCCCAAGATTTATAGTGACAAATAAGACCTGGGAAGGAACAGGCTTTATGCTAAATGTTCAGAAGCATTTCTCTTTCATGGTACCAAATTTAAATTTGGTGTATTTCTCCATTACAGAATTTGTTAATTTAAAAAATTCCTTATGATAATGGCAACATTTTGCTGTCCCTGTCTTGGATGACACAGAAGACCTCTAAACCATTTTTTTCCTTCATGGACCCCTTTGACGGTTTAGTGAAACCTATAGAATCCTTGGGAATATGACTTTAAATGCATAAAATACATAGAAACATAAAGAAGCCCAATTATATTGAAATATAGTTATCAAAATATTTTGAAAAATTCTTAAGGTTACAAACTCCCGCTGTGAAAATGCCCTTCATTTTTTAAATGCACTTGGAATTAAACGTTCAGGAAAGGATGAAAACAACTTGGGCATTAAGACGTTGCTACTCAGATCCTCTCATGCTCTCTCCTTGCTTCCACAAACCATTTGGTGTCTCATAGACAATAATTTCCTAGACTCTTAATAGAGTTGTGAGCAGTGATGGCTAAATGGTGGAATGGTGCGTACTAGTCTGTTCCACAGTAGCTGAATATGTTACCAAGGGATGAGAGTCATTATGGCTAATTGGATCTCGTAGCCAATTGCTTGCTGTAGCTTCCCCATGCGCAAAATTAAACTTACTTGGCTCCTGAACCTGACCAGCTCTATCTTCCAGTCCTTTGAGGAGCTATGCCCCTCTACTTAACTAGGGCAGAAATCAGAAGATGTCTGGGTGGCAGGGACTGAATCCAGAAAACAGAGTGCATGGTTGCAGAGAAAGAAGGCACTGGGCAGGAGAAGGAAGCAGATAGCAGTGGAGTTAGAATGTTTACCTCACTAAATCAGTCTCGGGTTTCCTGGCTGTTAATGCCAAAGCTTATGCCATACCATAAATTCTTCCCATTATCACTTGCTATTCTCCTCCCCCCGCCCACCCCGCCATTCTCATTACTCTTTACTACATGGCAGGGGCTCTTTTTGTAATATTTTGAGTCCTGTATTTCAATATAATTAAGTTTCCATTGTAATCTTGTGTATTTTTTATGTATTTAAAAACATTATCCTGACAAGGAAGGAGTCTGTGGGTTTCACCAGATTGCCAAAGGAGATTCATGACAGAAAATACTTAAGAACCACTACTATAGGGCAGTTTCTCCCTTTGGATGGTAATCAAGGATCTTAAAACAACTGGCATAAATCTCTTTATTGGTCACTCTGGATAATGAGTCTTGTCTTAATTGAGTCATGACTTTATATTAGGTCACTAACGTATTCATAAATACTGAATGAGGTGGTTTGGTTTAAAAAATGCTTCATGCTTTTAGGAGGCATTGTGTATGTCACTGGTGTCAAACTTAAATAGAAATGGAAACCACTAAACCATTCGTAAAGATCCCTGCAGGCTGTATACTGATTTAGAAAACCACACAGTAACATTATCTCTGTTTTATTTTATTTTTATTTATTTTGTTAAAATTTTTCCCCATTATATTTTCATCTGATTCAGGCATCAATAAGGAGTGTTATGGGCCATATACTGTCCATGGGCCATGTGATTAACACCACTGACCTATATCACCAAAGCCAAAATGATCATCATCTAGAAAAAAGGTGTCCTCTATGGCCCTGAGAGAGGGACAACAACTCACTCATTCCAGCCCATGACCCCAAAATGTCACCTTAAGTTTAAGTTTACTAGTTGATCAAGAGTCTGTCCCCTATTGCCGCTAAATGCTTTCGTGCTTACTCTTTGAAAACTCTTGCTCTTCTTCCAACTTTGTTCTCCCATCATGCACAATTTAATTAATTGGGCAAATCCAGAGGGCATGTTGCAATACGCTATTAGACACAATAGTGAGACTGTGATGCACTGGATCACCCAAGCAAGAAATATTGTGACCTTCCCCTTTTAAAACATGCAAGAGACATTTCAGAAACCATTCCTCACTTGAAGAAGCAGTTCAGTATCGTGGATGGAGAGTGAGCCTCAGAGCCAGAAGGACCCAGATTCAAGCCCCGCACTGATACAGACTGGCTGCCTATGTCTCTAGGCAAGTCACTTAATCCCAGTGGGCTCTAGGCAACTAAGACTTGTAAGTTGCTAGGAGAGTGGACACTGGTAGAAAGAGTTCCCTCATCTGAGAATTTCATGGGCCAGTGAAATCCCAGACCCTGTCCCTGTCCCTAACTTTTTATAATCTGAGACCCTTTTTCTCAATAATGTTCTTTCAATTAATGTGGATGCTAAGGACCCATCTTTATACTTCGATGGTGACTTGAAAAAGTTTGACAAGGAATAATATTGCTCACCACAAAAAATCATTCATTCCCAGTGGTATTTGAAATTTGTCTGTGATTTTTATAAGCACTCTCTCTTTATCCTTAAAAAAGACTACTGACCCACAGACAAATCTACAGTCAGAAAGAAAAGAAAGCTATTCTGGATTGTGGCTGTCGTAGGTGGTTTAGTCTTGAACGGGAATAACACTGGTAATGTATAAGATACAGCTGTTCCTTTTAGCAATATCTTGTCTAAACAAGCATTTCTGAGACATCACTCTCCACTCTAAATGGTATACCTCTTTTCTTCACACAACCTAAATGCTCTCATATATTGTTTAGTTACTATCTTTTTAAGAATATATTGGTCTATGTCAGTGTGAACCAGATGAGAGCACAAGCTCAGAAAAGCAAGACACTTACTTTACATAGCATCAAATGCATTTAAAAGGTTTTGTTGGTTAGGATCTTAGCCCAGTTCTTGGTTCACCAAAATACAAAATCATCTTGTTATCAGTGTGAGGGAGTAGATAGCTAATGAATGTTTCCCCTCTCCCTCACAATCATAGAAGTCCATTGCTGGTACTTCGGTGATGTTATGGCACTGACCCTGGGTTCTTGATACCATTCCAGTATCTTTGCCAAGAAACCCCCCATGCACAGCATCGTTGTGCTGTGGTTCATGGGGTCATGATGAGTCAAATGTGACTAAACAGCAACTGGTTTTGTAGAAGTTATACCTTGGGAATTTAAGCTCTGGCAAGACCCACCATGCTAGAAGGGCTTTGCTTGTAGTCCCAGCAGTAGAATGGAACTGTTGTTGATAGCTGAGTTGACCGCCAGATGATTAATTCTTTGCCCATGGAAACTCATACTACAAAGACCAATACCAAAATGGCCCACCCTCCTAATGGTATTGGTTAAAGAAAATTGCCATTGGGAAAGCTTGCAGTGAATACTCTATACAGCTTAGCAAGAAGTGTAACCTTGATGCCCTGACCCCCATCCATTAGAATTTTTTAGCAATTTTGCACATTGCATAGAAAGAGAGATGGTAGACTTAGCCCAGACCTTCTCAAACTGTTCCCCTACTTTTTGGCTTCTTGACAGAAATGAAAGTTTAAAAAAAAAGAGCCTATGTACTGAACATTGGCTTTGAGAGAATACAAAGCAGGTTGAAGAAGGATTATAGATAGACTCTCAAACTCTTATTTGGTTTTTTCATATACTGGGCCTTAATATTTCTAATTTAGTTCAATAAGCATGTATTTAGTTTAATGTGATCATTTATAACACAAGAAATACACTGTTTTTAAAATAAGTTTGGAGAAGAAATCTTTTATTTAGAGAGGGGAAGGAAAGGCTGCATGAAGGAGACAGTCAGTCCACAAACATTTATTAATGGCTCACAGTGTGTCAAGTACTGTGCTAACTGCTACGGATGCAAAGAAGGGCAAAAACACAGTATCTGGCCTCAAGGGGCTCACATTCTAAAGGGGGATTACACACCAACAACCATGTGCATGCCAGATAGGTAGAGAGACAATAGGAGATGATCTCAGAGAGAAGACATTAGCTGGGGGTCATAGGGAAAGGGGTGGTTGTGATGACAGTGTAAGGCAGTCTAGACGAGGCAAGATTTGAGGTGAGTCTTGAAGGAAAGGGCAGATGGGAGGCATCTGAGCCATGCCTTAACAGATTTCAATAGGCAGAAATGTGCAGGGAGTGTGTTTCAGGAATAGGGGATGGCTGGAGGAAAGAAAAAGAAAGAGAGGGCAGGGAAGAGCTGGTGGTCCAGTTTGGCAGGAACAGAGTGTGTGTGAAGGGCAGTAAGATGAAATGAGGCATAAAACAGAAATTCTGGATCAAAACAACTTTTACAAAAAAAAAATAGATTGACCACTACATGGACAAAGACTGACGAATATGTGTACTTTAGAGAATTTCCCACTTAACAGAATTTGTTGAAACCAGATCTGCAAAAGATTGGGCCTTCCTGGAAGCCATTCACTGAGACAAGGGAGAAATTTCATTAAAGGAATGTGAAGTTAACATGGTATCTATTAACATGGCGCTTTACTGATACAAATATGTGTAAGTTGTTATAGTGAGATATTAAAGGGAACAATAAAATTTCTTGAAGTTAAGCTCTAGTTAAAATGAAGTATATGCTGGAAATCATTGGAAAGGCTCGAGCTAAAGAAGGGAACACAATGAAAGAGTAGAGCACAAAACATTATTTTAGAAGTGACTCCTTAGCCAATTAGCAAATATCGAATGAGGAGGCAAACATGCACTGTACTAAGAGGAGTATGAGGAGTAAACATTGAAAAAAAAACTGAAATTTTATAGAGATTGTACATGCAGCAGTAAGACACTTTGACAGTGACTTGAGGTTGAAAGATAAGAGGCTCATATGATTTTAGAGCTGAAAGGCATCTTTAAGAGAAACTTAAGATCATAGCTTTAGGAAGGGACAGTAGAGGGTTCTAGTACAAACTTTCCATTTTTCTGATGTGTAAATGAAGATCCAGAGAAGTTGTGACTTCCCTAAAGTCACATAGAAAGAGCAAGGACTTAAAACCAGGTCCTCTAACTACAGACCCATTCTTCTCTCCATCATGGCACATATATCAAGCTAGTCTACCCACCAATAAAAGTGGACCCACCACATTTGGAGTCTAACATTGTCTTCTATGTGTGCCATATGAAGACATAGAAATGACGTTAATGGAAACAAACTGTAGGAGCAGCGGGACTGAGTTACTGTACACAGAAAAAGTCCATGCTATAGAAGATGCAATTGTGAGGGCATTGATAGGTCAGTTCTCCAGGGATCAGAAAGAGAAAAACATACTAAATAATTGAATATTAGTGGATATTGTTATCCCCCCAAAATCATCAAAACATCAATAAGGATCAGTAAATAAACTAACTTTCTCATTTCTATGAAATCTTTTAGGATTCTCTCTCTTTCTGTGTGTCTGTGTGTGTGTGTATGTGTGTGTGTGTGTGTGTGTGTGTGTGTTAAGGGCATACTTAATGAAAATGTGGGAAATGAACAAAAAGGTTTTTACAAACAGTATTCTATAGCAAGCCACACATTCACAGTCACAACTGATTAAAAGTTAATTCAAAGCCCCAGTATATTCATTGCTTTGTTGAATATTGAAAAATGTTATTTAGTAGCCCAAAACTCTGCCTCAGTGGCTGTCCTTCAACACGGTCTCTCCTATACATGTGTCAAGAAAATAAAGGATGCTTTAAAAGTTCTAATAACAAAGATAACTTTGTTCCACAGTCTTTCTGACTATTAACATGAAATGAATCATCAAATAGGAAGATCTGTGGTCACTGTAAGTGTTTGGCACTATCATAAAAGACATGTAAATGGGAAAGAGATTCCCCTCTAAGGGGTGAGATCTTCCAGATGCTCCCATGCTGAATCACCTTGTGTTGATTGCATCAAGCTCCAGAATATTTCTGAACCTCCCAAATGAAATCCATAATCACTTAAAATAGTTCAGCCTGCTAACTTGCATAGGAAAAAATGAGTAGAGGAGTGCCTATTGTACAGAATATAATATGCAGTTATATAGACAATCCTTCAAGCTAGTCCTTCACTACATCTGTTTTAGTAAAACACTGCAGATGGACAATAAGCTGGGATCAGAATTGAATAAAGAAAGTAGGCTAGACTGGATTTATGAAATTGTGTAGCATTTTCAATAACCTCAAGTTTTTTACCTGAAACTGTTTTAACACTAATATTCTTTCAGTTATTGTCTATGTCTTTGAAACATAAAAAACCCACAGTTTCCAAGAAAACAAAATTGTAGTTTACCCACAGGGCAAGAGAGACATGTGCTAGTTGGAAAAGCTTGCAACTTATTACCGAAGATAAATTATAAGTGAAAATCAAAGTTAGAAGTTTCATCAAAGAGGTAGATGAGCTGAAAAAGGAATGGGCTTCTGGGGTAGTTTTGAGGGATAACAAGTAGATAGTCTGTGAGCCCTATTGGTGCACAAATAATGTCTGGAGACATAGACCAAGATCCTAGCATGTAGTGACCTCTTCTTGGAGGATTCATAAGAGAACGTAGCTAAGAGTCACAAAGGATGAAAAGGCATGTATGGGCTGCCACCTATACCCCTGGAGGGAGTATGTCACAGCAGATTCATAGACCTATTAACACTAAAATGGCTGCCATGTCTAGAATATGTGAATTGCCACTATCTAAGAAATTACCTTGCTAGTACAATACAATACATTAAAATAATCTCCAACGGAATTTGATCTAGGTTGATTCAAAAAGTCTTTAGGATCTTATAGTCCTTCAAGGTCATCATTATGAACATCAGCCATGGATGTATTAGACATTGCCCCCCCAATTGGTAGTCAGGCTTTGGATACCTACCACCATGTGGAGCATAGCTTCAAATTAAGAAGGTAAAAAATAGAGGGGGAGAGAGATAGAAATACAGGGAGGGGGGCCCGGCCATCCTCTGAATCAAAGAGAAATACCTACCACAAAGCCCATGCATTTCACAATACAAAAGAAGTATGAGCAGAGATGACTGATTAGCATTTGCTAACTTAATAGCCTTTGGCTAACAAGTCTACCCAGACAACCTTCAAATCTACCTAGATTATAATACATAACAGAATTGACATAGTAGGTGAGAGATCTGCTAGACATAGAGAAAGTGAGAGCTGGCAACATTCACATGCTGTGATACAGCCTGGGGCCATTTTGTGCAGGGGCAAACAAGTCTACACTTCACCTGCCCTGGAAGGCACTACTTTATTAAAGTACAGTATTACAGTGATATACAAAACAATGCAGCTGGTCATCAAGAAAAGTCTGGATCATGTTTAATGTAATCCATAGAAAGAGGAAGGTCATTATGGCTGAAAATTATTTTAAAACAAGGAATTTTGGTTGTTTAAAATTATGAATTAGTAGTCTGGCTAATTCACATATATGGAATACTTTATTCCCTGACAGTGTTAGCTAAATGAAGCAACACAAACACACACACACACACACACACACACAGTGAGCTTTCTTGAGGATAGATTTGGATCATAATTATCAAATGGCTAAGGATACTGGATGCCTCTGAAGTCTGTCAGGAGCTTATTCTTTGCATTTGCACTGTATAGAAATTTGCGCGATGGTCTGACTTTGATCTTTAATATTTTGTTCCTGTAACCTAGATGTCAGTACAAAATATTAAGTAGAAAACTATTGGTCAGTTTTGTCCATATATTGTCCTATTACTTTCTTACTCATTGGCTTCATAATGAGTGTCTTACATGCTTATTAATTTCTCTTTCAAATCGAATGCGCTTTTTGAGCAATCCCATGCTGGGCCAATATTTATCTGCCAAAACACTTATCACGACAATTTTCTCTGTTTCTTCTCTAATTATTTTATGGTGCCAAACTTTGGGCCATGCTGCTCATGACACTGGCAACAGCTTAGAAAGTAACCTTTGGTGAAAGCAACAACTATCTTTTCTTCCCCTTTCTTTTGGATGGGGAATTAAAATACTCTTTGACTAAGCCATTGACACATTTGGAGGTATGCTGAAACCTTGCTATCCAAATAAATTTCCTGTCCTCTGTCACACACTCTAAGATGGACTAATCACTTCCTCCAGAGTTTCCAATGATTCCCATCCCGAAAACCAGTTCTTCCCAGTTAGGAAAAGTCAGATTCAGATAAAATTTCCGCTTGTTGTTTCCTCTATCCTTCAAAGGATGAAATTATCGTTAAAGTGATCCAACAGAGAGGGAACTCTAGCAGATTTCTGGATAATTGAAGCCCCCCATTCCCATGTAACATACTTTTGGTTTGATTCTCAGGTTTTAATATCATACTGTGTTAATTAAAGATCCATCTCAAAAATTTTTATGTTCCTTTCCCCAATTTTTTTCTTAAACTCCACTGAAATCCTATTCTGATGCCTCATCACAGCACAGAAGCAATCCTGGTTCTTGAAGGATATGCCAGCAGAGAACATATTCTAGATCTTTCTGCCATGATGGAGAATGTTCTTTATAGACCTGGCATTGGGCTGTGTGTCTCCATAAGTTCAGAAAGCTTCATTACTAGGGTGTTCACAGAATAATTAATTGGTTGTACTCCGTAGTTTACAAAAATCAAAAGTTGCTATTTGTGTTAATGCAGGGAGTAGGTACCCAGGGTACCTACGGTCACAAAATCATTGATCTTCAAAATACTGAAATACAAGAAGGGATTTATCTTACACGTATATGTATATGCATGCATGCATACACATACGTGTAACACGTGTATATGTATGTATACATGCATACATATTAAAGTATACTCGGCATAAGCAGAGAGGGAAAATGGTTCTTTTAATCATGATTCTGGGTCAGTATAAGTGAGATAAGTTAATTCCTTCATTGGTGGTTTGTATCAAAGAATTCTATGTGTCATTATACTAATTTCTCTATATATCAAAAACCCTAATCACCTAGGCTTAAAGAAATATCAGTTACCCACTATAAAATGTATTAATAGAATGACAAATAATAACACCAAAATATAAATAATTATGTACAGTGTTTTAGCTGTGAGAAAGATCCTCAACTGTCACCTCTAACTAGGCTCTGGGGACTTCTCACTTCTGGTACACAGTCACACTACTGCAGCCAAAGTTTCTTAAGAAAACTTTTCTTATTCACAAAATAAGGGTTAAACTCAATTCTCTCAGGAAATAAATTCTTTATCTCTGTCCCTTCACAGTCTCTCTCAAATGAAAATAGCTAATTCCTTCTCATAGATTCCTCAAGGAATTCTGTTTAAAACACTTCACAAGATTGAGAGGTAAAACATTTCTCTGAGGAAGGATGTGTCTTTAATCGTTTTTTTCTCTGTCTTCTCACAGTTTCTCTCAAACCACCAAAGTTAATAGTCTCTCTAGAAAAAGTTAAAATGTTCATTTATTTAGATCTATTCTTAACCTGGAGTACATGAATTTTAAAAAATATTTTGATAACTGTATTTCAGTATAATTTATTTTCTTTGTATTCCCATGTATTTTATTGTGTGCATTTAAAAACCTTAGTCTGCTAAGAAGCTTAACCGTTCCAGAAGAGTCTGTGGTACAAAAATGGTTAAGAACGCCTGCTCTAGATTCTATAGTTTTTTAAAGGATATAGTAGCAGTAAATAGAATTTCTGTTGATTGATTTAATTTAGAGATGAAAAATTTAAGACCAGGAAGGTAGTGACTTAGCCAAGGTCACAAGGATAGTTAGTTGCAAAACTAGCTCACATTACTCACAGCTCTTAATTCTGGGACTGAACAGAGTGATGATAATAAGATTAACAATAATAGAATTCATATAGAACTTTAAAGTTTGAAGCACTTAACAAATATCTCATTTTGTTCTTATAAACCCTGAGAAAGGTGCTATTATTTATTATTGCCATTTTACATATAAGGAAACTGAGGCAGGCAGAGGTTAAGTGACTTAGCGTCCAAGGCAGGTTTTGAATTCAGATCTCCCTGACTCCAAGTCCAGCACTATAGTCAGTCAATCACCAACCATTTATTAAGTACATTCCTTGTTTCAGACAGTGTGCTAAGCACTGGAGATTCAAAGAAAGCCTAAAAAATCCCTGTTTTCAAACAGGATGGTCTGACAACAACAATAATGCTAATAATAGTCATAATAACTAGTGTTTATGTAGTCATTCAAGGCTTGCAGCATTATATAGAGATATAAATATATAATTTGATTTCCACAAGTAAAATGGGTGCTATTAATATTCTCATTTTTTGGATTACAAAACTGAGGCTAAGAGAGATCACTAGAGCCCTCTAAAGGGTTGCAAAGGTTACATGCATGGATAACTACAATTAGGCCCCATTAGTATGAATGATGAATCTCCCAAAGTAGTATATTATTCAGATTTTCAGCATATTTCCTTTGAGCTGGAACCAATTATCATGTTTTACATAATTATAACTTTGAATGGTACAAATTCAAATTCAGATCCATGCCATAACTCCAGAGGACTCATTATTCCTACTAATGGAGATAAAGTTATAGTATCTAAGGCAAGATTTGAACTCAAGTCATCATGACTCCTGGTCCAGCACTCATCTATTTCTCCATCTAATCAATTCCATGTAATAACCCTTCATGTGAAGACAGCTAGTGTGTCTTTCCTGTGTCTTCTCTAGACCAAACAGCCCCAGTTTCTTCAATGAGTAATCAGATATCGTGGTGTTGAGGCTTTTCACTATCTTGATTCCCCTTCCTCGAATGCCCTCCGGGTTATTGATACCCTACCTAAAATATGATACCCAGAACTAACCACGGTACCCCAGTTCTAATCTAACCAGGGAGTACAGCAAGCAAATTACCTCTCTAGTTAGGGAACTGTGTGCCTTTCTTAATACAACCTGAAATGAAATTCATTTTCTTGGCCGCCATATCATACTGTTGACCCATAATGAGCATGCAGCCCCCTTCTTCCCCAGACTTTTATCAGACTAACTACATCGTCCCTACCTTGTATCTGTGAAGTTGAGATTTTTAGCCCAAATATAAGACTTGAAAATTATCTTTTTAAATTTCATTTTACTAGATTAGGTCCAACATCATTATCTGTTCAGATTAATTTGGATCCTCACTCTCTATTTTAATTTAATATCTTCTAACTGGAACTTGATTCCCTAGGACCACTATCTCTCTGCTTTTATACAATCCCTCAACATCTTCACTTCCAGAAAGTCTTTCATCTCACCCAAGGGGGCTGGAGTTGGTGATGTTGCTGCCTTTCCACCCTCCAAGCCAGACCATAAATAGCCTTGCCTGGGAGGAGCTAAACTACTGGGCTCTATAACTCATTGGGCCTACTCACCACCCTGCTTCCATATACCCTTCTACCTTTTTACCTCTTTTCCTGAAAGCTGGAATGAAATCAATACTGCATTGCCTCTGGAAAGGCTGTGTCAGTTGAATGCCCTGTTGATCCATTTACTGTCTTAGTGACAGCCTAAACTATAACTCCCTTTCTTGTCATCTGTTTCCATCTATGTATTGTATGCCCCCACTTGAATATAAGCTCTCAGAGGGCAAAGACCATCTGGATTTTGTGTTTGTGTCCCTATGACTTAACATGGGGCTTGGCACATAGTAATCACTAAATAAATGCTTTTCATTCATTCACTTAGTGCCATGAGAGAGTGTCATTGTTGGAGATAGGGAGGAATACAGGGATGAAGGGTGGAGTCTGGCCAAGATGAGAATCAGAATTTTCATCCAAACAATCTAGGTCATAAATCTATAGCTGAAAGGGACCTCAAAAGCCATGTAATCCAACTTCTCCATTTTACAGATAAGAAAATTGAGGCCCAGAAAAGTTAAGTGACTTGCATAGAGTACTACTTAGTACACATTAGCGATAGGACTTTAACTAAGTCCTCTGATCCCAGTGATTCCCCAGTCTTTCTCCTGTACCACACTCTTTGTTTTTTTTTGAGGGGGGAAGGCAGGGCAATTGGGGTTAAGTGACTTGCCCAAGGTCATATAGCTAGTAAATGTGTCAAGTGCCTGAGGCCAGGCTTGAACTCAAGTCCTCCTGACTCCAGGGCCAGTGCTCTACTCACTGGGCCACCTAGCTGCCCTCCTGTACCACACTCTTGTCCCACCCAGATTTCCCCACTTGAAACACAGTTTGAGGAGGGGTAAGGCAAAAGCAGGTGTCCTTTGATCATGAAAGCAGCAGGCTTTGCATCTATAACCAAACTTAAATAAATTTAAAAGTATGCAGCTCACTATATTAAGCAACCACTTTCCAGTATGCCTTAGGTTTCCAGTAAAGCTCTCTTTGACCTTTATATAAAGATCACCTCTACTAGGAACTAGGTGACTTCTTTTTGCTGCTCTCTTGGGTGGTCGAATAAGGCCAATTGCCCTGTTAAACAACACACTCCCTTTCTTTTCTGCCGGCAGAACATTATACTGGGATGTGGCTTGGAGAAACAGTTTCTCAATACTATAAACAACTGCTTTCTTGGAACAGCTCACTGCTAAAGCAGAAAGGGAGGCCGCTCTTGATTTAGTCCTGAGGAGCACATGGATTGGTTAAGGAAGTTAGTGTGGTTGACCCACCAAATTACAGTGGCTGTAATATAATTAAGTTCAGTATCCTCCCTGAGGGGTCCCACTAAAAGGTTGTTATGACATAAAATTTAAAGCAAAAGGATTTTTTAAAGTGAAGAAAATTAGTGAGAAATAACTTGGACAGAAATGTGAGGAGTTTTCAGAAAGTAAAAATGACCTGGAAATTGCTTAAGGCTCCTTAAACTAAAAGGCATTTGGGCAGTGCACTAAGGCAGGATTTCCTGAAGTCCGAGGGGTCTTGAGACAGAAGACGCTACTGGAGGTAGAAAGAACTACCGCTGGAGATTAGACAAGTGTTGGTGGGTGCACAGAAAGTATTCTGCCAGGGAGTTACGGGGTAGAACTTGGAGAAAGAGCAGGGAGCTTTAGGGAGCTGTCAGAATAAGCAAAAGCTGGCTGTTGGAGTAGACAAACGTAGGTCTAACAATGGAGAAGCAAAGGAGACAATAATCATGCTTTCCTACATTTGTAAGACGTCAAAGGTGGTCGTAGGTAGAAGAAATTGAAAATCATTAGACTTAAGCGGTCCCCCTGGGGTCTGAAGAAGGTTCATTGGTAATCCAGAACGTGGTGAACTTACGCCTTATCACTAAAAGGACCCGAATCATTTTCTCGTTTCATTTTCTGTTTTTAAAATCATTAAATTGAACTAAAAGGACTCAGTGACTGCCAATTGCTTGGATTTCTCAAAGATGATTAAAATGTACAAATAATGATGAGTTGAGAAGAAGGATTAAATAACACAGGAAGAATGGAAGACTACTTCGAATGTCAACATGGATGATTCCCAGCCTGAACAGTAGTAGTCAGGCTGTATTAAGCTCTCCCTCCGCTCTCAAGGGAGCTAGGTGGTGCCGTAGTGCACAGAGCACCAGGCCTAGAGTCAGGAAGACTCATCTCCCTGAGTTCAAATCTAACCTCAGACACTTACCAGCTGGGTGAACCTGGGCAAGTCATTTAACCCTGTTTGCCTCAGTTTTCTTATCTGTAAAATGAGCTGGAGGAGGAGATGGCAAACAATCTAGTATCTTTCCCAAGAAAACCCCAAATGGGGAGAGTTGGACACAACTGAAAATGACTGAACAATTACAAACTAGTCCTGATGTTACCAAGAAAAGAAGTGCAAACACCAGAAGAAACGTGTTGCTTGACCAGAATTCCTTTCCATGTGACCCAGATTCATTTGAATTTGGCAATCATTTATTTAGTGGCACATACTATGTTAGGTGTTAAAGATACAAAATACAAAAATGAAACCGTCTCTGCCCTTGAAGATCTTACATTCTTCACAGTGGAAACTATGAATGCAGATAAGCAAATACAGCTATGATAGTGGGGAAAACCTCATGCAGGCAAGGAGTGGCCCTTGATCTAAGAGCTCTGAAAGGGTCTGAGGAGTCTAGGACGTGAAAGTGAAGAAGGAGAACGTTCTAGAGGGATAGAAGCTGGATCAGCTTGACTGGAATGTAAAGGGCTCAAGGGAGAGGAATATGAAGTCAATCTGGAAAGGCAGATGAGATTAAGATTCTGAACAACTTTGGATGCCAAAGCATTCATCTCAGAAGCAATGGCGAGCCAAAGAAGCTTCTTGAGCAGTGGAGTGACCTAATCCGACCTGTGCTTTAGGAGTGTCAATTTGACAGCTTGTGAAGAACAGATCAGAGACGAGAGACTGAAAGGGAGGAGATAAAAATAGGAGGCTTCTGTAGTGGTTCAGGCATGAGGTGATGGGGACCGAACCAGAGATGGGGAACCTGTGATCTTGAGGCCACGCATGGCCCTCTAGGTCCTCAAGTGTGGTTCTCTAACTGAATCCAAATTTCAAAGAACAAATCTCCTTAGTAAAAGGCTTTGTTCTGTAAGATTTGGACTGGTCAAAAAGCTGCACTTGAGGACCTAGAAGGCAACATGTGGCCTAGAGGCACAGGTTCCCCACCTCTGACAAGGTGATGGCTATGTGAGTGAAGAGAAGGGAATATTTGGTTGCAAGAGGTAGAATGGAGATAGAATTACGCATGAATTAGTGCCTGGCATATAGCAGGCATTTAATAAAAGTTTTGTTTTTCTTTTAATGATTTTAACAATAGCAAACAAAAATTAACAATGAGACATGGCAACTAATTGGATATTGGAGAGAGGGAAGAGTCAAGAATGAAAGATGATTCTGGTTGTGAACCTGGGTGATTGGAAAGATGGCGGCATACTTGACAGAAACAAGAAAATTAGGAAGCAGGGACTGTTTGTGGAGCAATGATGCATTCTTTTTTAGACATGTTGAGTTTGACGTGCCTTAGGGGATATCTGGGTAGAGATGTCTAGCAGACATTTGGTGGGACTGTAATTCAAAAGAGAGAGGGAGACTGTCCCTTGGTTTGCATTTAGAGTTCCTTTTTTAAGACCATACTTCTTGCGCTTAGGTTGGATTTGCCCAAAATGAGCTCCATTCATTCTCCAAGAATAGGTTATTTATTTATTTATTCATTTATTCATTCATTCATTCATTTACTTATTCATTTATTTATTTATTTGTTCATTTGTTTATTTTACTTCAAGCGGTTTCCCCTATGGTTCCACAACTATGTAAGTTGTGAGACCTTGTGTTCTCAGGCTGCTGATTCTGTCCACCCTCTTTATGGTCATCTGACTAAGCCGTCGCTGTCCTTCCAACAGCTCCCACAGCATCCTGCTGTCTTTTATATTTACTTCAGTGATTCCTCTATAGTGATTTGCAAGCCCCTTAGGTGTTCATACTGATGGTCCAAGAGCTTCACATCACAAATTCTTTAATAGCACCATAAGTGGTAAATAATTAAATAATGATTAATATGGGTAGCATATTAAATTACCCTAGGGGTTCGCAGCACCTTTTTGTGGGGTTTGTGGAAAAAAATATTGAAAACCACTGATTTATTTCATATGCCCTGCTGAGAAGAGTTGCGTTGCAGCTTTTAGATATTTGGGGAGGGAGGGTGGTTCAATTCAATAAATATATATCAAAGACTCACAGTACACACACACAGTGGACTGTTAGCAGTGTTTGTTTTGTATTTTAGTATTAAGTATGATTCACAAGTGGATTACTGTATGCCTGTGAATCAAGGAACCCCAATGCCTCTGATGAGTCAAAACTGTGCGTTATCCAAAGAGCAATGGAGAGAAGCATCATGGGTACAGATGGGCTGGTAGAATGTTACCAGTGATGAATCGTGCACAAGAAGCAGTGCAAAATATATCACCAAGAAAATGTATGATCAGGAAAAAAGGTGGGCCAGTCATGTAACCTGAGCAAAGGCAAACAGATGGGCTATCTGTATGCTACACTGGTATCTTCACAATATCAAGAAACCTAAAGGAAGTCAGCCAGAAGTTTGGGTGGATGGATACTTTTGTTGTTGTTAGGTCATTTCACTCGTGTCTGACTCTTCATGACCCCATTTGGGTTTTTCTTGGCAAGTATACTGGAGTAGTTTGCCATTTCCTTCTCTAACCCATTTTACAGATGAGAAACTAAGGCAGATAGGGTTAAATGACTTGCCCAGGTTACACAGCTATTAAGTGTCTGAGGCTGGACTTAAACTCATGTAGACGAATGCTCTATTCAGTGTGCCATCTAGGTAGTCTTGGGTGAATACTACCTCCCCCCAAATAAAAAGATTGACAGGAGGATGCAGATGGGGAGGCATAAATGATTTGTGATTTACATCATTAGAGAAAGAGCCCACATTGATCAGAACATAGACCCATTGAAATATCAAAGTATGGTTCATCTGTGATGCAGATAAGATAGTTTCTCAGTCCCGTGTATTGCCAATTACGTTGTTCTATCCACGTCTCATCACCAAAAAGTAGATTAGATCAGAGGTGTTAGGCTCTGCAAGCTGCCCAAGTATAACTGGAACCAGATTAAATACAATTCAACATAGGTCATGTTCATTTGTAGTTTTTCTAAGTATGCAGCCCTCGGATTCAACTTTTCTGTTTGAATTTAACCCCATTGGATTAGACACTCCCACTGCTCTGTAGAATGTCAGCTTAGAGCTTAATGCCTTAACAATTACTATAATTTGATCTGCAGCTTAATACCATGTGGACACTGCAGTTTTTCACTTAAAAACATGCTGGATTTTCACATTAACTATTTCTTAGTGTATTACAGCCTCATCCTGACATAAGATGCTTATGCATGCAAAGCTGCTGATTGTTACTTTCAGATTTTGGCCATGGTTGAGATTTGCTGGGTGCAAGTAATTCCATGACCTCAGCCATCCTCAGGTTCTGAGAGCAGACTAATCTATTACTGAGCTCATCAAATCCATTCTAACAACACAATATCACAAATTTAGAGCTGTAAGGTACATTGGAGTTGATCTAATTCAATCTTTTCATTTTATTGATGAGACCTGGAGAGGTGAGATGATTTGTCTAAGGTTACAGAGATAGTAAGTGACCAAATCAGGATTTAAACTTCAGTCTTCATACTCCTCCAGCATGCTTTCAGCTGGACCATGCTGCCTGTTCCTAAGCCTTTGGTGATGGAAGTGTCAGTCTCGTTCTTATCTGTGACCTCCTGGTCCTGTAATCATATATGATTGCAGATTTGGGCATTTGGGTGCCTAAGTAACTGTGTGCTGGAGTTCAGCTCTGTACTATCAAAGCTGACACCCATGTCTTTCATCCTATTGACAGCCACCTGTTAGCCTTACATATGGGCAGAACCCAAGCCAGGAGCCTGTTCCTTAGGGGATTTTGCACCTAGGAATCAGCCCTAGTTTCAGGTTCTCACTTCCTGGTGTGAGGTCCATCTTTTAAGTGATAAATACATTGACAGAAAACATGTTTCCAGCTTCAGTGTGCTTGTAATTCTAAGAATCTGTTGGTTAGCTCTGGGAGATCCCTGACCAGAATCCCTGCCCATCTTTTAAAGCCCGGATTAAAAGCTACCTTTCCAGGAGCTTTCTCGTACCACTTACTTGGTAATGACTTTCCCAATAGGTCAACACTTAGCACTTTATGTTTTACTTTTGGAATGTGCTTACAATATCGAGTATTATAGTAAATACATTAATGTCTCACCCACCCTCATGGAATATGAGTTCCAAGACACCCAGAACTATAACTTTTTTAAACTTTGTACTGAACAGACAGTTGGTGACCTGGTAATTAGAGCCCTGGCCTTAGAGTCAGAGCCGAATTCAAATGTGGCCTCAGACTCATTACCTGTGTGACCCTGGGCAAGTCATTTAACTATTTGCCTTAGTTTCCTCATCTGTAAAATGGAGATAGTAAAAGACCTTCACAGGGTTGTTGTGAGGATAAAATGAGGTATTATTTTTTAAATTGCTTAGCGTAGTGTCTGAAATATAGTTGGCACTATATAAATGCTTATTCTCTTTCCCCTTCCCTGCTCTTTGTCCTTTCCCAGAGCCAAACGCAATACAAATATTTGCTGGTTGGATGGATAGATGGATGGAGAGGTGAAATTGTTGCTAGTTTGTGGAATGTCTTAATCAGGTTCTAGCTGGGAGTTCTCTTCACACAAGGCCAGGCAGCCACAGATGAGGGCAGCTCCTCTAAGCATCTCAAGGAGGGCCTAACCTACCATTATTGGTAGCAAGGCTAAACCTGGGATTTCATCTAGATAGGAAGCTCTTAATGTGGAATCTTACTGCATTGCTGCAGGTTTGCAAATTATACTGAAGTCTTAGACATTGTCTTTGGCCCTGAGAAGGAGTACTTGAGCCTAAAATGTAATTTGGAAATATTTAACGAAACAAATAAAAATAGAATAGATCATAGATAATGTTAACGTGGTTTTCTAAGTCAGTATGCAGCTTATGCATTGGGATCCTTATGTATAGTTCAGTGCCCTCTGTGTTCTACTTTAGTTTGACACCACTGCTTTAGGTAACTTTTTAAGACTATACATCATTGATCTGTACTGATGGAGGGAGTTTCCTCACCTGGGATCTTCCTAAGACAATGAAATCACAGGTCTAGTCCCTATCCCTATCCTAACAATAGCATAGCATCATCCTATATTAGATGGAAGTCAGATAATCAAACCCCTCATTTTAGAGTTGGGGAAATTGGAACACCTCCCCTTCCCAACCTCCAAGTAACATAAGTTATAAGTGTCAAGGTTGGAATTTGAACCCAGATCCTGGGATTCCAAATCCAGCCTGCTTTTTGGCTTTATCATATTGCCCCTAGCAGTTTTGGAATTTAATGACAAATGCTATCAGTTTTAAGAAAACTGTAATTCTCATCCCTTTCTCCCTCACAGAGTTTATTAACTTAGGTTTAGTGGATAGATAGATAGATAGATAGATAGATAGATAGATAGATAGATAGACCGACCACAGAAATATACATGTAGACACATCATATACATACCTAGGTCACAAACTCTTGTGGCAGAAGCTTTTATTTATATGTATGCATGTATGCATATACACATAAATATGTGTATGCATAATACAATATACATGTGGATATACACATGTGTATATGTGAAACAATTATATTGAAATATAGTTCTATACATATGTATATTTGTGCATACATGTATATGTATTTGTGTGTACAATGCATGTGTATAATGTGTATATATGTGTATATATGTCATATACACACGTGTGTACCTATTTCAATATAATTGGCATCTTTTGAAATGCTAAGCATTTTATTTTATATATTTAATAACATTATTCTGAGAAGGGATTCACATGTGACAGCTACAGGGATCTATGACACAAAAAAGATTTTAAGAACCACTGCTTTAGAAATAGGGACCCTCATTATTTAAAACTATCCATATTATTCCTGGAAATTTCCAGAGGCCACCCAAACTTGTGAGTAAAAGCTACCAGAGGAAACCCTGAATCTATGTAGCAGACAACGTGCAGTCATGTGGACCCCAGGAGGGATGACAGGGAAGAATGTTTCCAGGGTCTCATTGGCCCTATGTCCACAAAACTGCTCGATAGTGAGTCAGATCTTTGAGGCTCCTACCTCTCCATTCCTGAAGAGGCCAAGGTAGTTTGTATTGTGGATCTAAGTAAAAGCTACAGAGTTGTCACAGTTTTGAAATGGAAACCACAGAGTAGGAGCTATAAATTCCATAGATAAAGCCCTTGTCTTACAGGAATTATTCAGGTGTCTATGTGGTACCGATGAACAGATACCATCCTGAGGCTGATTTTCTCTCCTAGCCATTCATTTCATGGAAGGAATACCAAAACCCTGTCAATAATAGATGAAACTCTCTTGGGGACTTGGGTTTACAATATTTCACAACTTTCTAACAAAGATTGCATAAGTTTTAAAATTTACTCCCTTTATAATTCTTGCTATGTAGATTTTTTTTTGGTGTTCCTTTTCTTTAAGCCACACATGCAGCAATTTACAAAGATAGTTTAACTTCAGAGAGCTTTTGTTCATGGGTTCCACTCAGAAGGTGTTCTTAACAAACAGGAAACATTGCTAAATATATCCCACAGTTTGGGCAATGGAAAGCTACATAGATGATGTCGCACATTACAAATATTATTTGTACTTACTCATTTATTTCAAAGCAAATTATGAGAATGACATCATGATAATGACTGACTTTTATTAGTGTTTTTGCTCTGAAGCTCTAGTCAAGTGGGAATGGAGAAAAACAAATTCTGTCTATTATCCTTTCCTGCTTTTGCTGCTGTTTTCTGTTGAAAACATTAATATTATGTACTGACAGACCCTCTCTTCCAGCCATGTTATCAGATGTCTGTTAAACATTCAACATAAAGCACAGCTTTTGTTGGAAAGCATAAACTTAATTAAAACTCAAAAAATTGTAGGGAAGGATCACATCTTTTTTTGTCCCAATGGGCCACAAGGATTAGTCTGAACACTTTGTGACTCTTTTGGACAGGCTTAATGTGGACAATCATTTCTCGCCCTCAAAACTAGAATTTTCCATCAGTGGCTAATGTGTGAATACCAAGCATCTTTTTGTGACTCGAGCATTATTCCTGTGTCTTTTCCCGAGGAAAAGAGTTATAGTCTGGGAAGTCACGAAGGTAGTGAATGGAATAATAGGGCAGCCAATTGACGCCCCCTTTCCAGAGGCACTGGTAGTGTTGATTTGATTACAGTTTATTTGACTTCAATCATCTAAGTGATTGATTTGGTTAAATCATAGTGGAATGGAAAGAACATGAGATGTGGAGTGCAATGATGTAGGTCTCAGTCCCAGCTCTGCCACCTACTAGCTCTGCAATCCAGGCCAATTCACTTCCCCTGTCTGGACCACAGCTCTCTCATTTATAAAATAAGGGGCTTGGATTGGATGATTTATCAGGTTCCTTCCAAGTTCTTAATCTACAGTCTTGAATTTTAAAAGAGCAACAGGAGACAGAGTTTAAAAAGGATATGGGAATGGATGTAGCCCAAGCTTTATTTTCCCCTTTAAGCTCAGGAGTGCTACTCAACAACAAAATTTTCTTGGCTAATGGAGCATAGTTATCTTGTGTTCTTCTTCCTGACTTTATTCATTTTCAGGCAGATTTATGCCTGAACTAAAACAATAACTACTAATAGCATCATAGGATCAAAGATTTAAAGCTAGAAGGGGTCTCAGAGATCATTTAGCTCAGTTCTCTCCACTCCTTATCTTACAGATGGGGAAACTAAGACCCAGAGAGTTTGCCCAAGGTCATACATGTAGTAAGAATCAGAACTTAGATTTAAACTTGTGTCCTCTAACTGCAAAGCCAGCATCCTTTCTTCTTCATCCTGCTACTTCCAGGGCAACACAACTTTTGCGATGTGTAGAAGTGTCCAGCAATATTGATCTAAGAACCACTGCAGAGCTGCTCCCTCTCAGGCTGTACTCCCACTTCTAGACTCTTCTGAGGATGAGTGAAGTGACATTCATTCCACGAGCAAATTGTTCTTTGGGATTCCTGAGGGTGCCTATCAGATTCTTGCTCATCTCCATTGATGAGTTATTATTCCCATATATTTGTGTAGAATTGGCCCCACTGTCTGTCTCAATTTCCCCAAGGAAAATTAACTTTTTTCATTTGCCAATAACTTTAAGACGCTTACATAAAAATTCCCCTGAGGCTGCAAAATCATATCCTTTCATGCTTTTCCTGGTGTTTTCTGTTAAAAACATTAATATTCTGTATTGACTGTCTCTTCCAGTCACGCTATCAGGCCTCTTTTAAACATTCCTTTATTGGAAAGCACAAATGTAATTAAAGCTCATCGTTGCTTTCAAGAGTTTATTCTTTTGTTATAATGTATGCCAAAGATTTTTTAAAAGAAAAAAGCCAATTGAAACAGTATTACTAATCCAGGTTGAGTATGCACTTACTCCCTCTTCTCATATCAGTGCCAGTAACGTTGCTTACCATTATGGGAAGAATCCCTACTCATCTCTGTTCCTTCTTGTTTTCAAGAAAGGTAGAGGAGGAGCTGGTTGTAGGTGTGTATGTACTGCTGTCAAATAACAGCTTTGTCAGATTCTCTGATTTCCAGGTGCAACCCTTCCCATTAGCTAGGCTTCTAGCTGACAGGAAAAAATCGTGGTAATCTCTGTCCTAGACTAACCTAGTGAATGAGGCAGACATTAACCAGAGTATTTTTATCAGAGTTTCTTGGATAATTCCTGGCTCAGCTTCCCCATGTCTGTGTTTGGATTGTTTCTTGTAAGTCTGTGTAATGCTTTCTTATAAAGGATTTGGGACATTTGGGGGACTTCTGAGGATGGTATTTAGTCCATGTTAATATATTCTGTGGTTCTGGAATTTGGTCTAACTTAATCCAAAATGTCATCAAGGGTTCAAAAATATTTTAATTAATAATGCATTTGGGCTTCATTTTTAGTGGAAGAAAAGTCTCCATTTTGAGTGCCAAAAGAAAAGGAACTGATTATTTACTCAATGTTTTTGCTTAAGCTTATGCATTTCATGGAATCTTAGTATTAGATTGGATTGTAAATTGAATGAATGAATGACTCCCTGGGAGGCCAATCCTGTGTGTAAAGAACCAAGTTATATTTAAAGGCTTAAAAGATGCAAGGCGGTCTTCAAGGTGCTAGGCATACATAGATAGACTTGCCTAGAAAGAGAACATGCTGTCAAGGGACTTCCAGTCTAAAGTGTAGGGGTGATGGAGAAGACAAATACTTGGGCATAGATAACTATACTGCAGAGGAGAGTGTTGTAAGGGCAAGGAGAGACTTAGGCAAAGTACTAGGGGGTAATTTGAGGAGGAGGAGATCACTTTCACCTTGGTGGGGGGTCAGTAAGAGCTGCATGAAGAAGCTAACACCTGAATTGAGTCTTCCAGGGGGAGAGAGACTTTAAAATGCAGCAACCAAAGTGGTTGGGAGAAAAGGTCCTTTCCAGACTTAAGCTACAGTGTGAACAAAGACACGGATGGCAGGAATTTCACAGTTCACACCAACTTGGACTGTGTGAATCCAATCCATGGAGCTACAACGTTTTATTCTATAACAGCCAGGGTGAAATAAAGGGCTAGAATAAAATCATCTATGTCAGAGACGAGAGAGAAGGGTTAGAAATAGAGCAAGGAGTGGTAGAGTGTGTCTGGAATGCCTGAAGGAACATATTATGAGATATAGCTGGAAAAGCACATCAGAGCCAGATTGTGAAGACCCTTGAATAATGGCCCCACAAGTTTATATGTTACTCAGTTATAGAGGTTGGTCACTGTAATAGAGGTTTGATGTGATCAAAGTTGTTAACAAGGATACTTGAGCAGTGATATGAAGGATGAATTGCAGAAGAGAGAAATCTGGAGTCAGGGAAGGCCACTTAGGAGAAAAGAAAAGGTGAGGGCCTGAAAGTGGGTTTTTGTAATGAGAGCTAAGTGATAGGGACAGACATAAGACATATAGCTGAGATAGAATTGATAGAACTTTGCAACTGATGGAATATCAGAGGTGGTGGAGACAGAAGCTGATTTTGAGTTTATGAGCATGGGAGACACTGGGAAGGATGGTGGCACCTTCAATAGAAAAGAACAAGTAGGAGAATGGAGTGTTTGGGGAGCTATGGGGACGAGAAGTTCAGATATGAACGTATTAAGTCTTAGGTAATGGTGGTACATCCAGAGATGTTCCAGAGATAATTGGAAATAAAGTACTGAATCTCTAGAAGGAGCTTGGGAGTTACAGATGCAGATTTGAGAGTTAGATGAACACAAATTAGAAATCAGGGGTAGGAAGAGGAGGAAGGAAAGAAGGAAGGGTGGAAGAGAGGGATACAGACCGAACCAAACAAACTGAGAAAGAAAAGGACAGCAAAGGACCCAGAGAAGGAATTTAGAGAGTAGGATCAGGAAACCAGGGAGAAAGAGGATCAAGAGTGAAGAAATAAACAATAACAAATGCTGTAGGGAATTCAAGAAGCAAGAGGACAGAAAAAAGTTATTTGGTATATTAATAAAGAGGTCACTAGGGCCCTTATTGAGTGTTGTTTCAGGGGAGTTGTGAAAGGCTATTATATGCATGAAAGTTAGCCCAGCAATGGTCTATAAAGCTAAAATCCTCCACAGCAGAAGTGTGGCTATTTTCTTGTGAGCCCTTATACTTCTTTCTTCTATGCAAACCCTATCCAAGGAGATAGGTGTCTATAATTAGTTTCCCCCAGTGGTCTTCAAAAGACTTTCGATATTCAACCACTCCATGGATGTTGGGTCCCCATCTTTGCTAAATGATAACCCAGCTGAATGTTGGATTGAAGGAATAGAGGTGTATTTAAAATGATAGTTGAGTTTGAATATCAGGCAGGGTAGTTAGTTTTCATCTGATAATTCTGTATCATATTTGTATCATATATGAACAACATGGTATAGTAGACAGAGAGCTGGCCTTAGAGCCAGAAAGAGCTGAGTTCAAGACCCTCCCCTGACATCCACAGCCTCTAGGATCCAAAACAAGTGATTTAACTTCTCAGTACTCTAGGCAAAAGGTGATGACTCGCATTGTTAGAGGGAGTTTCATCATCTGGGAGCTTGCTCTATTAATGATATCCCAGGTCTGGTTCCTGCATATGCATGTGGAAGTACCGTGTTAAGATCTACAGTGGTAGATACTGTTTCACTTGTCTTTGGGTCCCAATTGGACCCAAATTGGGTTCCAATGGGAAGCACATTGAAAGTATTTAATAAAGTTTGTTTTATAGGTTGGATGATTGACTCTGGGAGGTAGGAAATAGGAACATGCCCTAGGCCTATCACTAAGTAGTTCTATTTGGCAAGGTGAAATTCCAATAGACAGAATGGTTCCTCTTGACCTAACTCTGTATGAAAAGGGAAAACTGGTTGGGGATATGGAAGTTATTGTGCCTTAGGAGAAAGGAACTATGCCATTTTAGAGATGATAGATAAGGTGGGAAACTCACACCAAGAACTACATCTTAGGAAATGTCAATGATGTTTGTATTTGTAAAGAAAATCCCTGCAGGTTTAAGGGAAATAGAGATATGCTGCATAACTCAAGACTCTCCAAAGAAAGATAATTTCCAAGGAATGGGAAATTCTCATAAGTGAAGATGTAAATGATTCCCATAAAGAAGACAAGTCAAATCACTTAAGAATAATTCTTTGCCTTCAAAGGGAACTATCTAAGGCGTCTAGATTTAGAATAGACCTGCAAAATATGGAATCTGGGCCATGCATCTAAAGAGGGCATGCATCTAAAAGAGAGACGTAGACCTGTAAGGACACCCCCAAGAAAGGCCAAAGTCTAGAATGACCTGACATTTGTGGGAAAATACCACCAAAAAAAGGCATTTAAAATGTTGAACATGGGAAGGCTTATATGAACTGATGCAGATTGAAGTGAACAGTGAGTAATGCCATAACAAAAACATTTTACAAAACAAGTAACCTTGAAAAACCTAAGAATGTTGATGATTTCAGTGACAAACTATGACTTTGGAGGACCAGTGATGAAGCATGCTACCCATCTCCTGATAGAGAAATGATGGACTCAGGGTGCAGAATGAAACCTATATTTTTGGACACAACTAATGTGGGAATTTGATACTCCTTCAAAGACTCTAATTCCTCACCTTACTCATTTTCCATGATGTACTCCTCCACCCCGCCCCAGCTACATATAGAGATGGTCATAGCTTGGTCATGCCTGATCTTGCCATAATGCACAAGTATTCTACAAGGATTTCATGTTCAAATTCCTTTATCTGATGATAAACTCTCACTGCATCTTTCACTCACCTTCACATACTGCTCACCATGACCTCCAATTCTTTACCTCTCAGTTCTTTCTCAAGTAATCACCTCTGCACTGTCTACACTCTCTTCCTTCCCAATCTTGACTCCTTGGGGAACCAGTTCAGTTCTACAGTCATCTTCCTCCAAGTTTTTGCCCTTTCAGCCTATCAGGGATCTTGCCTTCTCAAACACCAGCTTTGGATTACTCTTAACACTTCCCTGCCTTTGATCCTACTCACGTGCAGTTAGATAAAGCTGAGCCAAATCATGAAACATTGCTGACTTCCACTACAAGTTTATGTAACATAATCACATTTGGGCCCTCACTGAAGCCAAGCAATCTTTTTACTCAGTGATCCTGGCCTCCTTTCCATTCCTTACACATGATGCTCCATCTCCTGACTCCAAGCATTCTCACTAGCTGTCCTCCATGCCTGGAAAGCTCTCCTTCACCATCTCTGACTTGTACCTTCCCTAGCTTCCTTCATTTCTCAGGTAAAGTCCCACCTTTCCCAAGAACCCTTTCCCAGTCCTCCCTAATTTTAATGCCTTCCCTCTGAAATTTATCCTGTATATATCTGATATATACCTAGTTGCTTTCATGTCACTTCATCCATTGCACTGTGAGTTCCTTGAGAGCAAGGACTATTTTTGCCTTCATATCTCCAGTGTTTAGCACAGTGACTGGCACATTATACGTGCTTGATAAGTACTTTTGTCCCCCAATAGTGGGAAGTGGAAGAGAGAGAAAATTGATTTTGGTTCATTAAACAAATACAATGTAATTTTTAAAAGGGTTGGGTACAAAAAAATCAAGCCCCGCTGTTTATGGCAGATGGTGAACTATGAACAGACTTACTGGAAAACCTCAGCTACAATTTGGCTTCTGGCTTCTCTGTCAGAAATTATACCAAAAAAAGATTTTTAGGCTCAGAATTGTACAGCCAAAGGGACTTGTGGGACCACCTGGTCCAGCCTTTTCATTTTACAAAAGAATAGACTGAAGTCGTTTGCCCGAGGTCCATGTGTAGTAAGTGCCAGAGACGGTGTGTGACCCCAGGGCCTCTGACTCTAGACTAGAGTTCTTTCGACAGTACCAGGGAAGAACGACAGTAGTTAATAAGAAATTCAATGCCAAGCAAGCTGAAGAAATATGTGATTTTATCAGAGCGGGTAGCTCCTTCACCTATGGGGATCACAGCCCCTTCTGTGCCTCAAAAGAAAGTCCTCATGAATTGCTGTAGCTCAAAAAAGTCAGACTTCTGGTAATGAGGCTCTCTGAATTCATCAAGGCTGACAAACATATGACAAACATAAAGTCTATCAGTAGGCCTAGATTCGATGCCTTACAATTTTATAGGAACTGATGGAACCTCTAGTCTGCCGTTACTGTATTTGAGGAATCAAGATCACCACCCCAAAATGAGGCCACTGGAAAGCACACCAGACTGACCAGCTTATTTAGACTCCAGGGCAGGGGTGGGGAACCTGTGGCCTCAAGGCCACATGTGGTCCTCTAGGTCCTCAAGTGCAGCCCTTTGACTGAATCTAATCTTCACAGAACAAATCCCCTTAATAAAAGAATTTGTCCTAGAGGTTCCCCACACTGCTCCAGGGGATGAAAGCATCTGAGGAATTGTGGAGAAGTATTGAAATGTACTAGCTGTGTGACCCACGGCAAGTCACTTAACCCAGTTTTCCTCAGTTTCCTCATCTGTAAAATGAGCTGGAGAAGGAGATGGCAAACCACTCCAGTGTCCTTGCCAAGAAAACCTTAAATGGGGTCACAGAGAGTCAGACACAATTGAAAATGCCTGAACAATAGTAACAATGAACCAATACCATCTTGTATCTGAGGAATAGTGGAGAACTGAATTGGTTCTGGGGAGGGGAAAAAAGGTGAGTAAATCTCAAAAACAGATTCTAGAAACCATGGACTGGCAAATATAATATCTATCCTCACCCAATATCTACAAGAGAAGCTGAAACCTATAGCTCGAAAGTATTTGGAAAAGGAAACATTGGCCATTAGGAGACAGTATGGGTTCCCTAATTCATGCAAAACTACCCGAATATCCTTTCTGGCTGAGTGTAAAAATATTGCTTTCTCCCCTTGGTGTAATTACTTGAGAGTGAAGACAGAGCCTCAGAGCTGTACTCTCAGACAATGGCCTGGTAAAACTAGTCTGGGACCAGTTCTCATCAATGGCTACCACCTTTAGCAGTCTCATCAATCCCCTGATTTCTTCGGTCAACTTATATGTTAGAACCAGATCAATCTCCCAGGAACTTCTAGGCAAGATATATTTCCCTTGAGCTAATTCCAAATGAGCAGATCCAGAAGGACCTCATTTGAGTCTGTAGAGGCAATTCCTTTTCTCAGGTGTGGTTCAGGAGGATGCCCTCTGAGATATCCTCCAAATCTGAAATCCCAGGGATCTGGGAAGTAGTCACCATGAAGTGTCAGAGACATCTCTGACATTGGCTATCTCATGGCCTGATTTCCTCCAGTGGGTTAGTGGCAAGTGAGAAATTATGTCCTCTATACAACCATTCACTTACCCCACCCTTAAGGGATTCTTTACAATTCAGTTCTTATTGCCTGTGATTGGCATGGCTTTTGCAGAGTACTTGTTCTCTGGACTTACTGACTTCCTGTTGGATAGAGCTGAGTCCCAGCTATGTGGAATTTGAGCAGCTGGCAACTGGTAGCTTAGGGGATTTTAAGAAGACATTCAACAAAGCTGTTCTTGAAATCCTTTCGGATTAGATGGAAAGAAGTGGACTGCACAATTAGGTAGATTCTAACTTATTGAATTGCCACACCCAAAAAGTGTTGATTAATGGATCGGTGTCACCCTAGAAGGAGGCTGGGGTATGCTATAGGACTCTATTCTTGGTTGTGTGCTGTTTGACTTTTTTTTCATCATCAACTTGGATTAAGACATTGATGACAAATTTTTGGATGAAATAAAGCTGGGAGGGATAGCTAATATGTTGGAGAGCAGAATCAGGCTCCAAAACAATCTCAGCAGGCAAGAACATGGGCCAGATCCAAAACCATGAAATCTAATGAGCATTAAATATAAAATCCTGTACTTGAGCTCAAAAATTCAAATATATAAGGACAGTATGGACAAGCTATCAGCAGACAGCAGTTTGTGTGGAAAAGATGTTGGGGTTTGCAGCACTTAATGCAGCCTCCTCAAATGCTAATCTAATAGAAGTAGAGTGTCCAAATCAAAGGAGTTTTTTGTCCCACTGGAACTTGCTCTGGACCTACCACATTTAGAGCAGGGATGATTAACTTTGGATGCACAGACCCCTTCTGGGTGCAAGGGTAATTTTCAGAAGATCTGTGAATTTGGATGAGAACAAAATTACATCAACATTTTCATTAATGACTAACTGAAATTTAGTATTTCCTTCAATCATTTAAAAACTTTAGCCTGAGAAGGGGTCCATGGGCCTTATCAGACTGCCAAATGGGTCCATGACATGAAAAAGGTTAAGAACCCCTGTTTCTAGAATATTGGGCCCAGATCTGGGCATCACATTTTAAATTTTTTTATTTATTTTTATTACGAACTGGAAAATCAGGAACAAACATGAATTTTTCCACAAATAAAGGGCCAAAATGGAAATTATATGTGAAACTTTGAATTTATGATCTGTAACTCCTTTTTAGTGCAGATTAAATTTAATATGGCAGTGTCAATATTGCTCCGCTTTTTTAGAAGTCCCCTCATGAATTTCATTCTGTTCTTTTGTATATTATTAAATGTGTCATTTCATTTTCTTTCTTCTTTTTTATTAGTATCATTCCCCACTACTCTGTCCCCAATTCTTTTCCCACTCACTAAAAGCCATTCTTGTAACAGAAGTATAATCAAGCAAAACAAATTTGCATTGTAATTACAGTCATTTCTGAAAATGTATCTTTTATTCTGCATGAACAGTGTGTGAGCTCTCCACCAAGAGGTCGGAGGTATGCTGCGTCAACAGTCCTCAGAAATCATGGTTCATCTTGAATTAATCAAAATTCTTAAGTCTTGCAAAGTTGCTTTTCTTTGCTTCTCCTGGTTTTGCTCACTTCATCCTGTATTGATTCATACTGGTCTACCCATGTTTCTCTTAATCTATACTTTGTTTTTTATGACATAATGTCACATGACACCCATATACCATAATTTGTTCTGTCATTACCCAGTCAATTGATGGCCATTCACTTTGTTTTCACTTCTCTGCCACCACAAAACTGCTACTTATAAATATTTTTGTACATTTGTGTCCTTTCCTTCTGTCTTTGGGAGACAGGCCTAATAGTAGTATCACTGGGTTAGACAAAGACTATGCCCAATTTAGTGACTTTTGGGGTATAGTTCCAAATTGCTTTCCTAAATTCAGTTCACAGACCAATTCACAGCTCTACCAATAGTGCATTAATTCTAGATATCTCATTATAAGAGAGATGTTGACATGCCAGTCTGTGTCCATAGACAGTTGACCAAGGTAGAAAAGAAGCTAGAGACTGTGTTATGTAGAACATTTGAAGAAACTGGTGATATTTAGCCCAGAGAAAACTTGGAAGGGACATGATAGCTGTCTTCAAATATTTAAATGTCTATCTTGTGGGAAAAAGGCAAATATAATGCCTTCAGATCTAAGACCAATTAGTAAATGTTACAAGGAGGAAGAATTCAGCTCAATGTAAGGAAGGAATTCTAAAAGTTTGAACTACACACACACACACACACACTCACACTCACACACACACACACAAATGGGCTTCTTCATGAGGTAGTGAGTTCCTCAACACTTCAGGTGTTAAAACATAGATACGATAACTACAAGTAAAGTCATGTGTGTGCGGAAGCCAGTATGAGTTGACAAGTGCTACAAATCAGGGCCTGATCTCTTGTCTTGTTGTCTGGACTTAAGAAAGTGATGGAGAATAATGTGCTATTGATGAAGATTAAACTTAAAGATGTGACACAAGTACATTTTTTCATAGAACCTATATCTACCAACACATGCCTGAGTAGAGGTTTGCCTTTTATATTTAAATATGCAAACCCTTTGACCCAGGGATAAAGCTACAATGTCTATTCCCCAAAAAGATCAAAGAGAGAGGAAAGGGACCCATGTGTATTAAAATATTTATAATAGCTCTTTTTGGGGTGGCAAAAGACCAAAAGCAAAGAGGAGATACCCATCTTTTGGGGAATAACAAAAACAAATGATGGTATGTAAATACTATAGAATGCTATTGTACCATAAAAAATGACAAAAGGCACAATGTTAAAGAAGCCTAGGAAGATTTGTATGTATTGAAGCAAAGTGAAGTTTTGCAGAACCAGGAAAGGAATGTGTACAAGAGCAACGTGGTAAAAACAAATAACTTTGAAGACTTAAGAATTCTGATCAACACAGTGACCAACTGTGATTCCAAAGGACCAGTGCTACTCACCTCCTGACAGAGAGGTGATGAATTAAATATGCAGAATAAAACATCTTCTGATACATCAAGAATTCTTTTTGCTTGACTGTGCATATTTGTCATAAGAGTTTCCTTTCTTTTTCAGTTGGGGGAAAAGGTAGTAAGAAGGAAAGGTAAATTCATATTCATTGAAAAAAATTTAATTTGAAATTTTTTAAAAAATTATTTTCCCTCCATTGCTTTTTCACTTTAGTATATTCAGCTTTTCTGTCCTTTTGAACATTCTAATTAAAGACCATTTCCTACGAGCATATGTTCATTGGAAAAGTTGAGCTGCTGAATGGTGTCTCCTTTCAAACAAATACTTCGAAAATTGCTAAGTGTACTCCTCAGTTTTTCTGTTGAACTATTTTACAATTTTATATTTTCTTTTCTGGAAGTACTCTGGGCTTTATCTGGCATCTTCATGTATGTCTAATATGTGGATCCTGAATCTATTCCCATCACACAAATGAAAATGTACCTTAGGTTCCTACTCAGTGTTTCAGCTTGAACTTTGCCAGAGTGCATGTTCATAAAATAGTAGATGATTTCAAATTTCAACAGCGCAGTTGTTTGGAGAGACATATCCATGCCAATGAAATGTGAATGAGTCAAAATGTATTGAATAGGCATCTTGCTCAAGATGGATTTGCTTAAATGAAGTCGGAACACATGTGTATTTGATAGAAATTTATCTTCAACTTTAATCATTTTAATGGTCTGTGGAAGGGTGGTTATTTTTTCAATAAAGTGAATATTTTCTCCATTAGTGAGTTGACAGTTGATCATTTGGTCTCAGTTGCTAGGATAGAGGGGCAAAGGAAAAGCAGTGTGGTAGGTACAGTGGAAAGAAAACTGCTTTGGGAGTCGAGAAAGACTTGGAATCAAATCCTACCACTGAGACTTACTAACTGCATCCACTAAACACGTCACCCACCCCCTCTGAGCCTGATAATGATACTAACACCTGTCATGCATACTTCATAGGGTTCATGTTAGGATTGAATGAAATAAGGCATTTGAAGCACTTTGCAGGCTGTGCTTTTCAGACATTCATTGCATATTTCAGACATATCATTGCAAACCTATAAAGCACTGCAAAATACTGGTGTTTAATTATCATGCAGCAAGGTTGTGCAGAGTGCAAGAGATAAAAGCAAGGCCAAGCGTCCCATCCCTCAGGGATCTCACAGCCTTATGGGGGAGACAATATGCAACCAAGTGAGTAGAAACAAGGTACAGAATTGGTAGATTATAGATCATCTCAAGGGGAAAGATGGTAGCATTAAGGAGAACAGGAAAAGGTGTCTTGCAGAAAGTGGGATTTTAGCTGAGACTTGAAAAAAGCCAGGAGGTAGAGATGAGGAAGGAGAAAAATCCAGTCATGAGGACAGCCAGTGAAGATTCCTAGAATCAAAGATGGAATGTCTTATGAAAGGAATAGCAAAGAGGCCAGGGTCACTGGATTGAAGTGTGTGAGAGGTGGGGGGCAAGGGAGGGGAGAGAGGAGAAAAAGTATGGTTTTTAAGTCCAGAACAATAGGAGGGAGCCAGATTATGAAGGACGTGAAAAGCCTACAAGGGCATCTAGTCCAATCCCCTCATTTTACACATTGGAAAACTGAGGCCTAGAAAGTTTAAGTGAATTGCCCATGGTCACAAAGTGGTAACTAGCAGAGCTGGGATCAGAACTCAGGTCCTCTGATTCCAAATGCAGCATGTTTTCTACTGTCCCATGCTCCTTCTTCATTTTGGAAAACTGTCCTGGCAGCATGCTGTCCTGGCTACAGAGCTGACCTCTCCATCAGGTAGACAGAAGTTCACATCCAGGTGCCACGTCCCCACTGGCTGTGGTACCTTAGGGAAGTCCCATCTCCTCTAAGTATCTCAGGCAGCTGAGACTTGAAGTTGTGGAGAGGACCCAGGTCCAGCCTCCTCCTCCTCAGCTGGTGGGGGTGAAAAGAGCTTTAGTGTAGCTTGCTCAGGTTCCCAAGGAACACTTAAGTGGTACAACTAGAAACTCTTCAGCAAATCCTTCTTGGAAGGAGCCGTGACTTCTTTTTCTATGACCTTTAAGTTGCAGCCGTCTGTTGCATAACTTTTTTTGGAGAAGTCACATGGTGGAAACCTCATATTTCCTTAAATTTATTACTGTTTCTTGGTGGTCTTGAGGTTTCTTTTTTTTTAGTTCCTTTTCAAAGCAATAATCTTACTAAATTGTTTAATGTTTGTTTTCATATAGGTCAATTTAAGTTCTTATTTAGATTTATAATAGGAAATCTATAATGTCAGAGAGCAGTGAAACCTGACTAGGAAAATCAAGGATCTCAAGTGTTATGTTTCATTATAATGATGTGAAGATAATGCCTTTAGCTGCATGACCACCATATTAGCTACACACCATAAAACAATCTTTATGAAAGCAAGAGGTCAAATCCATTAAAAGCAATTATGCACCCTTTGCTGCAGCCATGCAGGGGCTTGAATATTCGAAGGAGGGCGGCTGTTTTTTGGATGGGGAGGGAGATGCTTTGTTCTTTTGGGAGAACACTGCATTTCTTGCCCTTATAAAAACAAGACTGAAGAGTGTGTCAAATAAAAATATACATCTGTTTGGAGCATAATGAGGAAAAGTTTGGGTTTTTTTTTTCAATTTTGAATCAAATAACATGGGTTCAAATCCCATTTATGATACTTCTTACCCATGTGAGCTTGGGCAGATCACTTAACGTCTCTGGACTTCAGTTTCTGATCTCAAAAATGAGGGATTTGCCTTTTCATTTTGTCCTTGTGCTCTCTCTGCCTAGCAAAATGCCTTGAACCAAGAAGGCATTTATTAAATATTTTCAAGATTAGATTACAGACTGTCAAACCAGATGATTTCCAAGGTCCTTTCTAATTCCAGATCAATGTTGTCAGAAAAACAGATGTATATATCTTTTGACCAAAATAGCAAGGAAGAAAAAATGAGACCTTATGCCTTAACTATTTTGCTACTAACAATAGTAAAACACAGTATTATACATCATTGAGAAACTCAGTTTGGCCAGAAATTTCTATACTTACTCCTGTAATACTTCTATAAAATTTGTTTGGATTATTATCTTTGTAGCAAATCTCATTTTTAGAATCAATGGTGCCCACACTCACCAGTCCCTTATTTTTAAAAATTAGAAAAACCATGGAAACAGTTCAGTCCTGTGGAAGCATGCCAGATTGAGAGGCAGAGAGACTGGGTTTAAATCTATTTTCTTTTACTACTTGTGTGACCTTGGACAAATCACTTCATCTATCTGGACCTCAGTTTCCAGTGTTAGACTAGATGGCCTCTTAATTTCCTTCTGGTTCCAAATCTATAAACCTTTGTTTTCCTGCTGCTATTGTGTATTTGTGTGTATGTGTGTGTATATGTATGTGTATACATATATGTGTATAAATATGTGTGTATACATATTGTGTGTATGTATGTGTCTTACCATGGACCAAGTCCTCCCATTAAGTAAATAACTTGTCCATCGCACATCAGAGAAATCAATGCATCTCCTGAAAGTGCCCATTTATACCTAAGAGACAACGAGCCTTCTCAGCAAAATTTGTTTTCAATTTAAGTATTACTAAACGTTTAGTTTTTAGGAATTACATGAGAAGGAAAGCCTTATTCATCACCTAATCTCCAGACCAAAGAAAGCAATAACTCCCAAAACACAAGGGAAAGATGTTAACTACACTATCCCCTTTATCTTTTACTATAATCTCATCCTTTGAATAATGTTTCTCCTGGTTGTTACATGTACTCCCTCTTACCCACACATGCCAGTAATAACCTCCCTCATTATCAGTAGCTCTAAAATCCTAGGCCTCTCCATTATCTTTCAGTCTTAGTTTCTTGCTTATTTATATAGCAACAACATAGTGTAGTCATCTACATTCCTTTGCAACAGTCGGGGATCACTTTGTCATTGACAGTGGGAAGCTTGGAACCTCACCCAGTTGGAATGCATTTTTATAAGTGCGTCTTTTGGTGGGTGTGCAAATGTCATTACTGCTGGGCATGGGGCTGCTGCCTTCAATCACCCATTATCAATCTCCTAAGAGTGTCATAGCAATTTGGCCCTCCCCATGCTCATCATATAAAGAACTTTTCAGCTCACCTTCACAGTATGGAAACATTACCCCCTGCGTTCCGGTCTGCCTCTTGCTTCTTTGTTCTTTTCTTTCTTTCCTTCTTTCTTTCTTTCCTTCTTATTTCCTTTTTTCTTTCATTTTTTCTTTCTCTTTCTTTCCTTCTTTCTTCCTTCCTCCCTTCCTTCCTTCCTTCTTTCTTTCCTTTTTCTCTTCCTTCCTTCCTTCCTTTCTCCCTTCTTTCCTTTCTTTCTTTTTCTTTCTTTCTTTTTTCTTTCCTTCTATCTTCCTTCCTCTCTTCCTTCTTTCCTTCCTTTCTTCCTTTCTTTCTTCCTTCCCTCCTTCCTTTCTTTCCTTCTTCCTTCCTTTCTTTCTTTCCTTGTATCTTTCTTCCTTCTTTCCTTCCTTCCTTCCTTCCTTCCTTCCTTCCTTCCTTCCTTCCTTCCTTCCTTCCTTTCTTTCCTTCTTTTCTTCTTTCTTTCTTTCCTTCTTTCTTTCTTAACTGAAAAGAACTTTGTTGTTAAAACAGTATAGCTTACCATGTATTTTCAACTCTGGATTAAAAATCCAGATCACATCCAGCCTTTGGCAAGTCATTCATTAGCAGACCCCTTCTAAGGCATGCCATCTAAATCTGCTAAATGATAAGGAGCAGATCTCTATCAAAACTATTTTGGATGCTAGATGCTAAATATAGGAAGAAATGCCTTTAATTTTCTGCAGTCCAAAAGTGCTTTGGACAATAGACAACGAGATAGCGTTTGACTTCTGCCAATATTCCATCACACATTCCTCATCTGTCGAAAAGGTAGTGAATGTTTTGCCATGTCCACATTCCCTTTGCTCCATTCCTTCTTCCTGATCTTACTCTTCCATGGCAAATGATTTTTTCCTCATGTTTCATTATGATAAAGTTAACACTCATAACAAATCCTAGTAAATAACCAAACCACATACTGAATAGATTTTCTATTCTTTTATTTACTAGATCTGTAAAACAATAAAATTCAAATTATACTTTGATTAAGAAATAAGATAGTTCTGCTCATCAAATGTAATTCTTTTTTAATGTTGTTTTGAGTTTTATTTCTGTTTTTGAGCCTAGGTCTCCCTATCTTGCCTAGGTTATAAGTATAGTGGCCACTCGTGAGCCAGAAGCCAGTACTAATCAGCACAGATCGGTTCCCCTTCCTTAGGCATCCTGATTGCCCTTCATGCCCAAGGGCTTCCCATATTGGTACCTGCCTTAAGTTCAGATTCCAAATTGGCTCAAAATTCCCAAGCTCAAGCAATCCATAAGCTTCAGTGCCTCCAGGAATAGGGATTACTAGCAGGAACCACTCTGCCAGGCTGTAAAATATAATTCTGAACAAATAAATAAAAAACAACAAAATACATTTGCTCTTTGACCTATTCTAAATCCACTTCCATGCTTATAAAGTCTGTTGCTTTTGCTTGTCTTATGTACACAGGGATAGGGAAAAAACGCCTACTACCAATGCAAGTAGACACCTTCCCAGTAATTTAGTGTCCTAGAGGGTTGTCTGGATAGCCCAGAGTCACAGAGCCGCCATATTTGTCGTAGCAAGACTTTCTGCTTCCAAGACCAGATCTCTATCCAGGACTCCATGCTGCTACTTTTTACAGGCACAGAGATACAGTCATATGTATATGTTTCTTTAATAACTAGCATTTATATCTACTTTAAGCATAACATCTCATTGACTATGGTTGGAGACAGTGTGCATGTTAAGCTTAATCTGCTTGTCTTATTTATTTCATTATTCCTTGGAGGGCAGGTAGTGGTTGGTGTTTTTCTTTTTTAAATACCACGATGTTCCATTTTATTAATATACCTTTGGTTTTCCAGTCACATATCAGTTGTTTCCAAGGTGGGGGGGGGGTTGTTATTATAAATAAAGCAGCTGTGGATTTTTGTAGCATAGAAGTGTCTTATCTTCACTTGAAACTAATCTCTTTAGAAAAAAGTCCCAGCATCCTAAAATCATAGATTTAGAGTTAGGAGAGACCTTAGTCCAGCCTTCTCATCTTGCAGATAAAAATAAAACTGAGGCCAAGAGAGATTAAATGACTTGCCAGAGTACATACTGGAAGTAAATAACAGAGACAGGATTCAAACCCAAGCCCCCAGACTCCAAATCCAGTATTCTTTCAACCATAGACGTGATCTTTGGGTCAAAGATTCAGTTTTGCTGCTTTTATCCTATCTTGCTGGATTACTTGCTCTTCAAAGAGCCTGCAATTCCACTAACAATGCAATAGCATGCCAATCTTCATATAATATGGCAACCAAAGGGAGGGTAGCTCTCACTCTCACTATAAATGATGCTTTTTACTTGCACAGAATGTTATACTTTTCACAATATTCAGAATAATAAAAAGGACCATTTATATAAGAATTTAAGATTGGCAAAGAGCTTTACAAATATTACTCTATCCTCAAAATAATTCTAATTCTAATAATATTATTCCCCATCATACTAGTGAAGAAAGTGAGTCATCCTTGCTTCAGTGATTTGTCCCAGCTCACATACCTGACAGGTATTGAGACAGGATTTGAACTCAAGTTTCCCTAACTCTAGGATCAGCATTCTATCCATGACTCAGCTTAGCTACCTTATCGTATGGCCATCAGGACTTCTTGTGAAAGACCTCATCTTTCTTCCTATAGAATAACGATTAAGTTGGACAGAGTTTGGAGAGGAAATCACTGGGTTTCCTTTGAGTTTTGTGTGGCTTAGTTCTTGTGGGTGGTACTGTGGATGTTGTTTTCGGATTCAGGTCTGGCATTTTGAGCAGAGAACTTCCTACTACCAACTTTTTACCCTCCTACCATTTGGTCTAAAAATGCCTGTGTTTTTAATTTTCAAATACTCAAATGGATTTGGGAACTTATTAATAAGGATGTTTCCTCTTAGCACCCATTAATGAATACACTTTTGTGTACAGAAAAGTTTGGTAGAATCTTATGATTTTAATAAAGTCAATACTAGTACTACTGCTCATAATAATCAGTCTGTTGTTGAGTTATTTTCAGTAGTGTCTGACTCTTTGTGACCCCATTTGGGGCTCCTTTGGCAAAGATACTAGAGCGATTTGCCATTTCCTTCTCTGGCTCATCTTACAGATGGGGAAACTGAGGTAAACAGGGTTAAGTGAATTGCCCAGGGTCACACAGCTAATTAAGTATATATGGTCAAATTTGAACTCAGGTCCAGCACTCTGTCCACTATGCCACCTAGCTGCCAAAACAATACTACTATTAATAATTAATCTGTCAAATTCCCTAAATTCCTATGCAAATGGTTTGCAGCCACATTTCACTTGTTTTCAACTAGCCTTGTCTCACTTTACTGATTCTGAAGTTCTTTCAGAGCTTTTATACATTTTTGTGTTTCCAAGACAAAGTAAACAAGAAAATACTTTGTAATTAAAGGATTTGTACTTTTTTGTAATTATCCTAGTTGATGGAAGTCTCTTGCTTTTTAAAAGTGAAGTTTTCACTGTGTTTGGATTTATCGTAGTGGTTTGTCCTTGAGAGAAAGAAAATGTTTTGGAAAATTGAGTTACGATAGAAAAAAAATTGAAAATTAACATTTGACGCATTTTGAGCCAGATTCTCCCCAGTGTCCAAGTCAGCTTCTAGTATGAAGTTGAGCTCTTGGGCAGGGGAAGGGGGTGCATTTATTTATTCAAAAGAACAATGGACGTGACTACAAAAATATTATAGTCTAGTGGTAACACCCACCTGCAGGCAAAAGGCCGAAATTCAAGCCTCTTTCTAATATGGCAAACTAAATGGTATATTAAGTAGGCAGGGAGTACAAAGTATGCAGACAACATAGATAATAGAAAAAATGACATGATAGCATGAAATAGAACTATGTGGAATAGTGAATTAGGTGCTGGATTTGAACTCTTAAAGATCTGCGTTCAAATGTCACCTCAGACACTAGCATGTAGCCTTGGGCAAACATTTAATTTCTCTGTGCCTCTGTTTTCTCATCTATAAAATGAGGATAATTATAGTACTAACCTCCCAGTGTTGTCTTGAGAATCAAATGAGACAATGTATGTAAAGCAGCTGTGCAGATTGAAGTGTTATGTAAATGCCATCTATTGTTATGCGTAGGATCATAGATTGAGGGTTACAATAAACCACAGAAGCCATCAAGTCTAGCCTCTTCCTTTTACAGGTGGGTAAACTGAAGGCAGGAGAGCTTAATTGACTTACCCAGGGTCACATAGCTAGTAAATGTCTGAGGCAGAATTTGAACCCAGGACCCCAAGTCCTTTGCTTCACCATGCTAGTTGTTGTCGTTGTTATCTAGGCTCAAATTCTATTTCTAACACCACCATTGCGACCTTAAACAAGGTCTTATCATCCTCTCTGAGCTTGAATTTCCAATCTGTAAAACATAGTTAGTAATATCCATGCTACCTCCCATTTCTGACATGCAAATGAGAGAATTATTTAGAGAGCTTGACAAAATGTTAGAAAGTCAGTAATCATTATTTTATTAAAAATGAATGTATTTATAGATAAACCACCAAATCAAAAAAAATTCAAGGTCCCTTTAAAATCTGAACTGCTCTGATGTATGAAATATATGCAAACATAATAGGGATGAAATATTTTGATACAACTAATTATGAATTATTCACCTAACTATTTCTCATCTCCATTACCCCAGCTCCATTCCTGTGGTAGTTTAGTAACAGAAGAACAAGGATGAATAGGAGCTAAGAAGGCATCATACATTGGGATGCACCTAAAAGGAAACACTCATAGTATATCTAGTTTCTAAGATGGAGTTAATCTTACATCTGGTGTGACTGAACTCTTTGAAGTCTGTGTGTCCAGATGTGTGTTGTGAACACGTGTGGATGTAAGTGAAGTGGATAGAAATGGGAATGCAACAGCATTGTCGCCATGTGGAATGGAAATAAATCTACTTTGCAAAGAGCTGGCCTCCTCAACAAATTCCCTTGCCCTCTCATCTTGACTTGTCTAGCTTACCTATGAGCGTGCTTTCTTTAAAAGATACAACACATCAAATTTCTAACCCTGGACACAGATTTGAAATGGGGCAATTGCCACCTTGTGGAAATTGTGCGCCCAAGATACTCTCTAGAACCTCCCAACTACCAGTCGCCTTCTCAAAGGTTTCCAGTTTTCTCTGCAGTACCACAACTCCCTTTATTAAGGGAATGTGATGGAGGAAAACAGTACATGGCAGCTTTTATCCTGTCAGGATCTGTCAATTTTCTATATTTTCTTTAAAAGAATTGGGACATTGAGTATTTTCAAACAGAAGTGAGGCCTTGAGGAGGACAAGCTGAACCCTCAGTATTGAGTTATCAGAGGACCAGGAGAGCCAAATGGCTTAAGTTAAAGACTTCCATGACGAAAGAACCAAATCTGGATTAGTAGAGATATTCTTACAGAATGGGGAAAAATTAGTACTAGAAGTGAGAGGACCAGGTAGAGTGGGCTTGTTGAGAACTGGTTGTTGTTGAGAACTTAGCTGAAGAGGACCAATGACATCAGGAAGGTGATATCTTGACCTGCAAGTGAATTGGATTTAAGTGAGGCAGAGCTGTGCAAGGTCACCAGCCTCGCTCTCCTTGGGAGCCATCTGGGTCCAGTATGGCAAGATATAAATCAAGACAACTGGAGGTGGCCCCAGATGCAGTGGGAGACCTTGGCCTTTTTTAGCAAAGGATTTTCTTGGGTCTCAGTTTATCTGAGTCAGTGTCCATTCAGTGATTAAGGTTAAGTAAGAAATGAGACAAAGAATGGCCTCTTTTACCTAGTCAAAAAAAAAATCAGTCTGGGAGGGGAAGACCCTCAAGGTTTCTGGCCAAAACAAACAATTACCATTTATACTCACTCTGAACCTACTCTGAAATGGAGGGCCCAAACAGTGACCAAGTGAGGCTTGGGCTGGGACCTTTTGTTGGCCAATCACTGAGAGCCAGTGAGAGGTCCAGTGTGGAGTGGCTAGTTAAGAACAGAGAAGGTAAGAAAAGCCAAAAGAGTGAGTAATGAAATGATCAGAGATGCTCTAAGTCTTTTTTCTCAACTTTAGCTTAGAAAAAAGATGGTTAAAAAAATTAAATAGGCTAATGTGAGGGGAAAGCCACTAAGATATTAAAAGAAGGAGCATCTCATTTTTAATCTATCAAGTAGTCTTTAATCTCAACATCTTAGCTTCAGTGGCTTCTTTTTGCCTCAAGGACAAAATACCATCTCCTCTGTTTGGCATTTTTTTAAATTAAATTAAATTTCCTTATTTTGTTGCATTTTAAGTCCCAAATTATCTCCCTCCCTTTATTCCCTCTGTACCCTGAACTAGAAAAGGCTGCCATTTGACACAGATATTTGCATTTAAAGCCTTTTATGATCTGACTAGAGCTGACCTTTCCAGACTAATTTCATATTATTCCCCCTCATATATCCTACTTCTATCCAAATTGGCCTATTTATTCTTCCCTTTTCCTGACATTCTGTCTACCTCATGCCCCTATACCTTTACCCAGCTTGTGCTCCATGTCTGGAATGCTCTCACTCCTTACTTTCAACTCTCAAACTCCCTAGTTCCCTTCAAGGTTCAGTTCAAATGCCTTGTCCAATGAGAAGCATCTCCTTAGATGGTAGTGCCCCTAGAAGTATTTTCTCTGTATTTTATAATTAGTAATCTGTGTGCATGTAGGCAATAGAATGTAAGCTCTTTGAGAGCAGGTACTGTTTCATAGAACGTCAGTTTGAGCAAAGAGAGCTTTTAAAGGCCATCTAATTCAACATTTTCATTTCACAGATGAAGAAAGTGAGTGCCAGAGGGTTTGTTGTTGTTATTCAGTTGTTTCAGTTGTGTCTGACTCTTCATGACTCTATTTGGGGTTTTCTTGGGAAAGATACTGGAATGGTTTGACATTTCCTTTTCTAGCTCATTTTACAGATGAGGAAACTGAGGCAAACAGGGTTAAGTGACTTGCCCAGGGTCACTACCTCAGAGGATTATTATGAGAATCAGGTGTAAAGTAGTTAGCGAACCATTAAGTTCTATTGAAACATAAGCTATTATTATTAGCAGTGAATAGTTCAAAGAATCTTGAGCCAGCTTTGCCCCAAGTCAGAAGAAGTTAGTGAGTGGGATTTGAACTGAAGTCCTCTTACTATAAATCCAAATCTGCCCACTATGCCATGGTCCTTTTAGTCTTTGTATCCTCAGTGCCTAGGGTAGGGACAGACATAGAGCTTTTCCTTAATAAATGTTGAATTGAATAAAAATTGCATGACCCAACATGCCAGAGCTCTGGATTCTCACTGAGGAATTTAATCAAATGAGACATGTGTAAAGTGCTTAGCCTGGCGCCTGGCACATAGTAGTTGCTATATGAGTGCATATTCTCTCCCTTTCCCTTCCCCTGCTACAAAGCTGAAATAATTTAGAGGAGACTTTTGTCTCCTCAGACTCAACTGAAGTGGGAAAATCACAAAGATTGTAGAATATAGAATTCTCCAAGCCAGTTGAGTGCTTCAGAATTTTCAGGGTCAAGCCAAAATATTCGCGTTGAAACTACATAAAATGGAAGAACGATGGATTTAAAGTCTCAGGAGCTGAGCTCAGAACTCACCTTTGACATTATGTATGTGATCTTGGTTAAGCCCTTTACCCTCTCTGGCATCAGTTTCCATAGTGGTAAATGACAGGGATGAACTACACGGCATCTAAGGCCTCTTCTAGATCCTACAGACATGGAAGCCCTCTGTCCTTCTCCATTTGGTTAAAGCTCATTTCTTGCATTTTACTTTTGCACTCTTTGGGTTCCTTTTTTACTGCAAAGGATCCTTTGGCATCTGTGAATGAAGACGAGTAAATGTGCCTATTCAATCCTTCCTGACTTCTGAGATGTCTACTTATTTAAAAGTAGAATTTTCACAGAATGATCAAAGAATGTTAATTATTCTAGCATGCTGCTAGTGGGCAAAGACACGACTTCTCAGGGAGACTGGTTGAGATAGTCCTTGAGATGAATATGTACAAGTTGGCTAGATTAGAACTTGAATTTCCATACTACATCATTCCAGAAGATTATTGCTAATTCTGGGGATAAAGGTAGGGTCAGCATTTAGAGATGGATTTATTACTCTGGTTTCTTTCCTGCGTGTATGGGCTTTTAAAAGAACATTGATAGGAAAGAGAGGAGCTTCAAAGTTCATTCCAAATCCTAAAAAGAAAGGTAGCATAGTTTAGTACAAAAGAAAACATTGGATTCAGAGTCAAAAGTAATTGTATGGAAATGTTCAGTTGTGTCTGATTTCTTCGTGACCCTATTTAGGGTTTTCTGGGTAAAGATACTGGAGTGGTTTGCCATTTCCTTCTCTAGCTTATTGTATAGATAAGGGACTGAGGCAAACAAGGTTAAGGGACTTGCCCAAGGTCACACAGCCAGTAAGTGTCTGAGGCTAGATTTGAGCTCAGGAAGACAAGTCTTCCTGATTCCAAGCCCAATGGTCTACCTACTGTGCCACCTGCTTTCCTCCATAGATGGCTTGGCTTCCTCTTTGTATGGCCTCAAGCAAGTCTTTTTGCTTCCTTGGACCCCAATTTTCTCATCTGTTAAATGAATGGGTTGGATTCCAGGATCATGGAGGGCCTGCCAGCTCAAAATTCTTTGAACTATTCACTGCTAATAATAATAGGTTACATTTGAATAGAACTAAATGGTTTGCTAACTGCTTTATACCTAATATTCACAACAGTTCTGTGAGATAGTAACACTATTTCAGTCATGTCCTACTCTCTGTGACTCCATTTGGGGTTTTCTTTGCAAAGATACTGGAGTGGCTTGCCATTTCCTTCTCTAGCTCTTTTGACAGATGAGGAAACTGAGGCAAATAGGGTAAAGTGACTTGCCCAGAGTCACACAGCTAATCAGTGTCTTAGGCCAGATTTGAACTCAGAAAGACAAATCTTCCTAACTCTGGGCGCCACCTAGCAGCCCCAAAGTGGGTAATACAAGTATTATTTTCCTTACCTTACTGATGAGCAAAAATGAAGCCCAGAGGGGCCTGCCCAAGGTGAAATATCTGGACAGAGCTGAGCTCGGAACTCAGCTCTTCCAGTGTCTAATGTACCATATTGCCTCCTCCAAAACAAATAAAAATTTTAAAAAACTATCAGTATTAATTGATGACAGATTAAGCGGCAGGCAAACATTTCATAAACATTCATAAAACAATCGTGAATCCCTAGCCCACTCTGATACCTAATTTTAATGTGGAAATGCCCCCTTGTTCTTGGAGGCCATGCAAGGGAAGTGTAAACTTTT
>CM053623.1:333884989-333949442 GCA_028646595.1 Phalanger gymnotis | reverse complement strand
TATAGGTTTATATGTGTGTATATATATACATGTATGTGTATGTATATATATATGTATGTATATGTATATATATATACACACAGAGAGAGAGTGGGCATAGGATGAGCTGAAGATGAATAAGGGATAAGAGAGGAATATATTGAGAGAGGGAGATAGGAAGAGATAGAATGGAGTACATTATCTCGCATAAAAGTGGCAAGAAAAAGCAGTTCTGTAGGTGAGGGGGAATGAGTGAATCTTGCCCTCATCAGATGTGTCCTGAAGAAGGAATACCGTACATACTCAGTTGTGTATCTTACCCCACAGGAAAGAAGGAGGAAGAAGATTAAAAAAGGGGGGATGATGGAAGGGAGGGCAGATGGGGATGAAGATAATCAAAAACAAACACTTTCGAAAAGGGACAGGGTCAAGGGAGAAAATTCAGTAAAGTGGGATAGGTTAGGAAGAAGCAAAATATAGTCTTTCACAACATGAGTATTGTGGAAGGGTTATACATAACGATATGCATGTGGCTCATGTTGAATTGCTTGACTTCTTAGGGAAGGTGGATGGGAAGGGAAGAGGGGAGAGAATTTGGAACTCAAGGTTTTAAAAAATAGATGTTCAAAAGTAAAAAAAAAGAAATGATAGGTCCTTGAGAAGAAAAACTGAGTTTGGTTTGGTTTAGGTTTTTGTTTTTGTTTTTTTGCATTTCATCGTATCCACAGTTACTTAGCACAGTGCTTAATAAATGCTTGTTGAATGCCTAAGAAAGTCTTCTACTATGGACCAAGTGACAGACTTTGTGTCTGTCATCTGAGATTCTCTGAATTGAGGATAAAGTTCAAGTCAAAAGCATTTTTAATTTCAACTAACATTCTATTAAAGTTCCATAGAATTTTCGTTTCAAAATGTACAGTAAAACTTCTAGAAGGAGTAAGTTCCCTAGAGCACAGGGACTGCCTCACTCATCTATTTGTATCCCCAGTGTCTGACACATTGGATTGTAGTAGGTGCTTAATAAATTCTTACTGATTGATTTTTAAAGACGGTGGTCATAGGATCACCTAATTTTAGAGTTGGAAGAGAGCTCAGAGACTACCTTGTCCAACCCATAGCCAACAAAGTAATCCAAGTTATACTTCCTGTTAAGTGGTCATCCAGTCTTTGCTTGAAGACCTTCAATGACAAGGAACCCACCAGCCTTTTAATTCTGTCTCCAGCTCTATCTATCTGGAGTTCCTATATAAGACAACAGAGCATGGAATTCCAGGATTGGACAGTTCCTCAAAGGCCACCTGGTCCAACAAGAATCCCATCTACAGTAGACTCAAACGAGTGATCGGCCTTTCTACCCTATTCCATTTTGAGACAGCTCTATTTCCTAGGAAATTTGTTCTGACATCAAGCCTTCATTTGTACCTTCTACCTACTGCTCCTGGTTCTTCTCTCTGGTGCCAAGCAGAACAACTCTAATCCATCAGTGTGTTTGAGCTGATCTTCTATAGAACAGACAAGCTGGTTGTTCTTCCTGAAAAGGAAAGAATGGAAAATGCAGCTAAGTTAAAGCAGGTAACCATAAGGAACTCCCAGTGTGCTTTAGGCTGTGGAATCCCATTTTCCTTTTCTATTTAAACTAAACAAAAGAAGTTTGAAAGAATTAAATTCTTGTTGATGACATCTAGGAAACTATCAAAGTGCATGTCACAGGCATGACGGCAAAGGGGGTGACTTGGTTCATAACACAAGCAACATAATTGTTAGATAATTAGGAGGTCAGGGTCAGTCTTAAGAAGGGATGTTTTGAGGGGCATGTAGTAATTAACAACCACTAGTCCTCCCTCAGTCTCTTCGGTAATGCCTGGATAATGGCCAGTGTCTTTGAATGGGAGGGATGTAATAATAAAACTGCAACTCATATTTCTATTGCATTTTCAGATTCATCAGGTACTTTCCTTAAAACCATGTGAGGTAGGCAGAGCAAGGATTTATAATATGGAGTGTGTGGAATATAAAAGGTACCCCCCTTTTAAAGATGGGAAAACTGAGGGACAAAGATGCTAAGTGATTTGCGCAAAGTCACACAACTAGACGGGATTTCTCAGACCCTAGATCCAGTGTTCTGACTCCTAAAACCTTGTCAGTCCCTTAATTGCCACTTAGTAAAGTTTTTCATCCCCCCCATATTTAAATAGGTCCTCTTACCTCAGTTCTTCCAACATATTCACTAGAAACAACTCCACTTTTGAATTTTCTGAGAGTGTGTATGTGATTTCAATTCCACATGCTCTAAGCTATGAACCACTAGGATATAGGAAAATAATTGGTTCAACAACTGTTATATTGTGGAATCATTATTTCCAATATCAGGAAACACTACTACAATCTCTAAGAGGTAAGTAATATGGGAAGATCCATTAACATTATCAGAGGAGGGGTATCTTCTTGGTCTATTTCCAAAAAGCTGCTAATCAGCCCTAAGGCAAAGTTCAAAATCAAGAATGTTCAAGCAAATTGTTCATCAGTGAGATATATCAGGTGCTGGGGCCAGGGGAAAAGATTAAAATCTTTTATGCAGAATCAGCAAATGGCATTCAACATGTTCCCTATTGACCGAGGTCAGAACTAGGAGCCATGTATGGAAGCTGCAAAGAGCTAGCTTTCAGTTAAGAATCAGAAAATTTCTCTACAATTAGTGCTGAATAGAAGGAGAAAAGCATGGTGAGATGGGGGTAGGAGTAGCCAAAAGGTTAATGGAATGCCTCCAGAGATTGTGGGTTTCTCATCACAGGAGGCCTTCAACTGAAGGCTAAATGACCACTAGTCAGAGATATTCTCGAGTGTATACTGATAAAGTATTAATTAAATTAGGTACTCCCTAAGATCTCCTCCAATCCTGAGCTTGCAATTCTGACATTCTATGAGGTCAGGAACATTAGAGGACTGAATAACCTACCCTGGGTGGCCAGATCAAAAGTAGTATTTATTCAGAATTTGGAGAGTGTCCAGCGAATGTCCTCAGAATGATGAAACTCAAGATCATACCACTTGAGGTTATATCATATCAGTTGAGGGACCTGGGATATTTATCTTGAAGGAGATTTAAGGGACAGGAGGCATAATAGATGTTTTCATGTTTAATGGGGATCTGGTGCATGTGTGCAAAGTACCTGTAATATACTTCTTCATGTGAAGGACCTGGAAGCCTACTTCCAGGGGAATAATGATGTATGTAAAGCAGATTCCTTGAAGAGGGACTATGGAGTATTTGTAGACATTGTGCTTGGGGAGAGGATCTTTGACTGGCTAGGAAGGTATTTGGAAAAACCTGTCAGTTTCAACTACGGCATTTGCCTCATTTAATTCTGGGGGATCTCAGTCATTCCTCTTCTTATGGTATCCGGTGAATGGACTAGAGTTTCAGGCTTTGAGAGTTTTGAAAGATCAAGAGAATGAGTCACAAAGGGTTTAAATAGTTGGAGTAGATGGAAGTTGCAAAGAAACAAATTTAAGCTTAATGTAAGGAACAATTTCCTCACAAGTAAAACTATCCCAAAGTGGAATGGGATACCCCAGGATGTAGTGGGTAATGCCTCACTGGAGGCTTTCAAGTATATGAAGGAGATAGATGACTACTTGTTGGGTTTATGTGGATTATATTGTTGTTCAGAGACAATATACACTAGATGGCCTCTTAGGTCTCTTTCAACTAAGAATCAGAAATTCTGAGTCAAGTTGCCAAGCCAAAGTAATGAATACCTTGAATATAGAAAGAACAGTAAAATACTATTTTTTCAGACTAAAAGTTGGTAATGTAGGAAATACCAAGAAGGATATTGCTAACTTAACAGAGAGGTTCTGGAGGCTTGAAATACCTGACTACGCAGTAGAATCTCCTCCAGTTAACTCTGGTTTAAAAGTAAAGTCTATCATGTCCAGCCCATCATGGTCCTGATAAATATGATCCATATCTCAAATAAAGGGTATATTTTGAAATTTGGATAATAGGTTTTATGCTGACCTACTTTGGTGAAATTTAAAAACCCATCAGTAACTATATCACTGTAACTATAGGCAGTGACATGTGTCTTGATGTGGGAACTGGTTTCACTCGTTCCTTTGCCTATATTAAGGCTAGCCAGAAAGAATAAAACGCCCTGCTTGACTTTCAGTGGAAATTATGCTGACCATTTTCTAATAATAAATTTTATTGATATCTTCAGTTATTACATTGTCTAAATGTTTCCCATACAAGATAAAAAAACAACAAATACTTTGATAAAATATAAAAACTTCTGCAGCCTTCAACACCCATAGATGCCTTGCCTCAGCAAACAAGCAGAAAGAAGTGTCTTCTCATAGCTCTTCTTTGAGATCATGCTTGTTCTTTGTAATTTTACCATATTCAATTTCAGTTATTTACATTCTTGTAGTCAATGCGTATTGTTTTCTTGACTCTGCTTACTTTTTTCTGCATCAGTTCATATGAATCTTTTCATGCTTCTTTGTATTCATCCTGTTCATCATTTCTTACAGCACAGTAATATTCCATCACACTTATGTATCAATTTGTTATGCCACTCCCAATCACTGGATATCAACCCAGCAGGGTTCTAGGGTACTCTAAGAGGTTTTGTGGGTATTTCTTCTCTAGTGTTGCCAGCTTGAGCCTCCATCAGCTGTGTCTTCCTCCACTTTTGTTAGGGACTAGCTATTTACCCAGTTCCATTTAATCATGTAACATTTGGCAGCTTTTAGAAAAGGATGATTATTTAAAAGATATCACAAGAATAAACATACACACACTTCTCCCAGCACCTCAGTCTTCAAAGCAAGTAGGCTTATAACTTAGATCAGATCCTACAGGGCATTGGTCCCTCCAAGTTCCTATCTGGATTCAGCCAGATGATTCCTGGATGACTTCTCATCTCAACTTCCACTGATCTAGGATCTTGCAGGTCATTTCTAAAGATCATTCCTTGCTCCTCAGGGCATCAGTGCTATGCTGGCTGCAAAACCCATCCTGGACTTCAGTTCTCAGATTCCTATGACTTGCTCACCTGACCTTTCAAGCTCCCATGGTTGGAGACTCCTTTTGCCTAAAACAGAAAAGAATGAACAAAAAGTCTGAGGACCAAGACTTACTATTACTCAGGGACACATAGCCTTAGAGGGAAAAGGTCCTAAGATTTCCTCCTCCCACCACCCATTACAACATGGCCTCTCACAAGAAGCCAACAGGACAAAGCCAAAGACAGTGAACATGAGTAGCCAAAGCTAACTCAGGCCTTTTTGAAAATGCCAATCATTGGCAGCTGGGCAGCCAATTTTTAAAAAAAATCTCCTCTCTACCCCATTGTTAGCCAACTAGAACCAGTTACCAAATGTCTACACGTGTTTCACCACCTCTCCAAAGCATTTCCCTTACATGGCATCACAACTCTCTCAGAACCAAACTCCTAGATTCTCCACATGGAGAGAGACCATCCTAGGCACTCTAGGCATGTTCCACACCCCTCTTCCAAGTGCTTTTACAATCATTTTTTACACTGGTGGATATTTTCTTTGATTTATTCCTCTCTTAAACTTTTATTCCTAAATTGAGCCTTGTTGCCAGGCCAGTCTCTTCTCCTGCTTGAAAAGTGGGCAGGTGGGTAGATGGGTGGGTGCAGTGGTTTAAACCTGGTTGCTCTTGACCTGGATCACCTCAGTTCTTGGGCTGACTTCCTCCGTGGGTTGACCCCTTCCTGGATCTTTGAAGTTCAGATATTCACGACTTTCTGTGGTACCTCAGGACGGAGCGTTAGGGACCTCATATCCCCAGGGGTTCGGGTCTCAGTGTTACAGCACTGTGCCATTGACTGCCTGCCGCCATTCCCATAAAGTCTCCACCCTGTGTTTTTCTGACCACCATGGGACCAGAAGACTCGTGGGACACAAGTGTCCTTGACCTCTTGCCCTGGGAGGTGCTGGGTCTGGATTTGCCGGGATTAGGGGGATCTTTTTCCTCTTGTCTGTGGGCAGCTGGATAATCTATTGTGACATTTCCGAATGGAAAAAGGATTTCTTGATCATTATTTGGTCTGGCATGAGCATGTGGGTTTTGCTACAGTAGGTATGTCAGGTAGTATATAGAGTAGGCATTTGTGCAGCCTGCCTCTGATTTAGGCATCCATCTTGGCAGGAAGCAATAGTGACCATTAAAAAAATTTTTTCAGAAAATCAAGGCTGAACAATTTGAGGCCAAACAATTAAGGGCAGCTAAGAAACTGTTTCTCTAAATTTCAGGCCTTGCTATAGAATGTTAGAGTCCTAAGGAATTTCAAAGAATATCTATTGTAACTCACTCATTTTTATAATTGGAGGAACTGAGGCTCAGAAGGTTGAAGCAACTTACCTAAGATGAGGCAAGCTAGTGAGAGCCAGGTCCAAGGACAGAGGATCCTTAACTCCATGACCATTGCTCTCGCAGGCTTTTTGCAGTCTTGGGTGGTTTTTTTATACATTTATTAATTAAAATATTATGCAAGTTAGTAATGACATTTTATTTCTCCCAAATGGTCTGGGAGAGACAGACATAATTTATAAAGCATCGGGCCCAATTCACAAACTAAATTAGCTTTTATTCTGTAATCTTCCGCATCCCACCTTCCACACGGGAGTTGAGCCACATAGACATCATAAAAACACCAAGTGTATGTGACAAACTAATCCAATTTTGAGTTCCTTTTTTTGTATGGACATGCAAAAAATCAATCTCTGCATTTCTATTCAAGACTCGACAGATTTCTGGTAATTAACAATATCCCTAATACTTCTAAAGTTGGCTAAGATGGTGTATAGTAGATGAATGAAGAATGGTCATTTGTACATTTGGAGTGTACTGAATCCTGTTGTTTCCTTCCAAAATAATAACTGGTATTCGTATTACATTATTGTCTCGTGTAATATCCTGGACCTATGATTTCAATGGCATAGCAAGATCCTGGAGAAGAAACAAGGCACCTACATGGTGCGGTGGCTAGAGCGCTACCCTTGCAGTCAGGGAGACCTGAGTTCAAATGCTGCCTTAGATACCTACTGGCTACATGACCCTAGAAAAGTCACCTGACCTCTGTCGGCCTCGCCTCTAAAATGGGAATGATGATAATAGCATCTATATCCTAATGTTGTTGTGAGAATAAAACGAGATATTTGTAAAGCACTTTGCAAAGCTTGAAGTGCTATATGAGTGCTTACTGGTATCATTGTTGCTCTAGCAAGGCAGTTAGGAAACAGTTCTGCAATGCAGTCTTAGCGAATTGCCCGAAGCACTGAAGAGTTGAGCAACTTTTTGGTTGTTTTTGTTGTTCTTATTCAGACGTGTCCAACTCCTCATGACCCCATTTGGGGTTTTCTTGGCAAAGATACTGGAATAGTTTGCCAATTCCTTCTCCAGCTCATTTGACAGATAAGGAAACTGAGGCAAACAGGCTTGAGTGACTCACCCAAGGTCACACAGATGGCAAGTGTCTGAGGCCAGATTTGAACTCACAGAGATGAGTCTTTCTGACTCTAGATGTGGCACTCTATTCACTGTGGCACCTGGCTGTTCCATTAAGCAACTTACCCACATTCATACAGCAATATCTACTAGAACCAAGACTTGAATCTAGGTCTTCAGTTCTCTATCCCCTTGGGCCATGCTTCCTCTCTGATATAGAGACTCTAGGTATTATTAGTTCCCCTTTTACAGATGAGAAAACTGACTCCAAGAGGTTAAGTGACTTGTCATGGTCACACAGCAAGTAAAATTTGAACCCGGGTTTTCCTGATTCTAATTCCAACATTCTGTCTGCTGTGCTACACTTGCCTTTCATTGAGTATAATGAAGGATATCTGTGTTGGTGTTGGTCATGTATTCGAGTTAGATGATCTAAGAAGTGGCTTTCATGCATAAATTCTCCAGTTCCATGTGACTGACATGGTGTCCAATTCCAAGGAGCTTATTTACATAGGAACCATTTATTATGAGGTGAACTAGAAGAAGAGCTCTTGGAAGTAGACAAGTTTCCATCTCTGAGGTAGAATTACCAGCGGCGGTCTGCTCTTAGAAATGTACTCCTGGTTGGAAATGAAATGCAAATCCAGTCCCCCACCTCTCAGCTTCCCTGTCGAAAACTCCCCAGAGGTTCAGGGCAGCCGGCTGCTTTGTATTAAGCTGGAAATTGGCTGAACACCTCAGCTACTAATGCCTCCTGTAAGAAAATGGTGGCATCTTTGGTAAAAAATTTTTTAAAAAGTCCCTGGGGAATGAGGCAACTGCTACTACTGAAACAATAAGAGATAATACAAAACACAATCTACTAATAAATGACCTTGTTTCCTTTGGGTAAATTAAAATGAACTCTCTTGTGGTATGCAAAGAAGAGATTGTCCCCTTGGCATTTGAAGCTGAGAACATTCCATCACTGTGGTTCACATGTTCATCTGGCTTTTGTCATCCAAAGACATTCACGCTCCTTTTCTATTATTTCTATGACTAAAGTTGGAATTTTAAAAATTCTTCACTGGCACATTGATAACTATTCACATATCTGCACCTGGTCATTTACATGTTTTCTCATCCCCTTAGAAGGCAAGGGATATTTTTGCTTTTCTCCCTATTCTCTGCAGTGTCTGACAAACAATAATAGCTAAGATTTATATAGCACTTACTGTGTGCCAGGCACATATGTGCCCTACTATGTGCCAAAGTTTTACAATTATGATCTCCTTTGATCTTCATAACGCCTCTGGGAGGCAGGGGGCTATTATTATCCCCGTTGTACAGATGAAGAAGTTGAAGTAAACAGAGTAAGTGAGTTGGTCAGGGCCACACAGCTAGTAAGAGTCTACAAATGGATTTGAACTCAGGTTTTCCTGACCACCACCTAGGTGCCCCAAATACTTACTGATTGCTAGTACATTTGCTAGTAAATAACCTAGTTTAAATTCATATAAAATATAGTAAAATTCCTTTTTCTAAGCTAGAAATCAAATTAGCAGTTGATTGTGCACGTGTGCAGAAAGTAGACTTTTTATGCCTGAAAGTCAAACTTCCTATCCCAAGATTATGTAAAACATGGGCTACCAACTTCCCAGGGCTTCTGTCATAGCCTTTATTCTTACGTGGGGAAAGCGCAGGAAGGATTTCAGTTTCTGTTGAACACAATCTTGTGAAAAAAAAAAACTTCTCACTGCTAGGATTTGTAGGAGCCCAGAGCTCCCTTGCTAGCCCCAGGACAAGCTCACTCATTTTTACCTTCATTTCCCTTTCTGCCAAAGGGGAATTCACTTGCCCTCACTTTCACTAGGGTGTTAGGATGTGTAATAAAGCAGTATTTCTGAGGAACACTGACCATCAATGTTCTATTGATAATAGTTTGGGTGTTTGTACCTCTTTTCAACTATACGAAACCACTCAGGGCACGCAAGACACTGAGCAATGGCCATATCCCGATCTAGATAGATTTACTTTTTCACTTAATTATAGAAAGTTCTATAAACTATTCATCACATAAAATGAAAATGAAGCTTCTATTTAGTTCAGCAAAACTGCAGGCTGAATTATCAGGGAAATGAAGATAAATTGCCTTTCATTTAAGAAGTAGCTGATTTTGGGTTTGTTATTTTTTTATCTTGTTAGTGCTTTATTGCATGTTTGCCATTCTGTCTAATGTGCACAGAACTGCTCTTTGTGGTTTTGATAATAATAAAAGCAAGTTGGGGGGGGGATTTTCTTTTTCTTCTCTAGCTTCATGCCTCTACTACCCTCCCCCTCCACCCTTTCAGCTGCCTTCCCTCCTTCCTTCCTTTTCTCCCTCCCTAAAGAAAGACCCTCTGAAAAAAAACGGGGGTAGGGGGTGGGAGGCACATGTAAAAAGATATTATTTGAATGCAGAAAGGCTCCGGCTGCTTATTACCTACAGTGTGCTAGCTATGATGAACAGACCACCAGGGTTGTGACAACTGATATAGATGCCTCCAGGGTAAAACAAAGGTTTGTATATTACACAAGCAATTTCACTGTTTTCTAAACATAGTGCCAAGTCAGTGGGAGCTGGCAGTCCACACTGTTTCAGGTTTGGGATGCTTGGATTCGAAGTGACTGCCGATTGTGGACCTTTTTATTTGTCTTCCATGGACTACGAGCAACCTAGTAACCCAGGAAAGAATTTTGCGTAGCCTTTAAAGTTGTCTTCATGGCTTCCCAAGATTACATACACAAATCACTTGACAAAAGTGGGGTGTGGGGTAAGAGTCTTGGGCATAGATAACCACACAAGACAATCGTCTTGTTCCAACCCTTAAAGAGCCCACAAAGTGAAATGTTTTATAATCCTTTTTTGTGCAGTAGTCAAGGAAGAAAAGAGTTTGGGCAAAGATTATCCAGAAGAAAGAAGGGGACTCTTTTGGGGTTCCAGCTGAAACACAATAAAGAACATAATTAACTTCACAATTCTTTGTGTTTTTCATTTGACTGCAGGGAGGAGATGAAAGAGGACTGCTAAGCCTTGCATTCCATCCCAATTACAAGAAAAATGGAAAGCTGTATGTGTCTTATACCACCAACCAAGAACGATGGGCCATTGGACCTCACGACCACATTCTTAGGGTCGTGGAATATACAGTGTCCAGGTACCATTAAAATAGCTAAGACATTAGCACCAAATCCTTCACATTTCTCCCCACTTTGGAATTTTTGTTTCAGAGGCTACAATAAAACAGTCAAAAACTTTCAAGCATCTAATGCAGATAGGTATGGTTTTGCAGAAAGTCTGCCTGTAGCTTTAAGGAGAGCATGGAAGTTTATATTTTTAGCATTCTCTACCACCAAGCTATCTTACAAATTAAATGCTTTTCCAGTGACCTAGAAAATAATGTTGCTTTTGCACCATTCTTCTTAGCTCCAATTCAAGAATTCATTTCACTGTTTGTCCCTGTTTTGGTTGTTCAGAGAGTCTAATCATAGCATTGTATCTCTCTCCATAATGCAGAAAAAATCCCCAACAAGTTGATATGAGAACAGCCCGTGTGTTCCTGGAGGTAGCCGAGCTGCACAGGAAGCATCTAGGCGGACAGCTGTTGTTTGGCCCAGATGGCTTTCTGTACATTTTCCTCGGAGATGGGATGATCACCTTGGATGACATGGAAGAAATGGATGGTTTAAGGTACACAGACTGCCAGGGTCAGGGCGCCCTTCTTTCTCCATTTGTGTTCCGCCGATTGGAAGCGCCAGTGAGTTAGGAAAGCTGCAGTTTCAGCCTTTCCTCCTTTGTTCATCACTTTATTGTCTGGTATTTGTAAAATGGGAAAGAGGGCACTTAAATTATGTCGTAAAATCATGCGGTCACAGATTTAGAGCTGGAAAGGACCTTAGAGATCATATAGTGCAAACCCCTCCATTGTACAGATGAGGAAACAGACACAGAGAGGTCAAATCAAGTCAACAATCATTTATTAAGCACCTACTATGTACCAGGTTGAGGCAGGTAGTTGGCTCAGTGGATAGAGGGCTGGGACAGAAGTCAGGAAGACCTGAATTCCAATCTGGCTTCAGACACTTACGAGCTGTGTGACCCTGGGCAAGTCACTTAATCCTGTTTGCCTCAGTTCCCTCATCCATAAAATGAACTGGAGAAGGAAATGGCAAAGCACTCCAGTATCTTTGCCAAGAAAACCCCAGTGGGGTCACGAAGAATCAGACATGACTGAATGACCAAAGAGTATGTGCCAGGCACTATGCTAAGTGCTGGGATACAAAAAGACAAACACAGTGCCTGCTTTCAAGAAGCTCACAATCTAGTAGGGGAGATCATATGCAAACAACTATGTATAAATAAGATACATACCGATACATACATACATACATACATTAGAGATAATCTCAGAGGGAAGAGTTATTGAGGTTATTGAGGACCAGGAAAAGCTTCTGGCTTATAATATAAGGTTATTATATATATATAATATATAATTATATATATGTAAATATATATATAAATATATAAATATAAATATTATATATGTTATATATAAAATATATAATTATAATATAAGGAAAAGCTTCTGGCACAAGCTAAAATTTAAATAAAGCCAGGGAATAAGAGATCTATTCAGTACATTCATAGATTCAAAGATTTGGCATGTTCTGATCACACGGTTTATTAAACATAGATTTCATTGGGAAAAAAATCAGACCAACACTCTTCTAAAGATATTCATTTCTAACCATCTGTTGGCATCCCCCTGTTTCCCTCCTCGGTCTTCAAGTGTGGACAGGGAAGGAAGTCTGCTCCCTATCTTAAAATAGTGAGGGCTTCAACTACCAGCCTCAGCCTCAGGATCTTTAAAAGGGAAATCAGGACACCAGTCAGATAGGGTTAGAGTCACAAAGCTAGTAAGTGTTTGAGGCAGGACTTGAACTCAGATCTTCCTAACCCCAACTTTATCCCTTGTCCCATCACACTGCCTCTCAGAGTCTTTGAATTAAAGAAGTTATCAAATTAGAACCATCGTTAATTATTACTTAGGTTTTCAGGTGTTTCTGGGAGATCTAGACCTCTGATTGCACTGCTATAGGGAACTCTCAGTGAGAAAACTCCCTCAACCAACATAAATTGGTACCAGCTCCGAAAGTTACACCATTAGCCTGAGGGAGGTGAGAGGCCGATTATGTGTCAGGGGCTGCATTTGAACCTAAGTTTGCTTGTCTCTAAGACCAGCTATGTATTACACCATACTGCCCCTCTACGTATGTCCGTGTATTAAAACTTTAAATTGCACTAAGACTTTTGGGACAGCTTTGATATCAAGAATCAGCACTCTCAACTTGACTTGGAGTCAGGAAAGCCTGGGTTCAAGCCCCACCTGTAACACATACTAAATGCTATATAAATAATTGTGTGGTACATTACAGACTATAGAGAAGTCACATTTATTCTGTACTTCACAGTGTGCAAAGTGTACAAAGCACTTCCATGTGAGAAGCCTGTGAAGTAGATAATGCAAATATTACTCTCTCCATTTTACAGATGAGGGGCCCCAGGCACAGCAGAGTGAAGTGATTGGCCCATAGTCACACACTTGGTCAATGACAAGGCCATCATAAATCATGAAAGGTCATGAAGTCGTTTGAACTCTGTGGGTCTCCGTTTTCTTATCTGTAAAAGGGTTTGGCTGAAGTGAATGTTAACTGAAGGGAATAAATATGAAAGGGAAAATCCTTCCAGAAAAGCCTCTTGGGGACTATCTTTCTCTAGATCTTGAAGTAGGTAAACTGGTGGAGAAGTATATGGATTCAACCATCAAAATTCAACATTGACTTAGAGATAATGAAACCATGTGCAGGATACTGTACTAGGCACTTGTAGATTGTCAAAGTTCAGAGAAGACGTAGACCCTGCCCACACCTCCCTTACAGTCTCTGGATGCAAATGTAAATATCCGTAATACTCAGTAAGTGAATGAGAGGCCTGCAAGCCAACTGCTTTGTTAGCTCCAAGTTGGGACAGCTAATTACCAACTAGAGAAGATCAAGGAAAACTCCATGAAGGGGCTAACAATGGGATGTATTTTAAAGGTTGGGTTGGACTTTTGTGGTCAGACCGAAAGAAAAATGAAAAAAGGAACCTCTTTCTGTTTTGCTATTCCTAAGCTGTCATATCCATTTGGCCTTGTCCTGCCAATCTGTAAAGTGGAAGAAAAATCTCCCCTTAGCCACTATTGTTCTGCAATGCATTTCTTGACATCATAACTATCAGACAAAAATTTCCCCTTCTTTAAATTCTCCATGTACTGTGCAACTTTGATGAATTTACCTCCAGTGAGCAAATGGTTAAGTTCACCCCTCTAGTCACCTCATTAAAGTAATTTAGGTAAAACAAATACATCCCATTTTTCAAAGAAGTTTGCACATAATTTCTATAATTAATGACTTAGAAATTCAAAGGAAATAACTAATTTTCTAATTGTTCATGAAAATCAATGGTGCCAGGTCATTTGCTTGGTGTTGAGTATGCATGCATATATAATTGTGGCACCAAGAGATGTATGGGATTTGTGGTTACAAAAACACTTTTAAACAATTATATTGTCCTCCAACTTTCTCAGTGATTTTACAGGTTCAGTGTTACGGCTGGATGTAGATACTGACATGTGTAATGTGCCTTATTCCATACCGAAGAGCAATCCACACTTTAACAGCACCAATCAGCCCCCTGAAGTATTTGCACATGGGCTCCACAATCCAGGCAGGTAAGGAAATGAACCCCAAGACTCTGATATATTGTTAGTTTCAGGAAGAAGAACATTGGCATGGGAGGAGAGATTGATCCTCTGAACCATAAAACAGCCACAAATATTGTGGGTGAAAAAGAAAGCTAGGAAGCCCTGGGATTAAATACTGCCTCTGACACCTACAGACTGTCTGACTGTGGGTCTGTAGTTGACTCCCTAAAACTTCCAGAGAAGGTGCCAGCCTGCCTTAGTAGAGGGAGTTTTCTCATCTTGAAATTTTCTACATGTAAAAAGTGTCTCTCTGAGCTCACTCTATCACAATAAGGCAGGCTGCCCCTCTCCTTCACGGTTCTAGGGGCACCCTTGAGGAGGTAGGATTTCTCTTCTCTAATACGTTTGGCTCAAGCCCCAACTTGCATGTGCCCCCTCCCCTTGTTAACCATTGGTTTAGTTCTCTATACCAATGCAATCAAAGATCCAGGCCCTATCCCATGTCCCTCCAATCAGATTTGAGGCAGCTCACTAGCTGACCAAGAGGCAAAGGTTCTCGTTTCATGTTCCTTTCTCTTACTTCAATTTTTTGAGAGAGACCCAAAATTCCGATAAAGAAGAAACCAATTTTTAAATTGCTTCGGTAAACCAGAATTTAGAAGGATCAAGGGATTCATGATGATAAAATGTTGCTATTATGTTAAGAAACATCCACATTGTTTTACAAAAAGTCTTTTGACACTTGAGTATGTCTGTTATGTTAAAAATGTGGAAATTTCCAATGGCGTAGATGGTAATCAATCGATACTTGTCTCTCTTAAGAAGCTATTATTCACATAGTCATATAAATCTTCCGCAAGGGGGTACCACACAACATATTTGTCCTCTTATTCTCTTGATATTTCATAGATACCAATGGAGCGTCTTGTTCAGTGACCTTCTAATTACTAATATCAAGTGAGTCATCACATAGGGAGACATGCTTGCTGAAGGCATAGACTGCTATCATTCAGAATATCAGTGCAAAGCCTACATCAAAGAGAGATTCTCTCATTGGCAGTGCCCATCGGATGTTACTGTCTGCATAGGGTATCATGTTGATTTCATAATGCCACAGAATGTTGCAGAGCCTACTAAATGAGATCTATAGTCATTTAAATGAGTTTGACCATGGGAGAGAAAACATTTTTTAAAAACCATATTTCTTATACAAGAAGCTGCATTCTTATAAATTCTTATAAAAGCTGCATTCTTTATAAAATTAAAAAGTTTATAAAAAAACAACATCAGTTTAATAATCACGAAAATCAACATGGCTTGCTAGAAAAAAAAGAAACGATTTGATTCATTTCCCGGAATCTGAAATTGCTATATAAATGGAATATCACTTAAGAAAGACTCATGCCAAAGTAAAAGGTGATTTTTTTCCCCCAATGAAAGATGCAAGTACTAGAAGAAATAAGGTTAAGTATTGCCTACATTATATTGAACAATAAAGAAAGGAAAATTGCATCATGTGGAATTGTTTAGTACTTTTAGGATTTGGTTTCCAAAGAAAGGCTTAGAAGATCCACTTGATACATATTTAATCAACTTATTTTCTGTTTATAAGGCAGAGCAGTATAATGAATAAAGAGTTTCAGAGTCAGGATGACCAGGGTTTAAAAGCAGACTCTGCCACATACTGGCTGTTTAATTTTGTGCAAATCGCTTGATCTCTCATGGCCCATAAGTTATAAAAATAAAAATTTTAAAAATTTAATAAGAGCTGATCTTCACTGGTAACAGAAACTCTTCACCAAAAGCTCCTTACACCAGTGAAATCCCAAGTCCGATCCAGAAGAACAAAAAGTCAGTTGTCTAAGCTGCAGAGAGGGAGCTATTTGGCAATATAAACAAAACTAATAGGATCAGAGCATCATAGATTTAGAACTAGAAGCTACCCAAGAGGTCATCTTGTACAACCCTGTTTTACAGTTGAAGATACTGAGGTCCAGAGAGGCTGTGATTTTCCAAAGGTCACGCATATAGTAAATGGTCAAGGGAGGATTCGAACTCAATTACTCTGATTCCAAAGTCATTGCTTTTTCTGCTGTCACACACTCATTATTTACACATTGACCAAATGACCATCACGTGAAATGATAATGATTCCCAAATGTATGTCCCAGCATCTGTTCTTGCCCTCTATCACCTCTTCGTCAAGAAAGAAAAAGTCCACAATTCCATTCCTTTTCAGCAAAATAGCTCATCTTAGCGTAGCATGATGGCTAGAGTCCTGGCCTCAGAGTCAGTAAGACAGCATTCATGTCCCACCTCAGATATATATATTAGCTTAGAAAAGTAGTCTTGGATAAGAAGCATGCCACCATTTGGATTTATATAGCATCTCATACAAGTGTAGCACAATATCTTACACAGAGTAAATATTTAATAAATGCTGATTGGGTTAGAATGAAACTCACATACATGTAATGCTTTAAAGTGTATAAAACATGATCCTCACAACATCCCTCTGAAGCAGGAAACGCAAGTACTGTTCTTCCCATTTGTATGGGTGAAGAAACAGAAGCTCAGAGAGGAGTAGGACAATTACAAGAATACAACCAGATATGATCACAGGAGGAGAGCAAGAACTTGCTCCAAGGCCTTCTGACTGGGTCCAGGGTCCTAGCCAATTATATGCCCCCCATTTCACTACATTGAAGCAAGTGACCAAGAGAAGAGGAGGAATGTCCCTCTCCAAAGACCTTTTAGGTCAATCAAGATGAATGAGCACATGTCTAAGCCTACATCCTTTCCTGGAGAAAACAGCTTGGCTATTGGGCAATCGAATAATCCTAGGTCAGCATCCCCATTATGGGCATAAGGAACCAATAGATGAATTTATTATCTCTTTGATATACAGATGTGCAGTGGATCGACACCCCACGGATGTCAATATCAACTTAACAATACTTTGCTCAGATTCAAATGGAAAGAACAGGTCATCAGCCAGAATCTTACAGATCATAAAAGGGAAAGACTATGGTAAGTTCAGTATAACTTAAAGATTCTGTTCTTTGTCAGTGATTTGAAGATATGGAATAAAAATGAAAAGGAAACTTTGCCCAGCAAACACACAGGAAAGCTGGAGAATAGTAGCTCTAATTAACTACCTGTGCTTAGAGAGTAGATTTTTCCGTTTTTTTTTTTTTAAGGTCCAGTGAGTCTCATAGGCCCTAAGGGTTCAATTTAGTTAATTACCTTTTCCATGCGCTAAATGGTGCCCTAGGGTCCTAAAACACTTAATGGACCTTCAAAAAGTTAGCAATTTAGAAGTTGCTCATCAGTAAAATCAAGTCTAGTAATTTTTATCTACTTAATATATGATGGGAGGAGTTATTTTGGGCATTTTAAGGAAAAATAATAAGGGCAGGTGTAATATCCCTTCCAAGTAACCCCTCAATATACAATGTCTCAGCAAATACGGAAATAATGCATAGAAAATGTGGCCGTCTGGGATGCAATTGGAAGTGGGATAATGTTAGCAAAACACATTTGTGTTGGGTGGGAAAATAGTCACTTACGTAAGTCGAGGTATTAGGACTTTTTAAGAAATGTATGTGATACAGAGAAGCAGTGCTATTCTTACTAAAAAAGAAAAGTTCCGTTTAAAACTATATGTTTGGATGAGGATGAAGCCCAAATATCAACTTACTAGACTTGATTTTTTTCTAAGTTTGATAACTTTGTTAGTTTTGAGGCAATATAACCATTTATATTATCCGTGGTTTCATCATAATGGTAACCAATCCATCCAAAACCATTTACGACATTGTGCTATTATGATTGTCTACTTTTAAATATGTGTGTTTGTGTGTATATGTATTTATGTGTGTGTGTGTATATGTATTTTTTTCCTTATAAATGTTGGGTAGCTAATCTGATAGAAAACCCACTCATCCTATTTTTCCCAGAAGGCTTTTACACAGGCATATTATTGTATTAAAATAACATTTGTCTGAAATACCGCCTCCTAATAGTGGGTCAAAATGGAATTAGTAAGAATCAAAGTTCAGCTTGATCTTTATTTTTGGCTCATTTCCATTTTCACAGAGTAAGTCACTTCCTATCTCAGAACGCCAGTTTCCTCATCTGTAAAATGAGAGGATTTGTTGAACCAATTGATCTCTAGGTGCCTTTTGCCCCAGCCCCACACACATACAATGTTTAGCATGCATATGTTTATAGTTTGTGGCTCTGTGATGATGATGACAATAGTGACATAGAAACCCCACTAGGAAATTTGGATCTAAATGTAAAGCCAAAATGTTAATTTAACAGCTGTTTTAAATTAGGAAGTTAATTGATCAAGTAATGGTGTTTTGTGCATATTAGTGTTGATTTTAAATAAAGACATGCTCGTTAATTATATCTAGTCTTATTTTAGTTTTATTAGGGATTATAAATATTGTATATTTTCCCAAAATTTTGTCAGATATCCAAAACATATACAAAAGCGCTTATAGAAAACAATGAAGCTCTATGGTCATTTTTCAATAAATGGTATTCTAGAAATGACTCAGTTTTGCTTTCATTGAGACCTTACCACAAGCTCTACATGAGTTCCCTTAGATGCTGGTAAAATGCAGGCAAGAGAAGCCTTTCTTCCATGTGGGATTTTAAAGACCTATGTTATGGTCTCTACTTCAGAATTAAAGTGCATCGTTCCATAACTCGTTGCTTCTTTCCGCTCTGTAACACATTCTCTTTATTTACTGAAATCGCATTTCATTTGATCTAATGCTGTGATAGTTTCTTTCTAGAAAGTGAGCCATCGCTCTTAGAATTCAAGCCATTCAGTAATGGGCCCCTGGTTGGTGGATTTGTTTACCGAGGTTGCCAATCTGAAAGACTCTATGGAAGTTATGTGTTTGGAGACCGGAATGGGTAGGTTTCCCCAAATGTCATTTATTCTATCTGGTAACACCTCCATGAATAGCTATCACAAAGTTTACAATTGAATATTCTAATAGGATTCTCTTTCCTGAGAATGAGGTGGGGCAATGGGGCACACAAGCCATAAAAACTACAACTGTTTCTTTTTATCTCTATTTTGGATGTAGATTCAGCTGAAGATACACACACACGCACATGCACATGTGTGCACACACACACACACACACAAACACATGTATACACACACATACACATGAAGAGATGGTCTTTAAAAATGTTCTATCCAGTGAATAAAATACGCGTGGAGACAAGCAGGGAAGTCTTGGCCAGTCTATCAACTTGTATGATTCTCCTCCTCACTCTCACAAAATACTATAAAAGGGTTCAATTGGTGGTATAAAAGAAAAACTTGGCAAGCGTGTTTTTATATGACTTCTGTCTCCATTCCATCCAGCCAACAATAACCAAGTACTCATACCGTCAAAGACACTAGACTAGGTATTATGTATGCCAAGGCAAAAATGAAGTAGTCCCTAACTTAATGAAACTGACATACAACCAGCAGAATACAACATGGACACAAAAGAAATCAGGACAAAATATTTAGCATGTAATTTCAAGAGGGAAAGAGCATGAGGTGAGGCTTCACATAGAAGGTGGTACCTGAGCTGTGTTTTGAAGGAAGAAATTAGCAATTCTAAGAAATGGATATTAAAAATTATTTTGGGGAAAAGCGAGGTCTTTATTTTTATGTCTATGCTAAATGTATATAATTAATAAATTTCTGGAACTTTGGTAAACAAGTTTCTCAATTTATAGAGGAATGAAACAAACTTAAGTTAGTTAAGCTTAAATGATTTTCGTAGCCTAATCTAGTCATCACATGGCTGATTGTAGGAGACACCACTGATGCCCAAACTGAGACCTCTAGTTTTCCTGGTGAATGGCTTTCAGATATATTAGAAAGGTGATACATTAGGTCACTAGTGAACTAGGGCGGTATACTGACCCAAGTTCTGTGTTCCCTGTTCTTCTCTCTCATTAATAAAACAACATGGATTCTAGCTCCGGAGAGGAAGTATCATGCTCTGAATAAAGGAAAAAGGGCTTTCATCCTACTGAAGTGTTCTCTTGGTACCCTCCTTCAAGCAAAGTATTCTCCTCTAAGTATTATTTTCTTCAATGTTGGCATTTCCCAGTTCCACACAGGTTAAGGGCCATTACATTAAATTCAATGAGCATGTCTTAAGTATCTACCGTGTGAAAAACATGTTTTCTGTTTTGCCTTCTATAGTCAGGGTCCACTGACATAGAAGCTTCTTCATAAAGGATTTTCTTTTCATTGTTATATCATGGCCATTTGGCAAAAAGCAACAACAGACTCCTTGGTGTGTTTCCTCTGCAGAAATTTTTTAACTCTTCAGCAGAGCCCAGGGACCAAACAGTGGCAAGAAAAACCCCTATGTCTCGGCAACGGCGGCTCTTGCAGAGGCTTCTTTTCAGGTCACATCTTAGGATTTGGAGAAGATGAATTAGGTATTGTACAAATTCGTATTATGCTACCTCCTGGCTCTCTTGCTCAAGATATTTATCGGTGTGGTTAGAAGAGCAGTTCTGATACCATTTTCCTCCATTTCCTGGAATTTTATATCCTCTAGCAAAGATGAACCTGCTTCTCTGCCATGGAGGCTAAAAGGAGCCCACTTATGATTTCACTTACAACATTTTCAGAAGTGTGACTAGGGTAGGGCAACCAGGGCTTGGTCTCAGGATGCCAATTTCCACTTCTTTCCCAGTTCACCCTTTCTCTACCTTGTGATACTCTGTCGTCCCTCTCCTACCATGAGATATGTCTAATACGCCAGAGATCTGTGATTTCAATGACAAAGGAATTTCTTCTTCCAAGTCAGATCCCCACCTGTCTATAACTAAATATTTAATTCTTCATTAATTTCTATTTTCTAATTTTTATTTAATTCTTAATTTCTAAGAGAGATTGTAATTTTCCCTGTTAAGTAAGTTTTGAACACAGATCTTACTGACTCCATATCTATCAACACAGCACACTGTCTTTCTGTTTGGGAAGAGAAAGAAAAGGTTAAATAAATAAGACATGATATCCCTGGTCCATGCAATTACGTTGCAGAAGTATTGACAGTTTTCATTGGTAAAGGGAGTTTCACAATAGGAATTCCTACGTCAGTGAAATCACAGATCCATATTGGGGGGAAAGGGATCCCTGTCTTCATGGAATGAGTTATCTATAAGCAATTGTATCTGGAAAATAACATCTTTATACGTTGCAGCCCTTTAATGATAATAACAATTATTATTATAGCATTTATATGGTGCTTTAAGGTTTGCACAGTACTTTACAAACATCTCCCTTATTATCACAATAATCATGGGAGGTAGATGCTACTTTTACCCCCATTTTAAAGATGAAGGAATTGAGGTAATCATAGGTTAGGCGACTTTCCCAAAGTCATCCAAGTAGTGAGTATCTGGGGCCAAATTCAAACTCAGGTCTTCCTGATCCCAGGTACCCCCAGATGCTCTGAAATAAGAATTTGTATATCTTTATTTTATACTTACCATATGCACATATGATTAGGCATTAGGCACCAACTAATAATAACTCTGGTTTCACTTATTGCATTTATTTCTTCAATAGGTGAAGTGTACATTTTATCGAGTAGTAAAAGCATGACCCAGACTCACAATGGAAAACTCTACAAAATTGTGGACCCCAAAAGGTAAGTAAGCATTTATTCATGTTACATGAAGCCAAAAAAATCACCCTTTTCTAAGTCATTGTCCAAGTGTATTCAGATCTCTGGGGAATTAATTAAAGTGAGTAATCTCTGATGTTAACATTTCTATCTTCACCAACTTCTACATAAAGCCTTTCCTGATCCCCTCAGCAGTTAGTGTCCTTCTCAGATTGCCTCGTATTTAACAACTTTGTATTTATTTATATTTATTCTCTTTATACCTCTATGCCCCCTCTCTCTTTTTCCCTCCTCCCTTCTTAGGTCCCAATTAGTGCAAATAAAGCATCCCCTGAAGTGGTCTCATGTATTCAAATTTGCATTATTTGAAGGTATAATTATGTAAAATATGGTAGTTGGTTCCAACCAAGTGCAGTGTGAATTTGAATGAAGTGACTAGGTTTAGGGGGTTCACTGCTTGCACTAATCAGGATCTGGCTGTATACATATGTGCATGTATGTGAATGTATGTTTGTGTGTGCATATGTCCTTGTCTCCCTCATTAGAATGTAAACTCATGAGTACAGATTTTTTCCATTCATTGTATTTGTATCCCTAGTACTTAGCACAGTGCCTAACACAAGGTAAATGCTTAATAAATACTTATTGACTGATCGGTTGGCTTTTCCACACATAGTCATGCTGTCCTTAAAAGAGACTCACAATTTCATTACCAAATCAATAGACCTGATTGATACCCACATTTAAATGGTCAGGGCTTCAAGATTAGAGCATCCTGTTTACAGGAAATAGGACTACAGTGAAGAGGGATCCTATAACTGTGGCCAGAGGTGCTGAAGAAAGATCAGAGGCAGATATTTGGCAAGTGCTATTCTCTCCTAGAAGACTTCTCAGCTAGCACACAATAATCCTCCCACTTCTCTAAAACACAGCAGTCGCCAGCAGGAGGTTGGTCTGTCTTAGTATCACTTTTTTAAAAAGTATTCGGAATAATCACTTTTCATACCTCAGCATCAGAGCCCTGTCCCAAAACCTCCTGCAAGCACTTGTGTGGGTTTCTGTGACTAAAGTGAAAACAAAAGAAGGATTTTCTTATTTCCCCTGGCAAGGGAAGACTTGAACTCTATTAAATCTCTTAAGTGTGGGTTTGGTTATTGTTTTCTGTAAGCCAAGGCTTTCCAGGGCAAATTAAAAGTCAGTCAAAGAACCATTAGCTATTGGTTAATTTAATGGACAAAATCCAAACTTTAAAAAGCTACTAAGCCTATATACTTAAACACCAATCGTGTATACAATGCAATATTTATGCAAAGTGGGGTATGGGATAGAACATCAGCCAAGAGTAACTGTTTTGTTTTCTAATTTTTTAAAGCCAGCCCTGTGATTTTATTGGTATAGGGAAGTCCTAGTAAAGAAACTCCTTTACCAATGCAGATCGGTACATGGTACATAGTCTTAGAGAATTGACTCCAGTAGTTTACTGAGAGATTAAGTCCCTTGTCAAGTGTCAAACAGCCAGTGTATTGACAGGGGTGAAATTTGAACCCAGATTTTACTGAATCCAAGGCCACCTCCATCCACTCTGATATCCTGCCTTCCACAGGGTCATTTATCCAAACTTATTAAATGATAGATCATTTGTCTGTTTGCTTTTTGATCCCAAAGAAAACTAAGTTAGACATTTCTTAGATCCTTTTGATGTGCTAAGAATCCTTAATCATAAAACAAAGAGCCAGAAGAGACCTCAGAGGCCATTCACTCCAACTCCTATCCAAATGAATTTCTCCTTCAATGTACCCTCCAAGTCATTATCCAACTTCTGCTACCTCCCAGGGCAGCCCATTGTATCATGGGATAGCTCTAATTAATAGGGGTCTTCCTTCTCCCCCTTAATCAATATTTTTTACTTCTGCCACTTCCTTCCCTTGCTCCTAGTTTTGTATTTTGGAGATAAGCACAACTAATTTAATATCTCTTTCATGTGACCACCCTTTAAATAGTTGAATGCAGATATCTTGTTTCTTTTATGCCTTCTCCTTTCCAGGCTAGTCATCCTCACATCCTTCAACCAATTCTCACACAAAAGTATTTCAAGGCTGGTTGCTATTCTCTGAACACTCTCCAACTTGTCTAAGTCTTCCCCAAAATATGGCTTCCCAAACTGAACTCAGTATTCTGGGTGTGGAGTAACTAGAGCAAAGCAAAATGGATCTCTTGCTTCCCTCATTCTGGACACTGTGTGGTCTTTCAGTATAGCCCTGGATAGAATTTGCTTTTCTTGGCCATCATGCTGTCGATTCATATTGATCTTGTGGTCCAGTATGACCCCCAAACCTTTTATCAGATGAACTGTTATCTAGGGCTACCACCTTCTACCCCACCCCCATATTGTATTTGTGAAATTGATTTTTTTAATTCAAGAGCAGAACTTTACATTTAACTTTCATATTATTAAATCTCACCTTATTAGATTTGGCCCATCAAATCTGATCTTCACGGCATTAGCAGTCCCTCTAAGTTTCATGTAATCTTCAAACCTAACAAGCTTTCATCTAATTCACTGATGAAAAAGGTGAAAAACCAAAGGACAGGGATGTATCCTTGGGATGCCCCACTAAAGAACCCCCTGCACATTGATGTTGACCCACTAAGGACTATTTTTGTATCAATTCATTCACTCAGTTCCAAAGCCACCTAATTATATCATCCAAACAATATCTCTCCATCTTATCCTTAAGCTCTGTGGGGGAAAAACACTAAATCCTTTGCTGAAATTTAAGTATATTCTGTCTGTAGCATTCCCAGGATCTAGTCTAGTTACCCTGTCAGAAAAGAAAGTGAAGTTAGCCTGGCATGACATTCTCTGGATAAATCAAGGCTGCCTTCCCTTTCTGGATGCTCACAAACCATCATTCTAGTAACGAGTTTTAGAATTTTTCCAGAGACAAAAGTCTAAATCAGTGGTCGAGAATGTCCAGGCTCTACTCTTTTCTCTTATGAAAGACCTTCCGAAGCTCTTTAATTTTCCATGATCTCTGCATGCTAGGATATAGTTTGTCCAAACTGAGTCACTCTATCTCATCTATTTGGTCAGCTTTTGGTCAGCTAGGTGGCACAATAGAACACTGGACTTGGAAACAGCAACTCATCTTTCTGAGTTCAGATGTGGCCTCAGACCTAGTTGTGTGGCCCTGGACAAGTCATTTAACCCAGTTTCCTTATCTGTAAAATGGGCTGCAGAAAGAAAAGGCAAACTACTTGGCTTTGCCAAGAAAACCCCAAATGGGTCACGAAGAGTCAGAAAAATGACTAAACAACAGCAAAGCTAGTCTCCTCACTTGCCTGCAGGTTTCCACTCCCTTCTAAATATTTTTATTCCATCTTTCCCAGTCCAAAGACTGTTTTTCCTCAAAGAGAAAATAGAACAAAGAAAAAAGACTTGAGTAGTTCACCCTTCTCACTTCTGTCCATTTGCATCATCCAAGAGCAGTGATCCTATCCTTCCTTTGATCCTTGTCTTGAACCCAACACAAACAACAGCAACTAAAAACCCCTTTTTGTTGACCTTAGAACTCCTCGGTAATCGCAGTCCGTTCTGTGCTTCGTTACTCCTGACCTTGTTCCTAGAGAACCTTGTTATTCAGATCACGATAATATTAAAGCAATACCCTGTAACACCAAATAACCAATAGCAACATGAGCACAAAACCCCAGTTAGCCAACTCTCGTTGGGCCCTAGGTGATTGACAAACTTTAGCTAGGTGCTAGAACATATCAATTCTGCTTTCTGCATCATCTTTTCTATATAAATATTTCAGCTAAATGAAGAAGGGATCATCTTTTACCTTTCTTGATTTTGGCATCCTTTAGATGACAATAAATGATTACAAACTGAAAAATCTCATAGAAATATGGACTAGTTTCTCTTTTCTGGATGACTGCTCATAAGAAAAAGTGGCATATACTTAAAGATGTTTCCTGGCTAACAAAATAGGTATCTCTCTTCCTTTTCATTCATTCCTTCAGATGACGTTTAGTAAGCATGTGCCACATACTGCATTAGACACAGGGATTATATTTCCTACCTTCAAGAAATGTCTGTTCTGTGCTGGTATAAATAACACGTGCATCAATATTGAAAATGTGTGCAAAATAAATACAATTTCAGTGGGATGGCTTTAGCAACTGGGGAGATTGGGAAAGTCTGGTATAGAAAGAAGCTAACATATTGAACCCACAGCATCTTTTCTGAAGAAAAAAGGTGCCATGAGTCTGCTTGCCAGGAAGTTCTCGGCTACTGCTAATGAGAATAATTGGTCCTGATTAGTCCACTTTTAATAGCTCCGATACATCTGTAATATCACTCATCTATCATCTGCTGGCACTCTTAATTTGTCAGTCACTGTACATTCAGTGAGATCGCTTCCCTCCCACAGCTGATGAAAAGTCCCTCGTTTCCTCCCTTTTAAGTGGAATAGCAGCCTGTCACTTGACAGAATGGAAAAACCAGCTCATTGATAACCTATTCCAGTTGGGGAACTGATTAATGCAGAATAAATCAGTAGTAATATATCCATTTCTTTGAGTTGTAAGTTTCTGTTATTCTTCATGATTTCCAGCGGTTGTGCTTAGATCAACTTCAGTTGCTTTCTCAATGGATATTCCTGCCCCCTTTTTGGAGTCCTACGTGCTGCCTGTTTGTTTCCAGGTATTCCTGTAATATTCTCCCACAGCAAAGGGGAAAATGAGATCTTGTGCTCTTTATTTGGGTTGTTTAGTCTGTTGGTGTGTGAGTCAGTGAATTTTGCACCTTAAATCCATTATTAGTATCTAATTACCAGTGTGACCTTGGTTTTGTGTTCTTCAGGCCTCCGCTAGTAGGGTGGTCTCCGAGTGACATACCTGAAAGGCCTGTCTTCCCATTAGATTGCTGTTGCCGGGGAGTTATTTCATATGTGGGGCCAGGGTTAAAATGTGTGTTTGGTTTCAGGAGGGAAGTAACCAGAGTCCGAAAGACACTGTCCTTGTACTTAGGCAAAGGCATCAATTAAAACTTCCCTGGCTTGTGGCAGAGCACCCTCGTTTGCATAAACATTGGTCAGAAACGTCATGCTGTTTTGATTTGGGGCCAGAAGTTTATTATTGTAGTATTTCTCTGCTGAGGAGCTGAAGTTCTGTATAAGCATACACTTCAGCATGTGCGCAGCATTACCCCTGAAACATTAGCCAATCGTCAGCACTGCCTTGTGCAGGTTTCCTGCCTTGGAAGAAAAAAACCCACACTCTGAGAAATTCATTATTAGCAAAATTTGAAGAAAGCTTGGCTATTTTTTCAGTGGCCCCTCTTGTTACCACAGAAATCTATCCACATTAAAGCCTTAGTTTAAATTGGCTTCCACTAGGTAATCATGAGAACTGACATTTATAAAGCTAGCTGTTTTATAGTGCTTTAGAGTCTTCAGAGCCTTTATCCTCACAGCAACCCTTCAGTGTAGGTGATATTGTTATCTCAACTTTACTGTTGAGAAAAAGAAAGCACGCATGGATTAAGTGACTTGCCCAAGGTCACACAGCTAGATCGGATTTGAACTCAAGCCTTCCTGACTCCAGGTCCAGTGCTCCATCAAATTCACTGTCTAGTTTTCTTTACAATTAATAAAAGGCAGTCTTTTCCAATTCATAAAGTAGTTAGCGTGCATTGCTTCATTTGATAATCGTGGGCCATCTGTGAAATGAGTATTACTATTATCACTTTGCCGAGGAAGAGACTAAGACTTACAGAGAAAAAGTAAGTTGCTCACCATTACACAGAAAGAAAGCTCTAAAGGTGAGATTTGAACCCAGATCTCTCCTTACTCTAGGTGTGGCCATTTTCCCACCACACAGCCTCTATCCTCTTGGCTTATCATAGTAACTAGTATTTTCAGTGTAACCTCTAAGTGAAGATTGACTAATAGCTCTGGATAAAAAATGAGATGTGGATTATTTTTATTTTTGGTCTAGATCTGTGATTTCATCATGAATATAATTGAAACTCCCTCCACCAATGTCAGTTGCAAAACATGTGTAATTAGAGTGGTCTCAGTTGTCCTGAGAGACCGAGGGCTAGGTGACTTGCTTATGGTAATATAGCTAGCAAAGGTCAGAAGCAGAAACAGAGCCTAGATCCCCAGCACTCCAAGCCTGCCCTGTTAGCCACTACCCCATGTTCCCATTATCAGCATAATTTGACGTCATCACAAAACTAATATCTGTGTCTTCAAAGGAGAACACTGACTTTAAATGAATGTTATGCCCTCCCTTCATGTTTTCATGCATGCAAGAAGGAAAAGAAGGTTGGGAGAGCCTCTAAGCCTCAAGCAACATTTAGAGTCATCTCAGAATCCCAACTCTCAAACATCAGGCCACATGGACCCTTCTTAAGTCTGTGACTATAAATGATTGATGTCAAGTGAATCCTCAGTAAAAGATAGGAGAGTTTCACCACAGAGAGAAGTACTGGTTAAATGTTTTATTATAAAATTCTAAAACTTAAAATTGAGGTGTTTAATTTTGTTTTATATTTAAAAATATAAATTACAATGCAAAAGTACTTCCAGAATTCCCTGACAGAGATAGAGGCAGGGCACCCAGAAACTTCTCAGTTTTCTTAGTATATGGTCAGTACAGTGCTGACATTAAGAAAAAGGAAGAATCTTCTCTGGATGAGAAAACTCAGGATACTTCTGGTTAGTGGGGAATAGAACCTTCTAATGGCTCTCATTCTCAAGTGTCTCATGACTATACAGGGCCAAGTAGAGTCAAGGAGAAAGCTGTCCAAAAGCATTAGGAATAGGGCCTGACCACACTTGGGATTCCCACCAGCCTCCAACGCTGTCAGACAAGCCCTGGCCTGTGTAGGAGCTTCCCTGGACTAGCAATCTTAGAGAACAAGTTGAATCAAGCACAAAAGCTCTTTCTTGACCTTCACCTATGAAGATGAACAGCAATTTGAATTTTCCTTAATCCTGTATTAAGGGACTTGGCAGAAAATGGAAAACTGTCTTTTCTAATGAAATTGAACATTGAGCTTCTGAATTTAGTACCACCGCAAACTGGTGAATCAACACGCCAACAGGAATGAATCCTACAAGTCTTAAGTGCTTTCGATGCCATCTTATCTTCCCAATCCATCATATGCAGCAGAAAATATACTGAACATGGAGTCTGAAGTCTTGGATTCAAATCATATTTCTGCCTGTTATATGATGTTAGGCAAGTCCTTTAGCATATCTGGACCTGAATTTCCTCAACTTTAAAATGAGGGGGTTGGACCAGATGGCCTCCAGAGTTCCTTCCAGCCCTAAATTTATGCTCTTCTGAACAAATATATGAAGACCTCCTTATTTACCTTCCTTAGCAGCAAGGTCCTTAGGAGACAATAAATGATGAGATTCTTAAAAGTCTTAGAAAAGACATAAATTGGCTTCTCCATTCTGGAAGGTTATTAATGAGAAGCAAATGGTACATAGGATTTTTTTTTCTGAATTAAAGAAGCTTTTAGCAAAAGTCAGATGAAGACACTTTGCTTAACCTTTCCCTTACTTCAAGTATCAGTCTATAAAATGTGCACCTGCCTCCCCTCACCGTATGCTGTGATGGTCAGTGAAATAATATACTTTGAAAGCCCTGAATTCTTCTGAGCAAAGACACCATACACATCCGAGACTGTAGTATTATTGTCTGGTCAGATATTCAGAGATCATAACCCAGGTGGCCTTCCCGCCTTTTAAGGAAGGATCTCTTAGTTTGAAGTTAGGGAAAAGTTTCCAAAGAGTTTTGAGTGATTAAGAATACATCATCTTTCAAAAGGTCCAAAGGCTCACTATTTACAACTTGTTTCTAAGTTAAAACAAATCCCACATGAAGTCATTGTCAAGTTCTCAAAGGGTGGAAACAGAACTGAGGCACAGTGTTAGCCATTCAAAGGTGTTCCTTCCAAGCAAGATTTCATCACAGCTGTGGACAAAATAGAGTTTATTTTATTTTTGCTTTGTTTCATTTTAGATGGACAGACCTAGGCAAGTCAAATGACCATCTTTGATCTTGAAATATTTGCATTGTTAGTCTTTTCCGGCATTTGCAAATCGACATTATTTTTTGGTCATGCTTGCTTTAATTGTAGACTGACAAACGTTATCACAATGCTGTTGTTCCCTGACTGTCGCAACGACCACTCCCGTGGGAGGGATAGATGTTAACACGCCTTGCAAATTCCAGGCTTGAATTTCACTTGACAAAAATGCTGTATCCAGAAAGCCCTTTGTGACCAATACCGAAAAGGGCTTCTCCCACATCCCCCACTGTCCATCCCATGAAAGCCCACCAGTGTGCAGTTGACTTATTTCTGTGTTGGCTTCATCTTATACTTGCTCCCAGAGCGCTTAATTTTTTTTCCCTCCTTTTCCAAGTTTTCCAGTTTAGTTTCTGTGTTCTGGGGCCGGCAGGCAGCCCTGCCATCCTAAAGAAAAGTCATACATAATAGAGCAGCTTTAGCCCAATAAGCCAGTCTCTCCCAATTCATCAGTCAAAGTTTTATGCAAGTGGCCTCCCCTAGGTTGATAAATTCCCACAGTGCCTGTTGACCCAGCTGCCAAGGACTCCCGCAGCAGGTGTTGTTTTCATGACCACCCTGGCAGTAATACAAACTGTTTCACAGCTCCATTGACCTCTCAGCTATTAGCAGGGATACAGGCTCCACCAGGGACTCGTTTTCAAACATGACAGGATTTCTGAAGACCAGAGGTCATAAGCAAATATAGATCCTATAAGAATACATTCAGAGTAGTCGATTTCAGGTCTAAAAGGCAAAGGGACATTTGCTGCATTATTCTTTTCACCAACTATCAAAATATCTGTTAGCATCTCTGACAGCTTATAACATTTTATTTTTTTTAAAAAATAGGCTAGAGATGATGCTGTGAGGAAGAGTTTGTTCTAAGGACTCAAATGCTCTCCAGATGTTTTCTGACATTCAGAATAGTTGAACTGAATTCCCAACCAAATGGAAGAGATCAGAAACAATTTTTTTTGCATGAATGAATTAGATATATATAGATAGGCTATATAGATAGACATCTTTGTGACTGTCTTTATCTATAATGAAGTAGCCATACTGTAGGTAGATTTAGATATAAATTTACGGACATATATATGTCCGTACATTATACAGGTGTGTATAATGTATATACATGTATAAAACAAGATGATCACCTAAGAATGACAGTATGTGTGCACATATAAAAATATGCATGTTTGTAATAGTGTATCTATATTTTTGTGCATATTCATTTATACATATATGTATCTATATGCTGAGATGCACAGACTATTTACACAAACACATCCTCAGTTTCAAAGAAAGTAGCAAATATCCCATGAAGAAATGGTTGTATCTATGTCCATTAGATTATGAGAAATGCTAGCTTACCAAGGGCATATCCGATGGAGCTGTGACATCTGACCGTCGCAGCCAAAGGGTGAAGCCAGAGTTTCGTACCACTTAGAAGTTCTTTTCAACTACCTCATTCATTTCAAATGCTGTAAGGAGACGTTGGTTCATATAGTAATTGTCTGGCTGACTATGTGAATATGATTGAGTTGTCCTTGTCAAAATGCATTTGTTAAAGAGGGCATGAAATGAAGAACATGATGCTAGTGGGAATTTTCTGCTTCTCAAATGAGGCCCCATTGGTGTTCTGAAAACTGGCCTCATTGTTCAGAGCTCTTAGTAGCATTATAAAGAACCTGCCATGATTCCTCTTTGTGGTACAATAAAGCAAATCTGGTATTACACCCCCTGAATGTCTTGGGATTATTCTGGAAGTCAACGCACCATAAGACAATGCAGTCCCTGGGTCGGAGTGCAGATTTGCCTTTCCATCCCACACGTTGAAAGTAATCCCACATGGTTTTGTGAAGGTACCTTTTAGCAAGAAAGACAAACAGTCCTAAGGCACATAACTATCTTTCTTCAGGCTGCTTCACTAGACGAGTGAGAGAAAACACTTTGAGTGAATGGCTTATTATGGCTAATATTATCAAATGAAACCGAGGATGTTATCTCAAAATTGGGGGATTTATAACAGTGTTCCTGAACTTTAAAAACGGCTTTTCTGAACACATTTATATGCCCTTTTAAAGTGCAGCCTTTTGCTTCCTTTCTTTGTGAATTATAGGCAATGTTTTTATTTCCAGTTTCAAACATCAGTGAAGTCATAAACAACCTAGGACTAATCCACTTTAAGATCTGCTGCTTTCTTTTCAAGATGGAGAGAAAGAATTTTTCAGACAAATGTTTCCAATTCTGCGAATGAAGTTTTCCAGTAAGAAATTCCCAGCTTTCTTTTTCATGAGGCTCTCCACTGGCATTAGTGAGGCTATACAACCTCTCTGATAGGGGACTATGCCCTGGCTGCCTTACATCCCCCAAAAGAAAAGCATTAAATAATGTTCCTTTCCTAAGGACCACTTAGATCCTTAGAGGTTTAGTTTTGTGAGTGATGGTACACAGTTGCATCTGAACAAAAAGAAATCCCTCTCTATTCTTTCTCCTTCCTCTTTTTACTGCATTACTCCATGGATTCATTTACCCATCAAAAGTGTCATTGCCAGCCAAGCATGGCCTACCTGTTTTGATCATTCTTTGAAGTGATTGCTCAGTCAGACACATTCATTCATAATCAGTCTGCTTACAAACTGGAAAGCCATTGAACCTTTCTTGGCCATTGTTGGAACAAGAGCAGACTTCAAAACGGGAGTGCTGAAATTCCATTTAAAGTGGAAGAAACACTTGCAACATACATAGGCATAGTTTGACTAGGCCATATTGGAAATAACTTGTTCTGTCTCTGCCTTCCGCAAAGGGTAATTCAGTCTACTGCCCTCTGGCTCCATTCGGAATCCCCTTAATCCAGAGTTATGGGCTGCCCGATCTGTCCCATACCTCTATCCTACTCTTCCTTCCCCTTGTATTTTTCTATGTGCATGTTATTCTCTTCCCTTCCCTCCTCCCATAGAAAATATGCTTCTTGAGGTCGGCGATGATTTCATTTCTGACTTGGCATCCCCAATGCATAGCATAGTGTCTGGCACATAGTAGGCAATTAATTTTTTTCATTTTTTTTCACTTACTAAGTGAATGAATGAACTACTCTTAGACATTTTAAGAATAATAACAAAAAAACATATTTTGGAACTTGTGCTTATAAAAAAATCTTTTCCAGAGAACTCTTTCAGGCAGGAGTCAGAATGTTTTGTTTTTCCTTCTTAATAAAAAGAAAAAAAAATCAAATCAGCCCCTAAAACTTCCTTTCTCCAGCTTTTCCTCTCATAGGTTCATATGTTTTAAGTGGAAAGAGGACTTTGTGGTCAGTCCATTCCCCCACCCCCAACCCACAAGTAAGAAGGGCAAAACTGAGGCACCCAGTGAGCTCAATAACCTATTGAAAGTCACACAGGTGAGCCAAGATAGAACCCAGATCTCTATACTTTCCACATCATACTACCTGCTAGTCATACTTACCTATGAGGATATGAGTATTGTGATCTTCAGAGAAGAAACACTGCAACTAAAGCTTTTGAATTTTTTGTGTGAAATTATAATTAAAATAATTATACTTTTTTCAAATTCATTATTACTAGCTTCAGTTTAAAATTAATTTTAGGATGAGATACACCCAAAGGACTTATACTATCATCAATTTTTATAGCACTAATGAATTACTAGAGAATAATAAGGTGATGGAAACATTGAAAATATATGTTGCTGCTTTCCCTATCAAATTGTAAGGTCCTTGAGGGCAGGAACTATCTTTTGCCTCTTTTCTATCCCCAACTTTTAGCATAGTGCTTGGAACATAGTAGGCACTTAACAAATATTTATTGTATTGAATTGAATTGAATTTCAGAGATTATTACATAATATAAAATAACATTCTCATCCTTATACTTTTTGAAATCTTTGTTAAAATAGAAAATTATTTGATTTTGAAAATAAAACATTGAGTAGTTTCTCATCTTGCTAAGAAATCTATCTAATGCTTTTGGTTCAGAGATCTGTTAGTCAACATGCAAAGCCATAACCAAGGAAGGACAGATTTGACCCAAAATGGTGAATTTAGAACCTACCCCACCCCTGTATTAGAGGGCTCCAATAACACTTGAAGTTTTTTGTATCAATAAATGACAATTTGGCATCTAGTTTGGAAGAATATAATTCAATTAAAACAGGAAGCCACTGGGTGAGTACCTTTCCCATTTAGTGTTATCCCTTCTCTTTCTCCTCTCCCTCAAAGCCTCCCCAACAGCAATCTTACATGGTGTCCTGAGGTCTCTGTCCTCACCAAAAGGACAACATCCCTCTACTTCAGCTGAGGAAATACTTCATGCCATTTTCCCTAAGTACAAAAATCCTTAGTTACAACTCTGTCTATAGACTAGCTGTGGGCATTAGGACTATACTACTATATGTTTTCAATTTTTCCTTAAGACTGATCTTGCATATGAAAAAATGCTCTAAATCACTATTGATTAGAGAAATGAAAATCTAAACAACTCTTAGGTATCACATCACACCTATCAGATTGGCTAACATGACAAGACAGGAAAATTATAAATGCTGGAGAAGATATGGGAAAATGGTAACACTAATGCATTGTTGGTGGAGTTGTGAACTGATCCAACCATTACGGAGAGCAATTTGGAACTATGCTCAAAGGACTATAAAAATGTGCATACCCTTTGACCAAACAATACCACTTCTAGGTCCGTATCCCAAAGAGGTCATAAAAATGAGTAAAGGACCCACACAAACAAAAATATTCATAGCAGCTCTTTATAGCAGCTAAGAACTGAAAATCAAGGGAATGTCCATCAATTGGGGAATGGCTGAACAAGTTATGGTATATGAATGAAATGGAATACTATTGTGCTATAAGAAATGATGAGCAGTCAGACTTCAGAAAATCCTAGAAAGACTGACATGAACTGATGTTGAGCGAAATAAGCAGAACCAAGAGAACATTGTACACAGTAACAGCCACATTGTATGATGACTCACTTTGATAGACGTAGCTCTTCTCAGCAATATAAATACCTAAAACAGCTCCAAAAGACTCATAATGGAAAATGCCATCCACATCTAGACAAAGAAATATGGAATCTGAATGTAGATCAAGGCATACTATTTATTCTCTTTTTTTGTTTCGTTTTGTTTTTTTTCTTTCTCATGGCTCCTCTCATCCACTCTAACTCTTCTGTACAACATGACTAATGTAAAAATATGTTTAATAAGAATGTATATGTAGAGCCCCTATTGGAGTGCACAACATCTTGGGGAGGGGGGAGGGGAGGAAGGCAGAGAAAATTTAAAACTTATAGAAGTAAATGTTGAAAACTAAAAATAAATTTGTAAAAAAAAATAAAAGAATTTACATACGGAGAAATTAGGCCAAAAAAACAGACTGATCCTGAATTTGTAGATACAGGTATAACACAAATTTGTATTTAATCGATTAGCATATATTTGTTAAACCTCTGCATTTCAGCATTAAATCTGGATACAATTTGCTTTTGCCAAATTGCCTCCTTCCTATTACTACCACCAGTCTGGTCCCAAGCTCCCTACTTTTCAGAATGTCTTAGCCATCAGTAGTATTTATGAAGTGCCCCTTATGTGCCCAAACATGTATAGTCACTGTCAGATGACAGTGTGTACTGACATGAGCTACAAAATAGAGAAGCTGGTGGATGAGCACAGTTTCAGTGCAGGGAATTTAGTTGGTTTGAGACCATTAAGAAATAGCTTTCTTACATGCCTCCGAACAGTGGCATCCAGCTTGGCTGCAATACGGCTTTGGAACATAGAAATTACATAGTCCAAACAAAGAAGAATGAGTCAATGCCACTCAATGGAGTAGAGACATAGCATAACTATGACTAACTGTAATGTGATATAATATAACATAACATGACACAATAATTATGAATAACTATAGTATTGCTATAATTTCAACTCAAGTTGTTTTTCTACTTAATAGGTGACTTAATTAATCTTTAATTATATACTTAAAGATTTTCTAGTATCATAGCAGGAAAGTTATTCTATATTATCCTTAACCTTTTTTTATGTCATGGACCCCTTTGATGGTTTGGTGAAGCCTATGACCCCCTTCCCAGAATAATGGTTTTATGTGCACAAGATAAAACGCATAGGATTGTGAAGGAAAACAATTATTTTGAAATACAGTTTTTAAAATATCTTAAAAACAAATTCAAAGACTCTGGATTAAGAATCCCTGTTCTGTATAGAAACTCTTGATTTTCAGTTGATTTTCACATTAAAGATGTGTCAGAAAATATTTTAAGTGTGTACTCATGCAGGAACTACAATGAAAAGTGGGGCATTCCACAAGTGCAGAATGCATGTAGTGCCTTCGGAAATATTGAATTTCTTGCGGCATCTTAAATATTACTTGAAAGAAACTGGCAGTACAACTGTTTTGTGGTACTGCACCACAAAATCCTAACAAGATCAAACAGCGTAGATGAGCAGCAAACCCCGGATCACATACCATGGCCAGCTCTCCAGGTATCCACAGTAGTCACCCTTTCCTCCCCAGTAAAGCAGAGTTTCATTTGGAATGGCTAGAATTTCTGGCAGCCAAAAGGAAGCTGATGGATGGTGTTGTCATCTCACAGGATGTTACAAAGTGGCCTCATAGAAAATGTGAGGGTTGTGGAATCTTAAATTCTTCTTTTCCCTGGTAAACTGATATCACAAGAAGAAAATTTGGCATGACCAGGATAGACCTTATAGATTCCCAAGGGAAGAAGTAGAAAGAAATAGTACTTTGTGTATAGTATTTACCTTAGATATTAGGTAGAAAGGAAGCAATATGAATAAAAGGAAGATTTTTAACCTAATAAATCTGTTCAAGTTTCTAATAGTGACTCCTCACTGAGGTGGAATGATCAACCTCATCCTGGGGAAAATTTCTTTTCCTAGTACTGAGCTCATACTCATTGGAAATAATTGCTGATCATAACTTTCAGGTAGGCCAACAATTCTTATATTGTCTCTCCTCGATCTGTTCTCTAGATCAGTTGTTTTTCTAATGAAATGTTTCAGATTCTCATCCATTTTGTCTAGTTCTTATTTCTTGGTGTCTTATAATGTCATTCAATTCCTCTTGCTCAATTCTAGTTTTCAAGGAGTTATTTTCTTTCTTATGATTTTGTATCTTTTTTCCAATCAGTTAACTTTCTTTTCTTAATTTTCTTGGATTGCTTTCATTTTTTTCCTAGTTTTTCCTTGATGTCTTATTTGATTTTTAATTCCTTTTTAAGTTCTTCCAAGAACCTTTGTTTGCACTTGTAACCAGTTGGTGTTACTCTTTGAGATAGGAGTGGCTTTTTTTTTCCTCACTATCTTTCTCTGAATATGAATCCAAATCTCCTTTTACACTCAAGTAACTATCTATAATCAGGTTCTTTTTCCAATAGTAGCTATCTCTAGGGTGGGGAGACAGAAGGAAAAAGGGGGAAGAATTTACATGACAGCTTTATTATATATTTAAAAGGAATAACGAGTTGTAAATAATTGCAGTTTCATGTGCAATCATCTCTTTTGTTATACTCTATTATAGAAATGCTTGTTTTATTCTGTAAATTAAAAATTAAATAAAGTTTTAACAACAGAAAGAACGGCTGGATTCAATGGTATCTAGCCCAGCTTCAGTATTACTTTAGAACATAGATTCTATACAATCCAGATAAAGAAAGAGTTTATACCGCTCAATAGAGTGGAGTCATAATGATTTTTCAACTCAAGTTCTTTTTCTATTTATTTTGTGACTTAATTATTCTTTAATGGCATACCTAAAGATTTTCTAATATCATTGCAGGAAAGTCATTTTATAACATTCTTAACCTTTTTTATGTCATGGAAAAGGCCCAGAATTACTGCCTTTAACAGACTGTTTCATCTAGGTCTATAGAGGTAAAAAAAAAAAGCCATGGTATAATATAAATAGAATCAAGGTTGGAGTCAAAAAGTTGTTGTTGCTCAGTCATTTCAGTTGTGTCCAACTCCATGTGACCCCATTTGAGGTTTTCTTGGCAGGGATACTGGAGTGGTTTGCTATTTGCTTTTCTAGCTTATTTTACATATAAGGAAACTGAGGCAAACAGGGTTAAGTGAAGTCATCTAATCCAGCCCTTTTATTTTATGGATGAGGAGATTAAGGCCCAGAGAGGTACCCCTAGGTTCTTGGCCAAAGTCACAGCTAGTTAAGGACAGAGTTTGGACTTGAACCCTGATCTTTTGACTCAAAGCCCGTGCTCTCCTCATTATACTACTTCCTCACTTACAATTGCCCAAGGACCCCCCCCCAAAAAAAATGAAACAAAGCCCCATCTGCTTTTTACTTAAATAAACTTTTATTGATATCATTTGTTTTTTAAAATCACCATACTTTCCCCCACTGTTCTTCCCTTCTCCATCTCCCTCCCTCTCCCAGAAAACCATCCAATATAACAAATAGTGTTTTTAAGACAAAAAAAGAGGAAGAATCATCAGAACTGATCAATACATTGAAAATGTCGGAAGAGATGCACAGATATGTATGTACACACAGACACACATAAATGTGTGATCCTTGTGGACCTCCCACCTTTGCGAAGGGGCGAGGCAGGTGGGGTAGGATTGCCTTCTCTTTCCATCAAGCCATGCTTGTTCTTTGTAATTTTGCATCATTCACTTTTGGTTTTATGTGTGTGTATTCCCACAACCCTCCAAAATTGACCATTTTCATCTTTTGTCATCATTACCAAATTTCAGGGTGTGAGGTGAAACCTCAATTTGCATTTCTCATATTGGTGTTTCGGAGCAGTCTTTCATGTGGTTGTTAATGCTTTGCGATTCTTTTAAAAACTGTTCCTCTCCTTTGACCACATATCTATTGGGGAATGGCTTTTGGTCACATATATGTATAATACATACATGCATATACATTCACACATATGTTAATTGTTCTAATTGGATAGGTAACTTTTACCAGAGAAATTTGATACCAAGATTTTTTCCCTTTTGGCCATTTCCCTTTTCATCCTACATGCATTAATTTTACTTGTGTAGAAATCTTTCAGTTTCATGAAATAAAAGATATCTATTTTATTTTTTAGAATTGCCTCCAATCCTTTGGTTAAGAATACCTCTCCTACCCATAGCTGTGAGAAGCGTATGATCTGTTTCTCAACTATTTTTTAAAATAGTATTATATATCCATTTAGAATATAATGTGGAAATGGTGTAAGGTATTGATCTGAGCCTAATTTTGATAAACGGCTTTCCAGTTTTCCCAGAAGTTTTTAATTAAATAGGTATTTTTTTCCTGTGTAATTTACGTCTTCCAGTTTATCACAGTTTTTGAATTCTGTTGTTACTAATTCTCCCTCATCTCGTATATTCCATTGAGCTATCGCTCTCTATTTTTAACCAATATGAGATGGTTTTGATGACTGCTACATTATAATAGAGTTCAAGGTCTCGGAAAGCCCCATCTTTTCACCCCCTATGCTTTATTCTGTACTGTAAGGCCTGCTTAGTCAGTAGTTATGATGATGCTACCCTATCTCCATGGTAGTTTTCCATAGACTTTCCATTTGATTATAGCTTTTTCTCCTTCCTTTCTTTAAACTTTTTTTAAACCTCTTGCTACTATTGTTAGAGAAATTTCACATATCCCAAAAAAGAGGAGGTAAAGTACAAAGGTAAGTTGCCACTTCTCAATCATTACTAAAAGTCATTTTCTGTAAGTCTGTAACAATGTCTTTATTTAATAACTGTGCTGAGAAATTACTCTAGGCAGAGAATGTGGTACCATAGAAAGACTATTGGAATTTAGAGACTGAGGACCTGTGTTCAAATCCCGGGTCTGCTATTTATTGTCCATGGCCTTGGACAAACATCTCAGGGCTTTCAGTTCCCTAATTTGTAATAAAGGGGCTGGACATAATGACTTCTAAGGTCCTTTCTAACTCTAATCATATGATCTACTAGTACACTGGATATTTTAATGAAAGTCTTTATAAGCGAACTTGAGTTTTTTGGTTTTTCCTTTTTTTTGCCAAAAAGGGCAAGATAGCTGACATCCCTGTGTTGGCATACATTTGGCCACATACTTTGCTTGTTATTGACTGTATTTCCCATGTTTCCATTCTTTCCTCTTTGTGGCCATGGTGAAAATTAGAAGACTCTCACTTCCCTCGTTTTAAAAAAATATTGCAAATGTTATGATCCTCTAAAATGCAGTCCAAAAGAGACAGTTGATTTGTTGAAAACTAGAGGGGGAAGGGGAAGAAGGAGGGGAAAGAGAGAGAGAGAGAGAGAGAGAGAGAGAGAGAGAGAGAGAGAGAGTGTGTGTGTGTAACAGTCTTGCACAATTTTCTACAGAGAGCCTTGTCTGTTTCTCATATCCAGTGGGATTAAGAAATACATGTTCCTGGCTTAAATAAGTGTGGGGGATATGGAGATAGCAATAAACTATTAGACCTCAGACTCCAAAACTAAAAACATGTCTGTCTAGAAAACTGCCTATTGACTTCAAATAGTAGAAATAAAGATCCTGAGGCTTTTGTTTAAATATTAAAGGAAAGTTTTCAGTGGCCTACACTATTTGTTAAACCATTCAGGCTGGTCCAGTCCTTGAATGAATGTTAAAATGTAATTAGTATGGTATACCTGATTGTATCGATTAGTCATGTACGTCAGTCAAGTCAGTCAATGTTTACTAAGCGCTTATGTGCCCGGCAATGTGCTAAATGCTGGGAGTACAAACACAGGCAAAAAGAAAGACAGTCTCTGCTCTCGCGGAGTTTACATTCTAATGTGGGAAGACAATACGTAAAAGGAAACTGAAAACATGAGCAGCAGGGCCATGGGCCGAGGGGAGAGCAAGAAGTTCAGAGAGTTGGAGCAGAGCCCCAAGAGGAATGAAGATGTGAACAAGGCTGAACAGGGCTCTTTCCTTGAAATAGCAACTCCAGGAGAAACTGACCAATCAGCGGAATGGGCTGAAGTTGGAATTTCATTATTGTCCTCATTTCAGTTGTTATTTCTGGTTACTCTCCCAGAGCCTCAGTTAGTAATACTCATGCTAGAGGAAAGAATCAGAAAATGTGTCCTTAGTTTACTTGGGAGAAGGGGGGAAGCAACAGCACAGAAAGGGCCAAGGCAGCCATGAGTTCACCTGGGAAAAGTGGGGAAGGTGTGGCCACCAGAGGAAAGAAGCTATCATGTGGAGCTTCCCATTTTAACCTAATTATTCTTGCAAACTAGGTGTTAAACTCAGTTATTTGCATGCTGCTAAATGACAAAAAGTACTGATACCACTCCTTTAAATTTCTGTACCCTAGTGGAAAATTCCAGTTGCCCTTCCCTAGTTATAACTCTAGATTTAAAGCAAAAAGAAATGGTGAGGGCCATGAGAGTTTGCTATCAAATTTTCCCAGTATATCCGATTAAATATTAAAATGTAACTAATAAAATAGGCTTTTTAAATATTCTCAAAGTATAATTATACTCAATTCCCAATGACTATAAGGGAGAGATTACTACGGATCTGTTTTGGTGAAGGTAGTTTCCACACTCAGAGTTCCTTCTATCAGTGAAATCAAAGATCCAAACAGCAATAATAAAAAGTTAATACCAAGGTTCTAGATCAGATGCAGAGTGGGGGATGCCTGTATTGCTGACAGATTCTTATGAATTATAAATAAGTAAAATAAAATAAGTATTTTATCATCCAAAATGGACTAATAATAGAGAAAATCATAAGTTCAATGAAAAAATAATTTTACCAAGAGTTGAAGGCAAAATTTCACAATAAAAAGAGCCCTTCCACAAGAATCTGCACTTTTAATTTTAATATAGCAGTAGATACATGATCTCATTAGTGGGGATAGTTCTTCCAGTGGTACAGATAACAACTCATCCATGCTTCATTATCCTTGTGGATTTTCACCCATGTCTTCCCATAAATCCTTCACAAACTGTCTATCTAATGTGCTGGAGGACTTTCCCCATATCACTGGTTCTTAACCGGATCCACAAGGGTTCCATGGATGGGGGAAAAAATCTTTATTTTCACTAACCTCTAACAGAAATTTAGCATTTCCTTTAATTTTGAAAATGGGCACCAAGCTATAGTGAAGTTAGCAGTACCTGTGACTTTGTTGCCAGTAGAAATCAGAGATACTTTAATATCTTAACATTACAGTTGTCAAAGAGATCTCAAAATATCATTTAAGCTCATCACTGCTTTAAAATTACTATAATTATTAGACCTGCTTGTACCTATATGCTAGATATACCACAAAATTTAAAAATATTTTCCTAACTCTTCTAACATACTTGGCTTCCTGTGAAATACTATGTATTTTGCTTCATGCTTTTAAGAGAAGGGTCCACAGGCTCCACCATAGTTCCAAAAGGGTCCATGACATAGCAAAGATTCAGAATCCTTCTATCCAGATAAATTAACATGTCTAGATTGTCTGAAAATTCTGTGATCCTTAGTACCCTCTGTGTCTTTTTCTACTACTCTGCTATTATCACTTCAGAAATGGAAAGAGGCCACCCAAGACTGAGGGCCATTCTGCATTTTTCTGTTTTATGGGTTGTCGTAGACAAAGAATTGATCACCTGCTGGTGAGCCCACCCATGCTGAGCCTGGTTCTCAGGCAGCAGCCACTGTACTTAACAGCCTTCCAGCTTAGTAGGACCTTCCAGGGCTTCTCCTCCACTGACATAACCATGATGAGGCAACCAAGCAGGACCTAGAGAGACTGTACTTCCAAAAACTGATGAACACAAGAAGCAGTGTGAGCAGGGGAAAGAGCACCAGATTCAGAGTAAGAGTGCCCATGTTCAAAATCCAGTTCTTATTATGTACTACCTGAGTGTCTTCTCCTCTCTGGGCCTTGGGTTCCCCATCTATAATGAGGATGGCTGACTAGATATCCTCGATGGTCCTTACAGTCTCCAAATTTATGCTTCTATGATCCTGTGTACACAAACAGGCATGGATTCACCAAATGTTAGGCATGGGGGGGGGGGAGGGAATTATTCACTTATCTGTATGAATCTAAATAATTGGGTGCTTGATGTAAATGAAACATCAGGGAAGATTAGGAACTGGCAAAGAGACAAAGGAACAATTATCCAGCTCTCCAGAAAAATGTTCTGCGGGTTTCCTTCCTTCTCTCTGATTTATCATCATCTCTCCTACCACAATTACAAGTTAGTGCTACAGCCTTCAAAATATATCCAGTTTGATTTCATCAGTGCATCTCCCCACCACATCCCACATCTGCTAAGTGATCCTTTATATCCCTTGAGCTTCACTGAATTAGGCATAGGCTGGAGGAAAGCGTTTTGGACCACAAGCTAAATGGATTGCTCATCTTCTGTCACGTGTAATCTGCACTGTACCTTTGGCCATGCTGTATCTCTGGATTCTGGCATCTAGAAAAATACAGAGCATTAGAGCTAGTTCTGCATGTAACTTACTGATCACCCCCTACGGAAAGCTCACTTGGTGCCACACATCTAGCTGGCATTTCTGTAGTGCTTTAAGGACCTCAAACCCATTGGTGAGGCTGGAGGATGTCTCCTCCAAGCATGTGAAGAATTCCCCTGACAGAATGAGCAGATAAGAACAGTTTGTTCCAACAGCCATGAAGGTGGCTGAAGCAGGCACTCTGGAGTGCTTCAAGGGATGAGAGAGGTTCTTACCTAGAACGTTGACTATGAAGAGGTGAAAGTTTTGGCCGTGACGACATCTACTCATCTAAAATGGAAATGAATTGTACTCAGTCAAAAATGAGTTTGGAACTTGCCCCAAGTCTGATTGGAGCTATATTAAATTATAATTATAATATGTATTATAATTATATATTATATGGTATATAATATATAATTATAATACATATTATAAAAACATAATGATGTGTATGTAGGTAGTTAGGTGGCATAGTAGATAGAAATATTGAACTCAGTCAGAAAGACTTGAGTTCAGTTCCTGAGCTCAGACACTAGATATTTGAGTCTGGATAAATTGCTTAATGTCTCTCAGCCTCAGTTTCCTCATCTATAAAATGGAATCATGCTAGCACCTACCTCCCAAAGTTATTGTAAGGATCAAAGGAAATACTTGGCAAACCTTAAGGTACTGTGTAAATGCTAGCTCTGAGTACTTATGTATAGTTAAGGAAGTCTTCTCCCTCAATGAAATGTACTAAGACAGATTGCCTTTGTAGAGTGTGTTTATGCATTGCTTTCATCTGTAGAAATGATTGCATAGCTATCTTCTTCTGTGTTTTGCTAGATGTCAGCCTATGTAAAGTGCTCTCAAAGCCTTAACATTTTCTAGAAACCAGATGCTATTATTGTTATTATTAATTTCAGTGCTGGACCTCTCCATACTTGGCTGGACTAATCCCTTTGGTCACAGACATGAAGACAATTACTGGTTCTATGCTCAGAACTTTTTTGCTTGCGCAGACCTGCCAGAGCATATATTCCATGGTCTCCTTCATGGCTTGATGAAGCATCAGAGAAGGACATCAGTGGAAGATGAATGTGCCTAAGGGGCCGTGTGGCATGGGAGTTAGAGTGTTCAGTGTAACCCAGCCCACCTCTCTCTCCTGATTAGTTTGGTGATCCCAGACAAGTCAATTAACCTCAGTATGCCTCTGGCAACTGCCTAGAACTTATCTCCTAATTCTTCAGGACTTCTTTGATTCTTTGATTCTTCTGTGATTATTAACTAAATTTGCCAGGTCTCCTCTGGATCTATGATCTCAGTGATGAGAGTAATCCTTCCAACGATACAGGTCTCATGCTTCCCAGCTTCTCCTGTCCAGCATCTGTCCGTGTCTTCCCATAAGTTCACCACAGGGGACCTACCCAACATGCTATAAACCTCCCTCAAGTTCTCTTCACTTTAGGAAGGACATTATTAACTAAATTCCCCAAACTGTGGAAATCATAAATCCTTTAAGGATTCTCATTTGCAAAGTTAAATACATAAACATGAATATTCATGGACTGATGAAAAGCTTTTTCAGATTTGAAAAAAAAAGGCAATTCAGAAGATCTTAGAGGTCATATTCCAATTATTCGTCTATGACAAATATAAGAGAATCTCCATCAGAACCATACTTAAACATACTGATTAACTAACAAGCATTTATTAAATACCTACTGAGAGAAATCGTTATTCCTCTATTATATTTAATAACTAATTATTGAATTAAGACCAAGGTTTTTCCCCTTTACTCTTTCCTCATCCAGAAAGCAATCAGTGTGGGAGATCTTTCTTAAAGATTTACCCAGGCCAAGATCTAATCAGACAGGAAAAGAAATCTGAAGTTTGGGCTAATGAGAGGATTCCTGCTCATTGTGTTTACTCGGACAGATCTGGGGAATTGTTGATTCTTCCTTTTGTCAGACAAGTGGTTTGGAAATTGATAAGTTTTTTGGCCACGATGTTGGTGATCCAGACACTCATTATAATACAGCCCACCCTCTCATTGTAATATTCATTCTCTCATTAATTTTAACCAATCAGAGTTGATTGCCACTCTCATGAACACCTATTCTTCCAAGGGCATATAAACTGTGAGCCTACCGCCATGAGGGGTCTTTGGTCTAAGAGAGACAGCCAAATGACCATCGTTTTATTAATAAACATGCTGGCTTTATATACAAAAATGATTAAATTGCCCAGAAACTATGTCTCTAGAACTTTATAAACATCACACTACGGTGTGTCAGGTACTGTGTTTTATGCTAGGTATACAGATAACATCCTTCGACTCGACATTTAAACCCTTCACAATCTATCTCTAGTCCACCTTTCCAGGCTGTTCAACTTTTGTTTGAACAATGCCCTCAAAGGCTACAAATTCACAGATAAACAAATACAAGATATGTAGAAAATAAATACAAATTGATGGGTGGAGTGGTCACTAAAAACCGGGAGGATCCAGAAAAAGGGTTCTTGAAGGAAGTAGCCTTCAAATTTAACTTTGAAAGAAGCTAGGTGGTGCAGTAGAAAGAGCACTGGCCTAGGAATCCGGAAGACTTATCTTCCTGAGTTCAAATCTAGCCTCAGACACATACTAGCTGTGTAACCCTGAGCAAGTCACTTAAGCCTGTTTGCCTCAGTTTCCTCATTTGTCAAATAAGCTGGAGAAGGAAGTGGCAAGCCACTATAATATCTTTGCCCAGGAAACCCCAAATGGGGTCACAAAGAGTTGGACATAACTGAGCAACAAAGGTTCTTGGGAGAGGTAATGAGGGATTTTTTTAGATATGTGTAGTTCGAGACATCTATGGGACACTCAAATAGAGATGTCAAGCAGGTAGTTGGAGATGTGGCACTGGTGCTCCAAATCAAAATGAGAGCTGAAAATGTGGATATGGGAATAATCTACATAAGGATGAGAATTCAATCCATAGGAACTGATGAGATTCTGAAAATGCAGGAAGAAAAGAGTATGGGGTCCAGGGTAAACCCTTGGGGTACACTCATTTATAGGAGGTAGGACATGGATCATGAAACTGCAAAGATCAAGAAGGCAGAAAAAGAACCCTAAAGGGGTAGTGTCAGATGCTCAGGGAGAAGAGTCTCCAGAAGGACAGAGCGGTCAACATATCAAGGAAGATCTCGAACTGTATTCCAACAGGACACAAGCCCCTTGAAATATTCAGCAGACAGAAAAATATGTCAAATACTAAGCCACATGACGACTACTGTCTATTGGCCAACCCACACTTTCCAGTCCCCAGAGCACAACCGGCACTTAATGCTTTTTCCTGCCTAAAAGGAAGTTGCCTCTCTGAGGAATCACGGGGGGAAATGATTAGGAAGGACTTGAGAATGAAAATGTAATTAATGCTAGGGAATTCCTTAGGTACTTTTCATCTAGAACCACCATTATAAAGCATAAGATCTGGGAGTCTGTGAGAGTGTCAGATGTTTTACTTGAAAAGCACACTAGAAATAGAATGCCTTTGACAGAGATGTGGTGGACGTTTGGGGGAAGGGAAGAGCCTCATGGTCTTAAGCAATTTTGCAAATAATATAATCCTCTGAGCCAGTATAGAAATAGCCCAGAGGCATCGTTTAAATTCCATATTATCCGGAGTGCTATTATCGCTGCCGTTAATATTGCCACAGGAACATAAAAAAGTAACATGTCTTAAGGGAGCTGAGTCGGCCTGGTTTAATTGGCTTGCTTATCTCTGCCCGGCTCTATAATTTACCTCTTGTGGGAGTTTTGACCTATAATTATCACCTTGTGTGTTTTCTTTGTTATGGAACTCCAGGAGTCATAGCAACAGGGCTGGTCATCCTGGGGGTGGTCATTTGGGATAGTGATGAAAACTTCTTGTTTATATTAGTTAAATGAAGGCCGCATTCTTAAGAGAGTGGGGGGCCAGGTTGCAGGGACCGATAAAAAGGGGGGAGGGGTGCTGCTCATTTTGTTCCAGAGGTTAGGTAGCAGTCAGTTGTAAGAGATGATCCCAGTCTGACTCAGAGAGAATGACTGCGTTTTATTTCAGCACCAGTGAGGTCTTCTGTAAAAAAGTTTCTTCCTACAGTGTCTCAGTTTCATCCATAAAGATCGGCAGTTGCTGAGAAATGCAAAAAAGTCTACAGCTTTAGAAATAAAAATGTTCTTACTTGCTTCCACTATTCTTCTGCCTCTATCATTAGTATTAATCATAATAATTAACTAGCATATATATCCTGAATGATTGTAATGGATGCTGTCATTTGTAATAATTAATAACTATGTGGTATTAATATTAGAACTCATATAGATAAAGTGTTGGGCTTGGCACCAGAAGGAACTGGATTCAGATTCAGTCTTGGAGGCTTACTGTGTCCCAACAAGTCATTTAAGTGCCTAAGGCGCTTCAGAGAACCTATCTGCTAGGTCCTGAAAAGATTACAATCTGCTTTAGAGAAGGAACTTCCCACACCAAGAATTCATCCACTCAGGAAATCACAGATCCTCCTCTATTCAAGAAGAGTCAACTAATACTACACATAGTGGGACTAATGTTGGGCTGCCTTCTAACATAAATTTAATAATGCATTATTAACATTGAATCAGGTTGGTATTTCCATTACCTGTTTTATATGTTGGCTGATCATAGTTAAAATAATCACGCAGATTAGCAGAAACTTGACACCCAGTTGGGTTAAACCATTGATGAGACTGAAAGAAACTTTTAAAAATAACATATAAAAATTGAAATGGCAAATTTATCCAACCATCCAGGGTCATTTCTACTTTTCATTTCTTATTAGACATTAAGTGTGGCCATGACTGGTGAAAGTTTCACAGGACACATATAAAATGTTCATAGGCCTGAAGTTTTTTTTCCCTAATTTTCTCCAAATCTCAGTTTTAATAAGTGAAATTGGCAGAAAATTATTGGCTACCAAATTTTTAAAAAGGATTAATATGATATAAATATGTTGTTAGAATCATGAAAATTGATATTTCAAAATACAGATCCTTAAACTATTTAATATATTTCCAAGAAAGTTCATGCAGTTCAAAACAGGTTTATTTCTCCTTGCTGGTAAGCATGTTTGTTTCTTTTTAATGAAAAGCTGTAAATCTTTGTGAATGGATCCCTAAAAACAAAGTTTTCTGTAGAGAACAAAATTCAAAAAGTCATATTTTTAAGTTATGAAATCATTGGCTTTCTTTCCAAAACTAGCTTTTTAAAGGAAATACAAATTCGGTATATATTTGTTTGTTTATTTGTTTTATGCAGACCTTTAATGCCTGAAGAATGCAGACCCACCATTCAGCCTGTACAGCCCCTAACATCGGAATGCTCTCGGCTTTGTAGAAATGGTTACTGCACACCTACGGGAAGTTGCTGCTGTAGTCCAGGCTGGGAGGGTGACTTCTGCAGAATCGGTTAGTATTTCACCATAACTGCAAGGGTTTGGAATAGGAATGGGGAGAAAGAGGTGGGTCTTGTGTGGGGAACAGGACTCTCACAAACTCAGTTATTCCACTCCAGTCATTTTTTTCTAGAAACTTCTAAAGTTTAAATGGCACCTGCCAATTTGCAAAAGCCTCAAAGGACACTCTTTTTCAAGACTTAAAAAAGAAACTTTTCCTTTATTTTCATGGGCTGAATTCTACATTTCTACAAGCCAGCCTTATCTGTAATGAGAGGATTGTACAGGGGATAGAATCTGACTAGAATGACTTCGAAAGTCATTTCCATTACAAAATTTAAGATTTCACACACAAGCCAACTTCTGCTTCAAAAGGTAGGAAAGTCAGTACAGTGGCCCAGCATGGTGGGTGGGTGGACTTGCTCATTTCCTACCCATTTGTTTTCCTTCCATTTAGAAAGAGAGCACAAGTGTCATATCCCTATGTTGGCTCTTCCACAAACCCAGTCATTCACTGGCACAAAGTGATACTTGGCTTGGACTTGGGGGTTACATAAAGAAAGTTCAAAAGATGTGGGCTAACATTAATGGCATGAAATTGAGGGAAAAATCACAAATATGATATCCTGTGATTTTATACATGAGAAAAGGATCCCTCTGGATAGCTCTTCCTTCCTGCTTTCTTACCTTCTTCCCATAATTTTATTTCTTTCTTCCTGGTCAAACTAATTTAATTTGGTTTTAAATTATATGCAAGAATAAATTAGCTACTACTCAGAGACTTGCAGAAATGTATGCATTTGTGTTAGACTTGAAGTCATGTGTGACTTAGAAAAGAAAAACAAACTATTAGGGGAAAAGAAGTCCAAATATTGAGGTTGAGGCTTGCCAGCAAAAATAAAACTCCTAATTTAAATTGGATTTTACTTTTATTTCACATAGAAAACTCATGAAATTACTCAAAACCTCTTTGAATGTCTTTTTTATTTATTTTAAAGATCCATTCTGTTACAGTCAATGTTACCCTAATATTTAGAATTAGATAAAATTTTAAAATGCATTATAAATGTAAGTATTGCTAATAAAAATAAATAATCAAATCGATGAATACAGTAAGGAATAAAATCTTACATAACGCCTTAGCATAAAGTTAATGACTTAGTAAGACTTAATAAGAGACAAAGAAACAAAAGTTTTGTTCTGTGATTTTTCCATGTCTGTCTAAAATTTCTCTACCTCTGGATATTTCTTCCTTCCTATTTTCTTGCCTTCTGTAGGCGTAGCACAGACCCTGGCACACAGTAAACACTTAATAAAAGCTTGGTGACTAATCGATAAAGGTTACATAGTTAAGCTAATATTCAAAACAACCTTATACTGTTCACTGTATTTCCCATTTCTTTTCTCTGTCAGAATCAATTTCAGTCCTTCCTGTAGTAATCAGTTCGTATTAGGTGCCTCGTAAGATCTGTTCTTGCTCTTCCCTTTTTTATCCTTGTTTTATGATAATGATAATGATATTTATGATAATAGCTATATACCACCTCAAATTTTATTTTGGAAACAAGGGAATAAATCCTAAATAGAAAATGCCAAAACTCATGTGAATTTCAAATTTTTAATTAACAAATTCATCTGGTGAAGTTCATTGTTTTAGCTTTTATCTACAAAGCATATAACTTCTATAGAAATAATGACTAAATAATATTTAAAAGATTGATATGCTGAACCAACTGGAGACATTTGTTACATGTAAACAAATCTGCACATTGGTATTCTTGTTCCAACAAGAGAAATGTTTGTACAAATACATCCCACTATGTTCATCTTCCCCGACTTTGGGGGAAGGAAGTATTTCACTTTTTTCTATATCATTTCCTCCCTGGATGTCAGCACCCACACTATTAGCAGCCTCCCTGAAGACTTGGTTAAAATATTTGGAAAGGCATGAATAACCTTGTCTGCAGAGTAGGAGAGTCAGTATTTAAAGAAAAGTACTATCAGAGTTTAGGGAGTATTTAATTCCCACTAAGCCCTCTCAGGGAAGATTATATTGACTCCCATCCCAAGATTTACCCTGGTAGCAAAGACAACAGTAGACACGCCTAATCTGCCTCCATTGCTATTTTCAAAGTAACTCTCAGTAGTAAAATATCTGAAGATTAGGATCAGGGTTAGGGGAGAGTAGGGGAAGAAGTCAAGTCTATGATTGGACAGAAGGTGTTGTCACAGCCAGCCTTTGACTACCTACCCCCATGAATGGGAACAGAGGCTTGGAGAAATGCAAACGCCTCTGCTTTTGGCTTTAAAGTTTAATTTGAAAAATCTAGCACACAGTTGAATAACTAGTCCCTCAGTGTCCCAACAGGGAGAAAAAAGGAATTTCTTTGTGGAGACCTAAGCCTCCATTAGAAGAGGCAGTTGATTTACTAGGGGGATTTGTTTAGGGGAAGGGAAGTTCCTCAGTGAATCTTCCTTCTTCAGAAATAGCTACACGGTTCTAAAATAATTTTTTACTGTGCACGAGGACACATACCTTGTATTCTCAACAGTTTGGGAGGCTGGTGAATCTTTTGACCTAAGGATTTTTGAGCTGCAGTGGCCTGTGCCAGCTGGGTGTCCATAGTAAGTTGAACATTAATATGGTGAGACCCTGGGACCAGTTGGCCACCAGGTTGCTAAGGAGGAAAGCTCCCATGGTGATCAATGGAATCGGGCCCATGAGTAGCTGTTGTAGGTCCTGCCTGGGCTAGGTAGAGAGATACACAGCCTAAATCCCTAAGGTAAAAAAAGTTAATAATTTCGAATCGCAAGACCCCATTTGTATGTTTTGGAGACAATCTCCTATCAACAGTGAGTTTCTGTTGCTCTATTTCTATATTCATAGAATTTGCTTTCCTTCCTTTTATTTTCCAGCAAAATGTGAACCAGCCTGTCGCCACGGAGGAGTTTGCGTTCGACCAAATAAGTGCCTGTGTAAAAAAGGATACCTGGGACCTCAGTGTGAACAAGTGGATAGAAACATCCGCAGAGTGACCAGGGCAGGTATTCTCGATCACATCATTGACATGACATCCTATTTGCTGGATCTAACAAGTTACATTGTATAGTTTCGGGGACTTTTTGGATTCTCCATCCTGATGGGCATTTATTTTTAATCCTGTCATTTAAAAAAAAAGAAACAAAATGAAAAGACTGTTATCCTGCTACAAACTCCTGTGATTTCATTTCCTTTTTTATTAATTTAAAAAATCATTTCCACAAACATGCAGATACTGTGTGTGTATGTATGCTTTCTGTGTATGTGTATATATATGTATATATGTTATATATATCATAATATATATATGCACACACACATGTGTACACACACTCATCCATTCCCTACCCTCAACCCCACAAGTGTGGCTGCTTCCTGGTGGATTTTTTTTAAAACTACGTTTCTTTTTATGGAGTAGTTAATACAGTGAATCCACTGTATACTGAGAAAGGACAATTTTTATGTCACCAGAATAGATTCTTTGACATCCTAGCCATTTCATGTCTGTAATAACTAAGAACAATTTTTAAGATGGAGTTTTGAAACATTACACTATATAAACTGATGGATTTAATCTTTTTTTAAAAAAAAGGCAACATTTTAAAATAGGACTATATGATGAGATAATGTTTCAGAACTCCTTGATGCATTTCTAAATGGGCAACTTGATATAAAAGTGTAATCTTCACCTTCATCAATGTATTGCATTACAGAATGTTATGCACTTACCTTTTTATTGGCATAGAAATCGGGTTACCCCAGCTTAATCTCAAGATTGTTTTCCAGTGTTTTATAATTAAATTATATCAGCATATTTCAAAACCAATCATCCTAAAAGGTCTGTTTTTTATTGTATATTTTATTTAACAATAGGCACTGGGTTCATGTTACATATTTATATTATTTTATTTTATTTTTATAATATAGACATCACCTAGATGAAACCGCTTTACCATGTCCTGTAAAATACTAAAGTTACATTTTTCACCAACTTAATTGGAATGACGGGGAGTGAGAGAGCAAACACGCTCTTTAATGTGCTGTGGATCTAAGCTAGCCATGTATCCTTGGGTCAACATGTAATCATTCACGACGGGATGAAAAAAAGCAAGAAAACAACCAGTCATTATAAAATTCCAGCATTAAACATTTGTAAAGTGCTTTTCACCATAGCAGGACTGTCCAGATTGTATGGGATTAGAACTGTGTCGATTTCACACTGCATGGAACTCTCCTGGAGAAGAGCTTGTCCTGAACCAATCCTGGAAAGCTCTTTACATAACGAATTCTTGCCAAATAGGACTTTTCATGTAAGTGTCCCTCCAGGATGCCATGGAAACCTTCACTTTGGTTAATGTATCAATAAATCTTCTGTAAATGTATTGTTCAGATTTTTAAAGAAATGAAATACTCTAATTTAAACCTGAGAAAGACATCTTCTGACTGGTTGGCCTTTTCTTAATGGTTTTTAAGTGGCCAGTTTGCCACGTTTGGATTGTAATAATAGATTAGGTTTCTTTGCACTACTGAAAAAAAAATCTACTCATGATGAGCACACTCCCACCTTGGTGTCTCTATAAACACCTGTTCCTTCTGAGTCCTGGATACTGTATTGTAAATTAGGCAACGCAGACTGGCTTTTCAAATGTGCTCCATTTCTCACCTTTAGAAAAATAAGCCTTGATTGGGGTAGAGAGGGGGTGGTGGAGGAGGAGGAGGGGAGAGTGAGGAACAGCATCTTAGTAGGCGGTATTTCTCTGTTGTTTTAAAGTGAGAGCTCTGTAATTAAAGCCAGGGAGCATTTATAACTAGACCACAATGCAAAAGGATGCGTTAAGTCCTCTGCATTTGTCTCCCATATATGATTGCTTCAGTTTCCAGTGACCTCATGGCAAATGGAAATTGGTTGAGAAATCTTGGTCCAGTGCTTCGTGAACAATACCCTGCATTAAAAAGTGCATGCATAATTTTGCACGATTTAGATTCAATTGACAGTCTATTCAAAGAAGTCTTGGGATTAAATGAGCATGGAGACCAAATTGCCCTCTTACCCCAGAAAAGGGGTGGTCCCTGATAGTCCCACTAGCACTTCATTGGCCCAGTGGTGTGACAAATCTTGCAATGAACCCTGCAGCGGCTTGCATCTGTAGGTTAAGAGCAGTCTTTTGTCTCCGTTGCTTTCTCTTCCTAGCCCCTGTGCTAAATTCCATCACAAAAAAGTTTGACAATTAAGAAAATGTCCTGACAACCATTTTTTTGTAAATTGACCTTACCATCTAATCTTCCCCTAGTCAACGTGTGTGACATTAACAAAATGTGAACTTCTCGTGAATAAACCAGCTGTCTAAATCTGTCAAATCATGCAGTTTTATTACATGTTAAACTCTTCATAGTTTCTGCAAAAAACACTAGGGACACTGCCATATTTTAAGCAAAATCTGAACCATTCAAACTTTCTTCTTACATATTTAACATATTTCCAAAAAGACCATTTGGCCAATCTGTCAGTGAAATTTCCATTACATGAAGAAAATTTCTTTTTCCCTAGTTGAAAGAGTTCCAAGTAGCTTTAGAAATCCCCATAAGCCCCAGTTGTCACTGCCTCGCTTGCTATGGGTTTTCAGCATGGAAGATGAAACTCTGAAAGAAAGATAGCCCCTGAGTCTCATGGACTTTAAACTGAAACACACTATCAGGTCCCTGTCACCTCTTTTTATCCGTGGGGGAGGAGATACCAGTAACTAATGACCAAAAATTTAAATTTGCCACTCAGTTTTTTCAAATCCAGTGAACATTTCTTTCAGAGCAACTTTTCATACACATCTGTAGGAAAACTTCTCAGTTGGCTTATTTATGGTGGAAAGCAGGTAGAAAGTGGTTAAGAGGTATGTCATAAAAAGTAATTCTTTTACCCCATATAAGTCAATCATCATTAGGTCCAACGGCGCATGTTTTAAAATGGAAATGAGGAAGTATCTACAAATGAAGAAAAAAAAAACTAGTGAAAATCATTATATATCTTTGCTCCTTGGTCATTAGCTTAAACTTAAAATAAGTTTGACAGGAGGATCTGGTATTGCAGTTGTCCAATGTGGGGGAAAAAAGTGCCCTATTTATTTATCATCCCATTTCCCTCCAAGCCTCCCACTCTGACAAACAAAATTAGCAGTCTGTGAGAACTTCACCGTGAGCTAATACACACTGGTTCTCATCACATGCATTTGAAGGTATTATTTCCAGTCACTTCTTTCCCACCTGAAAAATCAAAATTCATGGTAATAAGATGACTAACATAATAATTACCCAGTACTTAAGTTATCTTTTTACACCATCTGTTCTCAATAATATTTATGGCACTGTCCAATGAGCTGTCTGTTCAGTCTTGTGGAATACGCATTAGTTTACTTACTTGTCCCATTAAGCCATGGGTCCTTAACCCTTTTTGTGTCACGGACCTCCTTTGGCAGACTGATGAAGCCTACCAATCCCTTCTTCAAATGATCTTTTTAAATGCATAAAATAAAATATACAGAATTACAAAAGCAATCAGTTGTATTGAAATCCAGTTACTAAAAGAATTTTTAAAAACAAGTTCTCAGACCCCAGCTTATGAACCCCTGAATTAGGCTAACTTTTAAAAATCGAATTGATTGTCTTTGATCCGCATCAAACCAAAAGAAAACCCAACCCCAAAGTAGGAGCGAGGAGGCCAGACAAGTACCAGTGAGCAATAGTCAACCCTTGAGCAACAAGTCAATTCAGTCAATATTTATCGTGAGCCTACATAGAAAGCTACCAGTGATCTCTTCTCTCTTCTGCCTCCATTCGTCCTTTCCTCACTTTCTTCTCTGTTTTCCATCCTTAGTGGTTTACACAGAATAGTCATTATCTCACAACATCCATAGTAAGAGAGTCTCAAGTTCAAGCTTCTGCTGCATCTAATCTCATTCAACATTTTCAGTACGAATCATCCTACCGGTGATGTCAAGTTCAACATTCCCAAGTCAGATTCTCCATGATGAAGGATAGCAGTCAAGTGTCAACCTAAAAGGCTAAGCTGTTGTAGCCAGTCAAGGTTGGGGAATGAAATGAAGTCTTAATGTCCCAGCTCAACTGGTTCTTTCACTGCAGATCTATATCCTCCAGGTCAAGGGCAACGGTCTAAAATGTTCTACTTATAGAGTCTAGGGTTCAGCTGGAGGAGCTACAGGAAGAAAAATTAGCAGCTGTTTGGCACCTAAGTACCAGCTGTCACACAGGAGTCAATTTTAAAAAACATTGTTTTAAGAAAAATGAGCATGGCCATTACAAGAGGAGGAGAAGGAGATCAAAGTGTTTCCTTAGTAGGGACTTCATAGCTGCATTTGGGATTACACAGGCATGGGGGCAGGAAGCACGCACTCAAGTATATCAATGAATTCCTATATTGATAAGTACAACCTCAGATATCTGAGAGCACTGTTCTGAATGCTTGTAATAGTTAAGAAGCTTCTCCTTAAATTAAGCAACAGGGAAAGGGAAGGATGAATACATTTTGTTTCAGCCTTTTCCTCTGCCTTTCACATAAAAACTAGTCACAAATAATAATAAGTGAGATCTGGAGAAGAGTAAGAAATGCTAAAGACAATTGAAAAGGGATGTACTTTTGGCTATTAGGTCATGAAAAGGGGTCATCATACCTTCCAACAACCCTCACGTTTCTACGAATGTTGTTTCTTTCAAAGTTTTTCTCATGTGCATTTAATGAATCACATAGATGTTTAAAGGGAGAAGGTTTAGTCCAGAGTGCCACTTATCTCAATAAACAGTCTAGGCTGGATATAGCCAGTTATCACACTCATGGTTTTTAAAATTAAACTTCTCTTTTCAAATGAATGAAGTTGACATGTACTCATTTGGTCTCATTTCCCATAACTTTTACAAAATAGTGTAGCAACAGGAAAATAGTCTAAGAAGAATGGTCCCATTTTAGCAATATGACCCATTTTACCTACCATCTTTATCCAGGCAGAATCTTCATCAACTTCTGCCCGAAAGATATGGTGTCAGGCCTGTCATGAGTTGTGAAGGTTGGCATATGATGAAATTGGCAATTAAATTCTATTTTTCTTTGCATATGGGGTAAGAATGACATAGCATTAAATTCCAAAATGTGTACGTACATATATAGGCAGAGTATACACAAGTAAGAGACCATATATAAACAGTGAGTATTCTCACTTCCTTACGATGTTTTTTCTTCAGGAGGTATGAGTATCACAGTTGGAATGAGGACAGTAATGAATTTTGTTATGACCCAGTACAAAATCTACCATATTTTCCTGGGCCAAGGGTAAGAGTAGCAGGCTCAAAATGACATAGCTAAGAGGTGAAATTCTCTCTCCACCAGTAGAGAACTGCTCCCTGTATTTTTTTCTCTTGTTCCATTTATGAGTAACCAGACAGTAGTGTCCTGCTCTCAAGAGGAATGTCAGTCCAGTTTCTGCCATAAAATGCACTTTTTTTATTTGGACAGTCATGGAGGTTGGACATATCATTAATTCAACAGTTTTCAACCATGCATTTCTTGGGATAAATCGTGATTGTTAGGCAGTAGAACCCTTTTGTAAGACTATTTACTAGAGCCAGACCAACACCCAGACTATAGACTTCAGTAGATAATTATGTTTCAGGGGACAATCTGTCCCATGGGGTATTTAAAGTCATGTGACAGGGGCAATTCTAATGGGATTCTACTGTATTTTTTTCTATCAATGTGACATTTGACTATTCAGCTATCAGGTTACTTTAAAAAAAAAGGAAACATCACAAAATGTGACAGAGATTAGTAAGTATAAAAATGGAGCATCACAAGAATGTCACTTGAGTCTCCTGGCTTTCTCTATTTCTTACAAATTTGTAGACTGTCACTGAATTACAGAATGGTTGTTTCACAATTCTTCTAGCATACTTCCTCACTTCTTTAACTTTCTTTTGGGTAAACAGAGGTAATGAGAATAGTCTCTCTGGACTCTTCTCCCCAGAAGCTGTTGCTACCAATCCATGTTAACATCTTTGTCAGTAAAGGGCAGACAGCTGTGGCAACAAGCTGAGAAGGCAGGTGCATGTTGACGGGATCAAGGTTCATACACTTGAGATGGTTGTAACTTTTTTTCTTTTTTTGCAAAGAACCCCACAGCTTCATTAGTACAATTTCTTCTTCTGTACTCCAAGTTTAACCAAGGAAAATTAATGTGCATAATATTCCATAAAACAGCATTCATTCATTCAATAGATGTTTCTTAAGTGCCTACTATGGACATGGCACTGGGCTGAGCCCTATAGGGGAGACAAAGACGTGTAAGATCATGGAGGCTGGGATCCCTATGCTCCAAAGTCCATTGGAAAAGATGGAGAATATACCCCCAACTATCTCCACCTAAGCTCTCTATCGTCATCCAGCAAGACCAGTACATACTGCATACAATACATCAGTGTGGATTTGTATGCGGACGCACACCCATGTATATGTATGTATTTATCTACCTGTACAAACACTATATATGTATACACACTATCTATGTAATATATATGTAAAATGCATATAAATTCTAACAAGTGTATTTGTGTTATCTGGAAAATGGAACAGTTGTATCTTGAAGTGGTAAATGCAGAGAACTGGTTTTATTGTTGATCTGTGGATTTAATGATTTCTAGACAAAAAAGGATGTTTAAGTGTATAATTTCTTTCCTTAATTTAATATATTTATGTAAATGCATGCCTGGAATTCTGGTTAGATTGGTGGTGGTGTTGTCCTTCAAAATGATAAAATGTATTAAACTTTATCTTATGAGCTAATGTACATGCACTACTTTTAAATTATTTTTATTTCAGTAATTTAAAAACTTTCTGGTGAAATGAATAATTTGAAGTACATTAAAGTGTTTCATATTTGCACCAACTTTATAAACAACCATTTTGAAAGCAGTCTACATCCAATTTACTTCCTCACAATCATGCTTGCCTTTTATAATGTAATTTTTTTCATGCTCAAGCTTAGAAGTTTTATTCATAAAAATGTTTACCAATATTGAGAGCTGGTTTAGTGTTTAGGTAGAGTAGGTTGTGACCTAGATCATATGGTTTTAAGGATTCTGGGAGGATCCTTCTTGACATCCTCCCAATCCTCATCCTCAACCCCTTGAAAAGGCTTTCCCTACTTACTGGCTGATAGCTGAGATTCCTTTTAAGGAAACAAAATGCTTCCATCCACAATTAAAGATTAGTTTTAAAATACAAATGCAATGGGAGAAACATCTCATGGACTTATATTTAGTCTAAGGTGTAAATGACTTACATGAGATCTTTGCACAAGAGCCGCACTTCATAGGGAAAGTGTAGAACATAGAGCAATGGGGTGTTAGATGCCTAAAATGGAGAAACCAGGCAAGATGGGGGTGAGAAAAAGATCCAGAAATGACAGGCTAGGAGCACTCAAAACAGACCTTTTTTAGTCTATGTCTAGCCCTCTCAATTGTGTTCATATGAGCATGGACCCAAAATCCATTCTTTGGGAAAGTAAAATATATGCATCTCTGCTCCTTCATTCCCAAATAGGTCAGAAAATGCATTTGGATCAAATCTTGGAATCTAGCTGGGGACAGTGGGAGGTCCTTGTGAAGGGGTAGGGTACTCAGCACTACTTTATTTACAGAAAATTGTTATCTGACAAGTGAGGCAAATCCACTTTTCATAACTATTCCAAATACCACTTAGTGCATCATTACCATAGACCACCAGAGTATTAGAATTTAGTTTCCTGAACTATACTCCTAGCGCATGGGAGTATATACCACATAATTTAGCCCTAGATTGTATTATCTCCTGTTCTTTCATCCATGTGTGTATACAGTATACGCATATACTGTATTTATACATATATACAGTCTGCATATATAATATGTGTATGTGTGTATGTATGTGTGTGCTGTATATATTTTATATATGTGTGTATGTATATACATTATATATATATATGGAGAGAGAGAGAGAGAGAAAGAGAGAATATCTTGTTTTCTTGGAGACTGTAAGCTTCCTACAGAGTAAGGGTTGTCTTTTCTACTTCTTCCATATCCTTCAGAGTACCCAGCAATCAATATAATAAATGTACAGGCAGCAGGCAGAGTCAATAAAGTCTTAAAGTCTAGTGCTGGGAAGACCTGGGCTCAGATCCCTCCTCTTACTAGCTCGGTGACTCTAGGCAAATCACTTAAACTCTACATGCCTTGAGTAGCTCCCTAGGATTTGTCTACTAAGCCATAGAATGACGGCAGCCTTCATTGGTGAAAAAAGTTCCCAAATGAGAAACTTCCCACAGATTGTTACCCAAACCTGGGACACTCTCCTTCATCTCTACTTCCTGGCTCCCCTGGCTTCTTTCAAGTCTTAGCTGAAGTTCATCCTTCATAAATATGGATGTATGGATGTATGTATTATATGTATATTTATATACATGTACATAAATATGTGCATACATACACATATATGTATATGTAGTTGTCTACATGTTACCTCTCCCCTTTAGATTGTGGGCTTCCTAACAGCAATGCCATCTTTTGCCTTCTTTGTGTATCCAGCATTTAGCACAATGCTTGGTACATACTATGCACTTAATAATTATAGTTGACTGATTAAATGAATGCACCATTCAGTAAGTAGAGCAACCAAAAATGCACTACAATTACAAATCAGAATGAAGTTTATCAAAACCACAAGCATAACCCTTATTAATCCCCATTATGTTGTGTTCTACAGAGTGCATGATGAGGGGAATCTGACCTCCAAATTAAGTACTTAATACTCAGGAATCGAAAAAACAATCAATTCCATCACAGAATATTTTGATAACTCAAATCTAAGGAAAGATACTGGTGCTTATTAACTTGGGGGCAAGTCTCATAGCTTCTCTGCATCAGTTTCCTTACCTGTGAAATGAGGATAAAAACACTTGTACTACCTACCTCACTGGATTTTTGTGATGAAAGTATGTTGGAAATCTCAAAGTTTTCCATAAATATGCCATTATTATAAACAAACCGACCAGGATGTCAGTTTCTTCATCTGTAAAATGAAAGGGCTGGACTAGATGGCCTCTGAAATCCTATCAGCTCTAGGTCTAGAAAACTGCGGTCTATCAGACAAGTGGCTAATGAGGCAGATGAGTAAGGAATTAATTGCAGTGTGGGTGGGCGGGTAGCCCATTCATAGACTGTCAGCACCAAGGCCAGAGAAGGCAGGGGAGCTATTAGCCTCTATAGGGGTCAGCACCATGGCTAGTAAAATGCATTGGAGTCAGTCACAGTTGGGCTGCACTACACCATTAATGGTGTGTATGGCTAGGAGGAGGAAGTAACTGCTGCTAATGGTAGAAAATAATTAGACTGGCCTCGTCTGAGGAACTGGTTGATAGTCAATTATTTTCAAGAGGACTTCAGACCCAAATGAACCTTCAGGACTCAAAAGGGTTATGGCTGCACTGTTTGTGATTCAACTGGTGTTAATCTGAAACTGACCCCTGGGAAAGTGCCCAGGAGAGCAGAGTAGTAGTAGAAAAGAATGATGAGTCTTTTTCCCCTCATCTCAACATGTCTTGTGTGTTATGATTATGATTTGAATCTCTGATGACTGAGGGTCATCTCTCTGGTAGAAGTAAATCAGTGTGATATGGTCATCCTGAGACCAAACAGGCTGCATATCTATCCAAGTAATTCCCTAAGACTGCTCAATTAATCCCAAAGTGTGTGTGTGTGTGTGTGTAAGGGAGACAGAGAAAGAGGGAAGAAGGAAGGGAGAGGGAGAGGGAGAGGAGAGAGGAGATAGGGGGGAAGGGGGAAAGAACTTCAGCCATAACATATTTGTATTAGAAACTTAGAGATTTGCTTCTTGTCATTTTCCAGTAGGTGTTTCTTAAAGCAGCAGCCATACTTCATTTCTTCTCAAGACAAGCACTGGTTCTCCTAGTTAAAGATCCAAAAAGCTTCCAAAGAAGCCTAATCCTGCATTTATTCAAAGAAATGAGGGGAGACATTTATAAGAAAAATAGTACACAGTGTACAGAAGAACAAGATATATTAAATGGTTTTTTCTATGTTTTCACAACCTGATTTATATTCACGTTTCCATAAAGCATTTTGTATCATGAGTACCCGAAAAACTTGTTAAAGCTTCTATAGTTCTCTACTATAAAAATTTGTTCTTCTTGTGGCTGTGCCAGCATTAGAAAGTGCTTGAGCTCACCCATGTAACTTAGTAAGATGTTGCCAGATTCCTTTGACATATTTATAGTCATAATTAAACTAGTCCTTGATTCAAAATCCACGTGGCTCATATGCAGTCATTAGGATATCACAAACACCCATTTCTATGATCAAAGCAATTAATGGACCAAAGTTTTCTGCAGAAGGGCATCACTTCCCAGAAGATAAAGGAAGACACTAGGGCAAGCAACATTCTGTCCATCAAGAATGTTTAACATAGGGGCAGCTAGGTGGCGTAGTGAGTAGAGCACTGGCCCTGGAGTCAGGAGGACATGAGTTCAAATGCGGCCTCAGACACTTGACACACTAACTAGCTGTGTGACCTTGGGCAAGTCACTTAACCCCAATTGCCCTGCCTTCCCCTGCCAAAAAAATGTAAAAAAAAAAAAGAATGTTTAACATGTAAGTGACAGGAAAGCTGGGTGAAAATGGCCATGTTGTATTAGTGACAAGAGAAAGTAAGTGTAGGCATGAACCCATGGCCTGAAATTTGAGCATGGAAGACAGGCTAAGTGGAAGTACTCAAAAGGGAAATTCTGATCATTTAGTTATGAATGATGGCAATGAGGGAAAAAAAGGGGAAGCATCTTAAAAATATGATGTGGGGGTGGGCAGCTAAGTGGCACAGTGAGTAGAGCACCAACCCTGGAGCCAGAAGGACCTGAGTTCAAATCCGGCCTCAGACACTTGACAGATTTACTAGCTGTGTGACCTTGAGCAAGTCACTTAACCCCAATTGCCCTGCCTTCTCCACTCCAAAAAAAATGATGTGGATTCATTGGGAGTTACCTGATTAGCTCAAATTTTAAAAGGACATGGAGAAAGAGAGACACATATCTAAAGATACAAAAAAATGAAAAGCAAAACTCATGGTTCTGTATAAATAACAGGAAGATGAAAATCCCAAACCCAAAATGAACTAAGGTCTTTAGTGGCCAGCAAAGAGATAGGGATTTATTTTAGGTACATTAAGAGTAAAATGAAGATGTATCCTTTCTCATTTGGGTGGAAGAGTGAGAAGGTGGATTTTAATGGATTAAAACAAATATATTTTTCAAACAAGTGCCAGATGAAGAATAAGGATTGAAGAGGCCAACTGACTAGCGCAGACAGTGGAAACAATGGGGGAAAGGCAAAAGTACTCAGAAAAGCAAAAGAGAATGTATTATAACTGGATTCCGAGATCGATGAGGAGATAGAAAAAGTGCACCTGACTATTCCAGATGAGTTCATTTCCCCTAGTCCAGATGAATAGTAACCCAAGTTACTTAAAGAATTTGCCGCTGTGGTCCCAAAACAGTCAGTAATCTTTGCACGGCAGAGAAAAGAAGTGGCATCAGAACAGTATATGCTTCCAAAAAGCGCATCACGAGAAACATCATCATCATGAATTCTCTTAGAATCAAGTCATGTCAGACTAGCTCATTTCCTTTTGTGCTAGGATTACCGGACAAAAAGATCAGGAGAATAGTGCCAGTATGTGTAGACCATCAGCTCATTAGGATAATGGAAAGAGTGTTGGATTTGGACTCAGAGGACTTGGGTCTAGATACCAACTCTGCCACAATGTAACCTTGGTCACTTGATTTCTGAGCTCTGGTCTCCTCATCTGTAAAATTAAAAGCTTGGACTAGATAACTTCTAAGGTCCCTTTCAGCTCCCAATCTGTTATCCTAAGAACAGGGAACCACTGTGTCCAAGAGGAAGAATAGAATAATTGTTAATTATCCTCCCTCCCTAGGCTATAAAAGAATGGTCAAGGCATTCTCCTGATACTGGTAATCTTTATTCTGTGGGTATGTGAACTACAAAGTGCAGAGAATGATGAGGAGACAGGGAGTTAGTATTAGGGTCCGTAATTGGTGGCCTGTCTCAGAAAGAGAATCACTAGAGAGTGACTTTAGTGTGTGGAAGCTAAAAGTGTGTCAGTTCATGTGTTTGTTTAAAGGTGTGTCTGGTGTGCACTCCTGACCGAGCTTGGATGTGTTCTAGTAAAGAGCCCCAGGAGTTTGTGAGTGTGCTCAGGTGTGGGTCCACAAAGGCATGGGTTTGCCATGCGGGGGAACACTGCCTGAGGGAGCATTAAGAAAGCGATGGCTAGGCTGGGAGTCTAGCTGGTGAAACAGTACCCATAGAACAAATCCAATATCTAGGGACAGTGAGGACAAGGAACTTTTCAG
>CM053623.1:333857627-333884489 GCA_028646595.1 Phalanger gymnotis | reverse complement strand
TATGGCCTGAGACCAGTTGATGTTTTTCTTGGAGGTTTTTGTTGTAGGCTCTTTGACTTTGTTGACTTCTTCTGGCTGTATGTTTTGGTCTTCTTTGTCACCAAACGATTCCAAAGTCTGAAACTGAATCTGGATGCATTTTCGCTGCCTGGCCATGTTCCCAGCCAACTTACTTGACCCTTGAGTTTTTCAGCGGGGTATGACTTCTTGTAAAGAGTTGTATGTTCCAAGCTTGGGGGGATGCGCCAGCTCTGCCACACCAGCACTCCTCCTTCCCCAAGAGCCTGACTGAACTTAGATCTTCAGCAGGCTCTTCATTCCTGCTCTGATCTGCCACTTAATTCCTCCCACCAGGTGGGCCTGGGGCCAGAAGCAACTGCAACTGTAGTTCTGTAGCTGCCCCACCTCCGCTGCCCCCGGGGTGGTGGCTGAACCGCAAACTCTATCCCTGTCCCCAGCAGCTTTTCCCACTAATTTGTTGTTTTTGGTGTTTGTGGGTTGAGAAGTCTGGCAGCTGCCACAGCTCACTGATTTAGGGTGCTAGGGCCCACTCAGCCTGGCTCCTGGTCTGGTTGGTCCGCGCCGCCCATGCTGGGCTCTGCTCTGTTCCACTCAGCTCCACTCCCTTCTGCTCCCAGCTCCATGTGGGATAAACCTTACCCAGCGACTATCCAGGCTGTCCTGGACTAGAGCCCTGCTTCCCTCCACCACTTTGTGGGTTCTGCAGATCTAGAATTGGTTCAGAGCCATTTTTTATAGGTTTTTGGAGGGACTTGGCGGGATGCTCACGCTAGTCCCTGCTTTCCAGCCACCATCTTAGCTCCACCCCCCCCCCCAAGTTTGGCTCATTCTTCAAAGAAAGCTTGGCATGTCGTCCCAACAAGGAATTCTGGTGCCTGGGATGGATTCCATTGAATGAGGATCTGGGGTGGAGAACAGTTTACCCTGATGTGATCACATTGAGAAAAGCATGTCCTCTAGAAAACCCATCTTCAGCTCCTATGACATTTCAATTTACCTCAACCCCCCAACCCCCAGGAGGAAATGGGTCATGTAAAGGGGGCAGGCCCAAGACTAGTCAACCAGAGGTTTATTGATTAGGGTCCAATGGAGAGAAAATACACCTGGATGGATGTCAATGCCCTGGGGGAAAATGCTAGTGGTCTTCTGACTGCCTTAATTACAGTTCTGTCAATATAGTTATTTAGTGCCTTCTGTGACAGAATTATAGTACAACCTGACTATAGGCACTTAGCACAGTGCCTGGCACCTAATAAATATTCATTGATTGATCAATGGGCTCCATGAAGGAGGGACTGTATTATATCTAGACACTCTATCGCCCACGCAGAAGTAGGGCTAGGACCTAGCCCTATCCCTGGGCCAGCTGTGCTTGGGTGGCTTCTGTAGGTGTTGATTGATGCCTTTCCAGTTTGGAGTGTTGCTTGGGGGCTGTGGGAGAATGAGATGAAGAATCAGCTTGGAAATTTCTGTATATCTGGGGTAAGAAGTTTTACATTAATTCAATTCAACAATGTTTATTAAGTTCCTACTCTTTGATTCCTAGAGCTGTCCATTAGTATTCTGTCCATTAAACCATTCAATTTTCAAGAATCATGTGCAATTTTTGGTTTATTTGTGATTCCATCACCATGGGAAACTCCCAGAGTAGAACCTCCCTCCACAGAAATAGATCAGAAACTAATTGACTCTATTTGCCATTAGAGTCAATTAGAGTTTCCTTAATTGAGTTCTGGCCAAGGTCAAAGCAATCTTGTATAGTCCAAAGCAGAACTTTTTTGTTTTGACTTCTCTCCTTTCTAAAACCTGTCCTTGCAGTACACCTCAGAACCGTGAGCTAGATTCTAAGACTAGAATCTACTAACATTATTAACAAGAGCCATGATTCCTTAACTAACAGAGTCACAAGATCAAAGGACTGTAGTCCTGGAGCTGTAGGGAATCTTAGAGGTCATCCAATCCAATCCCCTCATTTTAAAATTTAAAAGAATTACATCAAATTCAAAAAGAAATGGAGCCACTAAACATACATAAGGATCCCTGTAGACCACATGCTTAGTGACTTAGCAAACCACATATTAACATTATCTATGTTTTGTAGTATTTTTATTTATTTTCTTAACTATTTCCCCAAATACTACATTCTAATCTGGTTCTGGCTGCACTCAGGAGTATTGCAGGCTGCAGATATGTCTGGTTTAAAGAAACTGAGGTCCAAGTATAAGTAAATCTGCAAGGGACAGGACAACACTCACCATAGATACCAGATAAATAATAAGCCTTTGTCTTCACCCTGAAGCCAGGAGCAAAGTTGGGGAGTATAATAATAACATGGAATTGACAGAGCGCTTTATGGTTTCTAAAATACTTCTCAGAAGTTAATTAACTGCTTACAACAATCCTGTAAGGTCGAAAGATCCAGGAAATTCTCCCCATCCAACAGGTGAGGAAGCCATCACTCACTGAGATCCAGTGGTACACTCAGGGCTCCATAGCTGCTAAGTAGTAAATCCAGGACTTGGACCAAGACCATGTAAATCTGAGCCCACCGATTTTGTTTTTGTTTGTATTTAGTTTTGTATCTAATCTGTATACATGGTTTTTTCCCCAATAGAATGAAAGCTTTCTGAGGGCAGGGACAACCTCATTTTTTTCCTTTATAACCATACCTAGCACAGAAGCACATGGTAGGTGCTTAGTAAATATTAATTGAATTGAATTTAAATTATTACCATCAGCCGACAACTACCTCATTTCCCCAATTCTTGCTGTAGCCTATTTGGGAAGACTATTTTCAGCTTCTGGCTAAAGGTATTCAACACATATTAAGTCACTTCCATCAGAGCTCAATGCGATTTGGACAAATTTGAGAATGAGAGGGCTATAAATGGTTATGAAGAGAAGCTGAGAAAGACAGAGCTAGCCTGGAGAGATGATGTTAAGTGGGACAAGGATGCCATCAGACAGAGTGTTCCTCTGCAGCATAATGTGAGATTAAGTAGACCATGGGGCTAACTATGGCAATTCCTGTTTTCTCAGCAAAATGACCTCAATGCCCTGTGTTTAATCCCAGTGAATGTAAATTTATGGGAATAAAAGCTAGACCTCATTTCATTGGTATAGGGCACTCTGCCAAAGAAGCTTAGCAGCTTCTTTGTAACATAATTTTAGAGCTGACTGATGTACTGAGTGGTTAAATGAACTGTCCAAGGTCACACAGCCAATCCGTGCCAGAGGCAAGGCTTGAACTCAGGTCTTGCTAGCTTCAAGGCTGGCTCTCTATATGCTATACCATTCCTATGTGTGAAATTTTTGAACCAGGCTTTTCTCTCTGCCCCAGATTAATGGAAGAAAGAAGAAAGAACAAGAGAGGCAGGGAAAAGCCAGGTTACCGTATCAAAGTGTACTGAAAAGACTACTGAATCGTGAATCAGGAGACCTGGGTTCTAATCCCATTGAGTGTTAAATTTTAGATGACTCATCTAAAATTATTCTTTATTTCCCCTTCTGGAGCACCATTTTCTGGGAAATGGTAATATTTACACAACCTGTCTCACTGGGTTTAAATATGCTAATGTCTCCACCTCCCTCACCACCTCACCACCACCACCCATATTCAATCAGTTGTCACATCCTGTTGATTTATCCCTCCCTTAGGGTTTAAAAATGTTAATGCCTCCACCTCTCCACCCCCATATTCAATCCCTTGTCCTATCCTGTTGATTTATCCTTCCAGACCATCTCTATAGAAATTCTAGCAATTATTTTTTTCCTGTGCCTAGCACAATGGTCCATACACAGTAGACACAATAAATGATTATTGAATGGGCGAATGAATGAATGTCCCACAGGGTTGTTGTGAGGATCAAATGAAATAATGCATGTGAAAGTCCTCGGAAAAGTGGAAAGTGCTAGATTAATGCCAATAAGGTTCATCGAGGTTATGCCTGGTTACACTGGCCTGGCAAAATGTAATGAGACAATATGTGTAGAAGAGCTTTGTTACCATAAAGCATTTTTTAAAAAAATCTAAATGATGGTCACAATTTAAATTCAATTCAACTAATATTCACTAAGCACCTAGCACATGCTGCTGTGCTAGGTATGGTTATAAAGGGGAAAAAAATGAGATTGTCCTCGCCCTCAGGAAGCTTTCACTCTGTTGGAGGTAAAAACACAGTATACAGATTAAATACAAAACTAAATACAAACAAAACAAAAATATAAAGATACACACAAAGTAAAGGAGGATAGAGAACTAACAGTTGACAAAATCAAGAAACACCTAATTCCTGAGTTAAGCCTTGAAGTGATACAGTGATTCTAAGCAGCAGGATTGAAGAGGGACAATATTTCGATAATAGAGGATGGCCTGACCAAGGCATGGAGGTGAGAGTGTGAATGATGAATTCAGGGAATATCCTGTCATCTAGTTTGACTTGAACATAGAGTGCATGATAGAGAGTAATATTAAAATGGTCCACCCTAGGGCCCTGCTGTCCTTGCTAATGATAGCCTCTCCCAGACCCCTATATCAGGAAAGACCCAGATACCACGTTTCATTTCATTTCCTACTCTCTGGCCATCGCCTCCTTATAAACCACTTTGCCATACCACATGCTTACCCTTTCCTGCCCCTACTTCTAGAATCATGAACTGTCATCGGATCATCTCTGCCACTGTTCCTAGCGGAGTAGATCAGATCTCTTCCTCTGTGGCCCCATTCATCATCTCAGTAGTGCTGTAGACTAAAGTGCCGTTCCCAGACTACTATGGGCCTTTCTGATTTGCCTATTGCATTAGAATGTAAACTCTATGAAGGCAGAGCTGTCTTTCATTTTGTATTTGAATCCCAGCCCTTAGCACAGAGCTTGGCACATAGTAAGGACCTAATAGATATTTACTCATTCACTCATTTATTCATTAAAACAATCTGTACAAATAGGTTTGAGCCAGATTTGTAAAGGGATTTAAATGCCAAATCAGAGTTTATACTTTATCCTAAAATCAATCTGAAAACCACTAAAGCTTCTTCAGCAAGGAAGGGACATAGTCAGATCTATGCTTTTGGAATGTGTTACAGTCGTGCGAAGGTTAAGTTGGGGAGGGTCTGGGAGACCAGTTAGGAGGGTAGAGCAACAATGGAGATGAGTGGTGATAAAGGCTTGAACCACACTGGTGGCCATGTGAGTACACAGATAAGAAACGAATAGGAGAAATGTTATAGAAATGCTATCAACAAGATTTGGCAAATAGTCGGGTATATGAGGTGAAGGAGATTGAGGAGTTAAGTAAGAATGACTCTAAGGCTGGGAAGCCAAGTGGCTAGAAGAATGGTAGTGCTGTCAATAGAAAAAGGAAAGGTCAGAGGGGTAGTTCTGGGAAGAAATACACTGAGTCCTGTTTTGGACATGTTGAGTTCAAGATGCCTATGGGTATATCGAATTGTAAATGTCCAATGACAGTTGATGATATGGAACTGGAAATCAATTCAATAAAATTATTAGATTTCTCCTCTAGAGACTTGTCCTGAGAGAGATAAGAAGACACACATGGCCATTGCTCTCAAGCAGCTCACAGTCTAGTAGCAGAATCAGGAATGTACACGGCTAACTATTAACACATGATAAGACATGGAGAGAGGAGAACCAAGGACTGTGGGGGATATACAAAGGAAAAGGTCATTGTAGACAAGGTAGATCAGGGAAGACCTTCCCAAGGAGGTGGCATTTGAGCTGGGCTATAAAAAGAAAGGAAGCGATTAGGTGGCATAGAGTGACAGGACTAAAGTCAGGAATTATTTTTCTGAGTTCAAATCTGGCCTCAGACAAGTGTCTGTGGGGTAACTAGTTGGGTAACCTTGGGCAAGTCACCTAACTGTTTGCCTTAGTTTCCTCACTTATAAAATGAACTAGAGAAGGAAATGACAAAACCCTCCAGTATCTTTGCCAAGAAAATCCCAAATGGAGTCACAAAGAGTCAGACATGACTGGAAACAATTGAAAACAGGAAAAAGCTAGTTGAAGAGGGTGAAAGAAACAACAGTGGTAATGGCCATGACCACCATAACCTTAAGCAACAGGCAAGTAAAAAAATGCAACTTGGGAATGCATTTAAGTTGATACATTCCTAATAAGCAAACACTAGAATTATAGAGTGACTTCATTTTCCCCAAACGCCAAGACTGTGTTTCTTTCAACAGTGGGATGGCCAAGTTAATGGTAATATTTATTCCCATTTTGTTTTCGAACATTTATTTTTGAAACTAAGCCTAACAATGCTGTTACTGTTGTCAGGAAGGCACGTCTTTACTGAGCTTTACTCAATATGCTACTAACTTTGGTAAAAATAAAATAAGTCCATAGAGCGCTGCCAAAAGTCCATAGGCTACCAAATGCTGAAAGCTAAGGACTACTTCATAGGATCAGAGACCTGGGGCTGGAAAAGAATTTTGGTCTCAACAAGTTCACCTTCTCCATTTTAGAGGTGAGGAAATGGAAGCCCAAAGCAGGTAAATGCTTTGCCCGAGGCCACACAGTGGCAGAGCCAGGATTAGAGCTCAGGACTCAGGATATCCATGCTGCCACCTTTCGATGGCTGCTCTGAATCTGAGCTGATCTCGTGGAATTGATATATTTGTAACCCTATGATGGACATGTTTGAGCTTTGATTCCTCCTCCATAAATGGCTGGAAAATGGAAAGTTGAGTTAGAGGACCCAGATTTAAATATCAGCTCTTCTCCTGACTCTGTGTATTACTTTGAGTAAGCTAGTTTTCATAGAGACCATAAAGACTTAGAGCTGGAAGGAACTATAGAGGCCATCTAATCCAATCCCTTCATTTTGCAAATAAGGAAACCAAGGCCCAAGGGGGCAATTAACTTGCTTGAGGTCACACAGCTATTAAGTGACAGAAGCAGGATTTTCACCTTTTTGAGCATGTTTCTTCTTCTTCATCATCATCATCATAGCATTTGAATACTGCTTTAAGTTTACAAAGTGCTTTACAAATATTATCTCATTTTATTCTTAAAATAACCCTAGGAAGTAATGATATTATTATCCTTATTTTATAGGGAGGAGAATGGAGGTAGATGGAGGTTAAGTGACTTGCCCTACGTCACATAGCTAGTAAGTATCTAAGGCAGGATTTAAGCCCAAATCTTCCTGGCTCCAGCCCCATGTTCTAGCCACTGCACCACCTGACTGCCTACTTCTGTAAAATGTTGGGGTTGTGTTAGACAATTTCTAAAATCCCTTCCAGCTCTCAATGCTATAACTTTAAGATTTAGTGGAGTAAAATAATTACTTCTTACTTCTTAAGGGCTTGTGTTACGGTTTCTTATTTTGCTTGTCTGGATCAAACATATAACATTTCTTTATACATGCTTTATACAATCTACCAAAAATAGTTGATTTCCTACAAAACTTAACTAGGTTGACCATGAAAGTCTTACCAATGTGTGATGGCAGCTGCTAATGTGAAAGGCAAGCTAGGTTCCGAAGTTTGGGGAAGTCACTCTGGCACTCTACGTCTACAGTGCCTACGCTGCTCCAAAGCCATTTGGACAGACTCTAGATCCTCTCAGAAATTCATCATTCAAACAATAGAGACAAACAAAAGCAAAAATTAGCCTGGGAAACTGAATTTTGTCCCAGGGTGCTGACACCAGGGTGGGGTAAGAGTGTTTCCTCCCCCTGGCAACCACCGTCCCAGTGCCTCAGCTCATAGGCCTCTGCCAGACCATTCTGGCCCCATGGTGCAACCAATACCCTCAGGGGTCCATTGCAATGGCAGCCCATTCAAATGTCTTTCTTCCCTGATGCCCACAGAGATGTGAGATGGACCTCCCACAGTTGGACTGTCTTTTGTACCACTATCACTACCATCACCCTTCCACACCATTCTCCCCAAATTAGTTTAATCTTAATTGGAAATACTTCTGGATGTAGCTCTGCTTGGGTCTACTATTTCTGTCACCAATAAAATAAGATAAAAATGACCCATTAAAACAGCAAATATATCGATTAGGTGCCTACTGTGTGTACAGGATGCTAGGCATAGTATGTGTATGGCAGGTGGAAAAGATGAGAGATTACAAAAATAAAACACAAAACACAGTCCCTTCCCCCAGAGAGCCTATAATCTACTTGGGGAATTAAGACATCAGTTGAGGAAAAGAAGCACATTTTCTATTTCTATCTCTGGTTTGGTGGATTAAGATACCAAGAGAGATCAAGTCTGGGCATCTGACCCTGAGAAAAGGCTTCAACTTATATAAATCATAAGATGGGGATTCCCACATAATCCATTAAAGGAGAATAGAATCATTGTCAACACTCACTGTCTAAAAGCATAGATTTAGAATTGAAAGTAACTCTAGAGATAATTGTGTCCAATCCCCTCATTTACGGATGAGACAACTGAGACCCAGAGAAGTAAGGTCACACAGGTATTGAATGTGTAGTAAGAGAGAGGCAATTAGGTGGCACTGTACTCAGGAAGACCTGAGTTCAAATTCAGCCTCAGACACTTATTAGCCATGTGATCCTGGTTAAATCACTTAACCTCTTTCTGCCTCAGTTTTCTCAACTGTAAAATGAGGATAATTACAGCACCTCCATTGCAAGCTTGTTGTATGGATCAAATGAGATCATATTTGTAAAGCACATAGCCCAGTACCTGGTACACAAGAGGTGCTATAAAAATGTTATCAATGAAGAAGAGGAGGAGGAGGAGAAGGAGGAGAAAGAGGAGGGGGGAAAGAGAAGGAAGGGGAAAGAGAAGAGGGAAGAGGAGGAGGAGGAGGGGGAAGAGGAGGAAACAGAGGACAGGAAAGAGGAGGAAGAGGAGGAGAAAGAGGAAGAGGAGGAAGAGGAGGAGGAGGAGAATGAGGAGGGGGAAGAGAAGGAGGGGGGAAGAGGAGGAGGGGGGAAGAGAAGAGGGAGAGGGGAAGAGGAGGGGAGAAGGGGAGGAAGCAGAGGAGGAGAAAGAGGAGGAAGAGGAGAAGGAAGAAGGGAAAGAGGAGGAGAGGGAGGAGGAGGGGAGAAACAAGAGGGGGAAGAGAAGAGGGAGAGGAAGAAGAGGAGAGGGGGAAGAGGAAGAGGAGAGGGGAAAAGGAAGAGGAGAGAGGAAGATGAAGGAGAAAGAGAAGGACAGGGGAAGAGAAAGAGGGGGGAGAAGAAGAGGAAGAGGAGAGGGGAAGAAGAAGAGAAGGAGAAGAACCTTGAGGACGAGAAGGAAGGAGCACTAGCACATGAAGACAAGGCCTCTGACTCCAAATGCAGAGCTCTTTCCAACGCTATCATTAAGTCCTGAATAAGGGGTAGGGGCTAGGACTGAACCTGAACCTGGGATTTCACTGGTGTAGGTAATTTCTTGGTATCAGCTCAGGTTAGCACCTTTTCAGCCACTTCTTATAGCCTTAGAGATTTCCCTCCTGGCAGTGAGTGGTTTAGTAACTTACCCAGGGCATATAACCCATATATGTCAGATGTGGGGCATGACTTTAGGTTATCCTCACTCCTGTCCTGCTCTTTATCCACTCCACCACACTGTTTCTCATAGATATAGGTATATTTTCATATAGACTCTTAATTTTATATATAATATATATTTATATGTAAACACATGTATACATCCTTATCAAATTATTTCATCTATCATATAGTGTCTTCCTCCTACCACTGCTGATGTCAGAAAACTCCTCATTTCAAATCCTTCATTCCGTCTCTTCCATTTGGTTCCAGTCAAAGCGGTTGGTGAAAGTGGTAGTAGCGAAAAACAGGCCCAAACTTGGAAATTGCCTCCCAGACCCCACACCCCCAGCCCACCCTGGGCCGGGAACAGGATGGCATTTGATGAGAATACAGTTCAAGCATAATAGGCCCAGTCAATGATCTCTGGCACACGGATCCCGAGATACAAACTGAAGATAGTCACAGATGTTGAAATAGGAGGATGTGGGCTCCAGAGATCGGTCTGGGGACTGAGCAGTACACTCTGCCAGGCTCACTACGTGACCCGGCTCACTTCTCCCCTCGTTATAGAGATGCGGGGAGGTTCATATTTGGAAGAAATCTTCGTATGAAAAGCTCTGTGTGAGGGCACATCACTGCTATTCATTAAGGAGACAGACAGGGTTCATTTCATTACAGGCATTCCGGAGGAGCAGCCCATGCGATCCCCATCTCACATAGAAAAGGCCCAGTGAGAAAGCCAAGTCTGGAATGATTCAAGCTCAGTTCCCTTTAGCCTAATGTCGTTTTTCTAAGCAGTTCAAATCAACAGAGGAGATGCATGTGGCAGAGAATTCAGCTACCAGAAGAATCAAGGACAGAAAGAGCCACGATATCATACTCAGCTCGCATAGCCTTTAAAATCTGGGCCTTAAATTTTATGGAGAAGGCTAGTGGCCTGCCAAATGGCCTACTCTGCCTTTGGGCGATGTCCCCCAGGCATTGCTTTATCAGGAATCAGTGGAGGAGGACTCCCTCCCCTATTCTGATGCTTCTGTCCTGCAGATTCTAGAGGAGAAATGCTAGGATAATTGAGAGCCTGGGGCGTTATGGGGTGGGAGGAGGGGGAATAGAATGCAATTCAACTCTATCAAGCAAGTAGTTATTACAGTGTGCCAAGCACCGTGCTAGATATACAAAGACAAAAACTGACCAGTGCCTGCTTTCAAAGCAGTTACATTCTACTGGAAAGGGAGGGAGATGGGGGGAGACAACAACATATACACAGATAAGAAAATAGAAAATGCATAGAAATATGTGAGTATTAAGAACCAAGGGACGCAAAATAAGGCTTCTTGAAAGAGTTGCCACTTGAGCAGAGCCTTGAAGGGAGCTCAGGTTTCCAAGAGGAGGAGGGAAATCATTCCAGGCATTTGGAACAGTTTATGCAAAGGCATGGAGGTGGGAAATGAAAGAAATGATATATTATCTCAGTGAGTAGTAACAAGAATCGGAGGGGATGGGTCCTGGCCACAGAAGGAGTCAAAGTTAATAATCACCAAACGTCTAAAGAATCAAAATCAGAGTTGGAACTAGAAATGCATGCACCCGGGGGAAAAGTATAAAGCTAGTCCTCCATGAAAAATGGGGAGGGGAAGGACAATATCCCACAGACCCCAGTGCTGGAGACTGTGGGCCCCTGGCTTGAGGGCATTTCTGGAGTCGGCCTTGTAGGTTTGGGGTGCTGGATGCTGTCAAGGTGGAGTGGGATCAAGCTTCCTAATTTAACTGATTATTCTTAACTAACTACATAACTACTAAGTTCTAGCATTTCTAGGGCACCAAATAACTGAAAATATCATTGGCACCCTCTAAAGTTAGTGTCTTCTAAATCCAGCAGCCTGTGGCAGAGCGCTGATCACTCCACCATAGTTACGGCTAGAATGGAAGAGATTCAAAGAAAAGCCTTGATTTAAAAGTAACAACCAAAAAAAAAAGCTATTCTTATTTCTTGCTCATCCTATGGACCTAAAAGATTTCTTTGGCTACAAGAAATCAATCCAAAACAGTGTTTATAGGCAAAAAGAAAAAAGAAAAGAAATGAATGTGCATGGTTATGTTACACGATTTCTTTTTTCTGCTCGCTGAACTCTAGAGCCCATCTGGTGTTCAGGAATGAGGATTAAGGGCCACTTGATCCTTTCTCACAGTTTCCTTGGCTTTAAGGCACTATCTCCCACTACACTGCAGCTCATTTGGCTTAAGTCCATGCTATTTCCCTCTATAGAATATAAACTCCTTGAGGGGAGGCTATTTTTAATTTTCATCTTTGCATACCAAGCATGATGCTATGCACATGGTAGATCCTTAATACTTGCTTGTGAATCGATTGATTATAACCATTAGTCCACATTGGTGATAACTTGCTTTCCTCTGGTGCCACCAAAAGGCTAAAATCACTGAAGTGGAGCATTTTTCACAAGAAGGGATTGGACAGGCCAAACTGGAGGAACAGAATCTGGAAAGCCTGTGCTTGCCTCTCTCTGAAGGTCATTAACTGCAGGTAACCTGATGTCATGGTCCTCTTTGAGAATGAAGGACAAACAACAACCTCTGTGAGTAGAAAAAAGAGCTGCCCTGCTGGGGGTAGCTAGAACTGGCCAGTTGGGCAACACAACTCCTTTCTTTTCTTTTCCTTTCTTTCCTTTTCTTTCCTTTCCCTTTCTTTTCGTTTTTTTTTCCTTTTCTCTTCTTCCCTTTCCCTTTCTTTTTTTCTTTTCGCTTCTTTCTTTTCCTTTCCTTTTTTTGTTTCCTTTTCTTTTCTTGTCTTCTCTTTTCTCTTTCCATATAGGGTATCATGCCCTTACCTGTGGGTGCTCTGCCCAAAAGAATGTAAATTTTGATCTCTGAAGCTTTTTCTTTTCTTAAGGACCATGCCTTAAACCCAAATCACTCTGTCTCTCATTGTTAGCCAATGATAGATTTCAGGCCAAGCTCCACTTGGTCACTGTTTGGGCCCCGATTGACTCAGAGTGAATGTAAACAGCAATTATTTCCATTTTGGCCAGAAACCCTGAAGGTCTTCACCTCCTGGATTGATTTTTTTTCTTTTTTTTTTTTTGACTAGGTAAAGAGGGCATTCTCTGTCTCATTTCTTCTCTAGCCTTAATCACTGAATGGGTATTGCCTCAGTCAGACTGAGACCTGTTAAAGACTTTAGCTTAAAAAGGACAAGGTCTCCCACTACATCTAGGGCCATTTTCCAGTCATCCTGATCTATATCTTGCCAGTGGACCCAGATGGTTCTGAAGGAAAAAGTGAGGCTGGTGACTTTGCACAGCCCTCCCTCACTTAAATCCAATCCACTTGCATGTCATGGCATCACCTTCCCGATGTCATGGTCCTCTTTGAGAACTAAGGACAAACAGTAACAGCAAAAGACTAAAGTCACTGAAGACCATTCTTCACAAGAAGGGCATAGGCAGACCAAACCAGAAGGCCAGAATCTGGAAAGCCTGTGCTTGCCTCTCTCTGAAGGCCATTAACTGCAGGTGTACTGAGCCAGCCTGTTGTCTATGTAGCGCTCTGAGGAGGTGACCCAGCATTGTGTCATGAGTTACCCTAACAAGGAACAGAACAGTACCAGACTCATACCAAAATGGAACATTCAGGAGTGATAAGCATCAAGGAAATAGGATTACAGCTGTGTGCTCTCTGTATCTCACTGTGTTCTTCAAGCCCCCATCCTAGACTTCCTTCTCTCCCTACGTGTTCTCTTGATGATCTCAGCAGCTCAGTGGGTTCAGTTATCATCTCTATAAAAACATTCCTAGATCTAAATAGCCAGCTCTAGTCTCTCTCATGAGCCCCAATCTTACATTAGCAACTGCCCACTCGGTGTTTTGAGCCAGATGCCCCGTCAGTATCACAAAATCAACATGCTCAGAACAAATTTCAGTCTCTTTCCCCTCAAATCCACTCTCCTTCCAAACATCCTCATTTCTTTTGAGGGTACTGCCATCCTCCCTGTGAGATAGGCTCACAACCGTGGTATTATCCTCAATTCTTCACTCTTATACCACATATCCAATCCATTGCCAGATCTTTTACATTCTATTTTCACATCTCTCCTGCTCATTCTGTTCTTTCTTTTGGCACAGCCACCACTTCAGTTCAGGCCCTATTTACCTCTTATCTGGATTGCTGCAATAGCCTCCTGATTATTCTCTTTTTTTCCAATCTCTCCACCCTTCGAGCACGCATCCACTGGACTGCTATCAAAATGGCATTTCTAAAGCACAGGTTGGACCACATCACTTGCCTGCTCAGTAAACTCCAGTGGTTCCTTATGTGAGCCTGCATTTAGGATCGAATGCAAACTCTTCTGCTTGGCCTTTAAAGTCCTTCTCAGCCTGATTCCAAACTACCTTTCCAATCTTATAAACTAATCCATTTCATGTACTCTACAGCCCATCTGAAGCCCAACTGGCCTATTTGCTGTTCTTTTCATAGGGCATTGTAGGCCCATTATTATCTGCACAGGCTGCCTCCCTCCAGGGAGGGCTCTCCACCTTCACTTTGGCCTCTCAAAATCCCTAGTTTCCTTCAAAATTCAGTACCTGGCCTTCCTGATGCTGCCAAGGCCACTGCCTCCCTGAAAAAGTACTTTGGATTTATTTCATATGTACTTACACGTACACATGTTGTCTCCTGTATAGGATTGAGCTCTTTGAAGGCAGGGGCTGATTCACTCTTGTCTTCATATGCCCAGCATCTCACATAGCGCCTGGCACATAGAAAATGCTTATCGATCAAATGGTTGTTCTCTTCCTCCTTAAAACAACAAGCTAATGCTTATCTGCATTCCTGCTGTGTCCCTCCAATGGAATGTAAGGCCCTTGAGGACAGAGATTGCTCTGTATATTGTCTTTGCAGTCCCAACACCAAAGCAGTGCCTTGCATGGTTTTTCTTGTTGTCATTGTTGGGGGTTTTTTGGGGGAAGAGGAAAAGGAAAGGGGCCCCAGACATCTATTTCAGCTTGTGAGAAATTCCTCTTATGGAAATTCCATCCACCCACATAGAGCAGAAATATCTCTGTGCCTTAAAAATCTTAGAGGGTTGTCTGGGGTGGGTGCTGACACTTGCTGATGGTCAACCGGTAAACATGTACCGGACACAGACTTTCTGACTCCAAGACCCATCCTCTATCCTCTGTGCCACAGTGCCTTCTTGAACATATAAGGCAGTTAATAAATGCATGCTAGGTTGTGCAGGATCTTAGGCTGTCGATCTGGAAGAACCCTTAAAGAGCATGTGGCATAGCTTGGCTCAATTTATAGATGAGTCACCTGACCCACAGGATATTTACTACGTATGCAGAGGCACAGATGGCAGCCCAACCTACAGATACACACACAGATGCAAACACAGTCAGAGAGACACAGAGACAGAGAGACAAAGAGAGAGAGACAGAGAGAAGGAAGAGAAAGAGAGAGACAGAGATGCAGAGAGAGGGGAGAGAGAGAGACAGCGAGAGAGAGACAGAGAGACAGAGAGAGACAGAGAGAGAAAGAGAGAGAGAGAGATGCAGAGAGGGGGAAGAGAGAGAGACAGAGAGAGGAGGAGAGAGAGACAGAGACAGAGAGACAGAGACAGAGGGAGAGACAGGGAGAGAAAGAAGAGAAAGAGAGAGAGAGGGAAGAGACAAAGACAGAGAGAGAAGGAAGAGAAAGAGAGAGAGAAAGAAGGAAGAAAAAGAGAGAGACAGAGATGCAGAGAGAGGGGGAAGAGAGAGAGAGAGAGAGAGAGAGAGAGAGAGAGAGAGAGAGAGAAAAGAAAGAGAGATACAGATGCAGAGAGGGGGAAGAGAGAGAGACAGAGAGAGAGGGAGGGGGAAGAGAGAGAGAGAGAGAGAGAGACAGAGACAGAGACAGAGACAGAGAGAAAGAAGGAAGAGAAAGAGAGAGACAGAGAGAGAAGGAGGAGAGACAGAGAGAGAGAAGGAAGAGAGACAGAGAGAGGGAGAGACAGAGAGAGAAGGAAGAGAATGAGAGACAGACAGAGAGAAGGAAGAGAGAGAGAAAGAAGAAAAGAGTAGAGAGAGGCAGAGACACACAGAGACACAGAGATGGAGAGACAGAGAAAGAGACAGAGAGACAGACAGACAGACAAAGAGAGACACACAGAGAGAAAGATCTCAGTGGTTCTGCTCTGGTTCCCGAAGCATATCCATATCCATATGGATCCATAAGGGTTATCCATATGTCCCAGCATCCTCAGGGTGGATGAGGAGGCCAGCAGGGGAGGCAAAAAAACTCACTTGTTCTTATCATAACTGTTTAATTTTCACTTAAAATTTTCTCTAATATTTTTAGGTCAAAGGCAATATTATTTGACTGGACACCTGGTTGAGAATGGCAGCAAACCCCATGAAGTATGATATTTACATTTCAGCTGTGTCCTGACACTCAGTTGGGCCAGAAAGGGGCTGCCTCGTATTGGTTGCCCTGGTTCATTCTGGCCTTGCAGGGGCAAAGGCTCCTAATCCACCCATGATTCTTCTCTCTCCCTCCTTCCTTTCCTCTCACCTTTCCTCCCTCTTTCTTTCCTTTCCTTTTCTCTCTCCCTCTCTTCTCCCTTTTTCTCTTCCTTCCCCCTCCCTTTTCCTCTCTCTCTCTCTCTCTCTCTCTCTCTTTCTCTTTCTCTCTCTCATTCTGTTTGTCTTCTTGTCTGTTCCTGCCTCTCATTTTCTCTTTCTTTCTTTGTCTCTCTCTCATTAGCTCTATCTCTCTCACTTTATGTCTGTTTCTGTCCCTCACATTTTATCTCCTGTCTCTCTATTGCTCTTTGTTTTCATCTGTCTGTCTCTCTCTCTTGCTCTTGTCCTTCTGGTTCCTGCAGAAAGTGTGTTCATATGTTTAGTCCACTTAATTTCACTCCCTCCCACTTTCTATAGCTGTTTTGATGAGCAGCTGGCAGTAAAACCCTGTATGGCAATATGTGAAGCCGAGTCTCGGTGTGAGGCCCCCTTGGCCACCTGGCTCTCACATTCATTCAGAGCTCTGGCAGAGCTGAGAGTCAGGGGCCCCAGAATTGCCAGAGGCCTAGAGGCCACGGGGGCTCTCAGAGGTGAGTGCCACTTACTCCAGAGTTCAGAGTCCAAACCTCCAGGCTATGAAATAATCACAGGGATGCAAGGGACCCCCAGAGATCAGGCCCTGACAGGCTTCACTCATTCAGATGGATTGGTCCCTGTCCTTAAGCGACTCCAGCAATAATAACCAGAATCAGTTCCAGTGATTAATGACCCCTCAGATCAGGCCACTTTTAAAAATTTAACCTAAACATTGTGCCTCATTGTTTAATCCACTCCATCTCTTCCTATCCTTGATATAGAGACATCTCTTCAATATGATAAAAATCCTTGATCCCTTCCTCCTCTCCCACCGCCAATGGGTTTTTCGAGCGAAACAAATTTCTATATATCTTCCCATAAACACCCTCTTTTCTAGTGTATTATTTCTGAGTCACAGCATTGGCCTGGTGATGCAATATATTTCTTTTGTCTGAAGGTCATCCATTCATTCATTCATTCATTCATTTATCAAGCATTTATTAAGTCACTTTTATGAAGCAATTAAGTGGCATGGTAGATAGAGCACTAGACCTAGGGTCACCAAGACCTGGGTTCAAATCCAATCTCAGACATTTCCCAGCTGGGTGACTCTGAACACATCGTTTAACCTCTGCCCCCATTGCCTCATCTGTAAAATGGGCATAATAGCAGTCCCTATACCTCCGGAGTTGCTGTGAGGATAAAATCAGACATTGGCAAAGTGTTATGTAAATGCTAGCCAATGTTCTTAAGCATCTGTTATCTACCACTCAAATCAAAGCCAAGTGCAAGTTGTGTCATCACTCGCCTGATGTCATGGTCCTCTTTGAGAACAAAGGACAAACGCAACAACGACCAACTTACCAGGCACTGCGCTAAGCAATGCAAGTGTGAAGATGGATGTGAAACAGTATCAGCCTCTATTACTTTTAAAGTGCTAACAAAGGCCAGCTAGGTGAAGCAGTGGATACAGTATTGGACCTGAAGTCAAAAAGACTCATCTTCCTGACTTCAAATCTGGTCTCAGATACTAGCTATGTGACCCTGGGCAAGTCTCTTAACTCTGTGTGCCTCAGTTTCCTCATCTGTAAAAATAGCTGGGGAAGGAAAACTTCTCCAGTATCTCTGCCAAGAAAAGCCCAAATGGGGTCATGAGGAGTTGGACGCTATTCAAAAACAACTGAGAAAACGGCCTTCAATGAGGTTACATTTTATTGCGTAAATACAACACATATACAAATGAGTAAATACAAAATCCATCTAAAGTGGCTTCTAGGTGGGGAGGATCCGCAAGGAGGGCACTTAGAAATAGAGAGGAGAACTGGGAGGATAGGGTTCATGTAGAAAGTAGCACTTGAACGAAGCCTTGAAGGAAACTAGGCATTTCACAAATCATGAATGAAGATCTACAAAAATGCCTCGTTTGGCTGCAGAGTAGAGTGTATGAAGGAAAGGAATATAAGCTAGTATATATACTAACTGTGTGACCCTGGATGAGTCACTTAACTCCTGCCTCATCTGTAAAATAGGCATTATGTTAGTACTTAATAATAGCCTGGGAAAGTCAGGAGTAAGGAGGCTTATCACCAGCTTGGCTCAAGGGTTATTTTTTTTGGCCACAATAATTCTTAAAGACATGTCATTGAAATTGTAGAGAGATTTTGATCTATGTGAGCAAAAGGAAAATTCATACCAAAGAAATCACAGATCCCTGAAGCTTTGGAATGGTGTTTGGGTACTCTTAAAGGGCTCACATTTCGAACTGGCTCCCGATATTTCGACAGTGGGCCCTGAGCTATTTAGCCTTAGCACTGGAATAAGGGGCTTCCAGAGGCTTGAGTTCCACAGTACGGGTGGGACAGAACCAGAGTGGTCACAAGAGACTCAGTTCTCTCCCTAGTGATCTGATGAGCTTTGGAAAACAACCGCAGAATTAACAAGACCAACCAAGATTGGCCCACCTCCCCAAAGCAGGCTGGGCATATCTCCAGGGCTTCCAGATCCCTGCTACTCCTTCTATCACCTCTGGAAATAAAAAAAAAAGTCATTCCCACAGGCTGTCAGGCAGCCCCTAATCCTGGGGCTATAATCCCTCCTAGGACAGCTCCAGGGTAGAGCAAAAACCCGCATACTACACACATACCCAGTTTCCTATGCACCTGGAATAACTCTGAAATTTCAGCTCTAAAAGCAATCTGAGGTGGAAATACATAAATAACTAACTACTACCTTCTGGCCTAGAACTGCAACTTTGGTACTACATGACTATGTGACAATTTGAATATAACTGATTAATAATATGTGGCACACCTCTACCCCATTCATCTGAAGACCTCAAAGCCCTTTACCCACATTACTTCAATAATCCTTGAAACTATTTCAGTGAAAGAGATGGGAAGCATTCTTATCTCCATTTCACAGACAGAAAAAACTGAGGAACACAGAATTTATATAGTCACTTAGAGGCCATGACTACACAGTTAATGTAAAATCCAGTGTTGGCCATTCTCAGGCAGAAAGTATAGACATAACTTAAGTCTTAGAATGGTCCCAATGAGAAGTAAAAGGAGTGATGCAGATTTGTATCTGGCCACTAGACCCCAGCGGCTCCAGAGGGAGTGAGGCTGGTGACTTTGCACAGGCCTCCCTCACTTAAATCCAATTCACTTGCAAGTCATGACATCACCTCCCTGATGTCATGGTCCTCTTCGAGAATGAAGGACGAACAACAACAGCAACTTTGCATGCAACTAGCAAAGACGATAAAATGCCAGGAGATGAGAAAGAAGGGTCGTCAGTTCTACCATGAGCCCAATGACTGTAGAAGACCAGCCCCCAAAACCAAGAACTTTAAATACAGCTCTTATTGGGAAGATTGTGGAAGGCTATGTCTACACATGTATAGTGAAATAATTAATTGAACTATCCAACAATTAAAAATTACAATGGGATCTAAAAGATGTGTATAGTCCATCCATCAGTGTTGATTGCAATTCATCCATGTTTGTTTATCCAGTGCAACCTTCATCATAGAGGCAGCTACGTGCCCCAGTAGATAGAGTTCTAGGCCCGGAGTCAGGAAGACCAAATCCAGCCCCAGGATGGAACTAGCTGTAGGAGTCTGGGCAAGTCACTGAACCTCTATTTTGCCTCAGTTTCCTCATCTGTAAAATGGAGATGGTGATAATATCTACCTCCCAGGGCTATTGTGAGAATCAAATGAGATAACATTTGTAAAAGCACTTAGCACAGTACCTGCCACATAGTAGGCCCTTAATCAATGCTTGTTTCTTTCCTTCCTGGTCTATGTCATCTCATAAACCCCAAAGGAGTGGGGAGGAAACTTCTTCCAGATCTCTTATTTATGGCAACCCATAAACAATTAAGAAAAAAAATCACATTCCCTACCCCCCCCCCAAATAAAAACAATCTCAATAATTGAGGTGAATTCTTCTAGAGTCAAATAATCCAACGATTACCTCAGCCCTCCGCTTGGTTTTTCATGCATAAACACAGCCTAATTTAGGTCAACAATGGGGGAGGGGACGGTGAAGATCCAGGATCATTTTGTTTATCTGTCTACACTGTTCCCATCCACTAGACTCTTCAGCCTTTGCTCTGCAGGCTTCGCTGGGAAGTCAGTAACTAGCTCCTGCTCAAGATGTCTGATTCCTGCTTCCCTGATCTTTCCCTGGATTCCAATGCCCTCTTCCCTTCCCTGCTTTTCTAATGCCCCAATTACCCTATCCCCCTAGAGAGCCCAGAAGGCCATTATCAGAAGTACCCCAGGGAACTCGAACCGATAAGTTTTAACATTTGGAAGTTTTCAGAATGGAGCAATTGCCCTTTTTTTTCCATCTTAAAATGTCAAAAGCTTCCTGACACGCTTAGGCCCATGGAAATGGAACATATTTTCTCATTAGGTTAATTAATGGCCCTGCCTGGGTGGCATAATTTGGTATAAGTTTCCTCTTCGGATTCTGTCATACCTAAAAAGGATCTTAGTTCTGTTATGTTTTGTGGTGTCTTTAAATTTTTTATGACTTCTACTTTGTTTAGTCTGTGCGTAATCCTTCTTTTGAAACCTAATGTCCTAGAAAATTTACAGTTTTCTCTCAAAACTGGCACTTTCCACATTTTACGGCCATTCCCTCTTCTTCAGTTCTCACCCGAACCTCATGCTAAGTCCTTAAGGTAGAATTTGCTGCTTGGGGAATTTACAATGATATCGTCCAAGTCCACTCCCTCAGTGCGATATATCAAACCTGACAAGATGCTATTCATTAATCTTTGAAATACAGCTAGGTGTGATGTAGTGAAGAGCGACTTCCAACTGAGAGGAACTGAAAAGCCCCCCCCCCCCCCCAGCACGGGCTCAGCTAGGGAGAGGCTGGTTGCCCTTGACCTCATGGGGAAGAGCCACTACCTGGGTGGGGACTTCGAAGGCCAGGAGTCATTGCAGAAACGCTCACTTTGCCAACCATGGCATTCCCCGCCTCTGTTGGTGTTCCTCTGGCCAGGCAGCTTCTTGCCTTTTTTCTCTTTCATTTACTCAGCTTTGAATGGGAGGTCACCTCCAGACCATAGTCCCAACCCTTGTAGAAAACCAGGCACCCCAATGGTACCCGAGGTCTGGTCCCCAACCCCAAGTATACTTCCGATGCTGAGTGGCCCCCAGGTAAAATGTAGCGGAAAGCATTGGATTTAGAACCAGAAGAGACATCTAACCCAATCCCCTCTTTTTTACAGATGAGAAAACTGAGGCTTAGAGAGGTTAAATGACTTGCCCCAAGGAACACAACACACACGAGTGGGATTCACACCCAAGTCCTCTGACTCCATTCCAGTGCTTTTTTGGAGACCTGAGATCAATTCCCGTGTGACTTGAGCAAATTACTTGGTCTCTCTGGGCCTTACTTTCATTATCTCTAAAATGGAAGGGTTTTAAAAAATGACCTCTGACCCATATGTACAAAAATCTTTCTAGTACTTCTTTTTGTGGTGGCAAAGAATTGGAAACCAAGGGGATGCCCATTGATTGGGATGGCTGGGCAAGTTGTGATCCATGACCGTGATAGAAAACTATGATGCTGGAAGAAATGATTCAGGGGATGGTTTCAGAAAAACCAAAGAAGACATACGAACTGATGTGAAGGGAAATGAGCAGAGGCAGAACAATTTACACAATAACAAAATATGGCAAAGACAATCAACTGTGAAAAATACAGTAACTCTGATGAACACAATGACTCACCACAATTCCAAAGGATGCATGATGAAAACAGATATATTCTGAGTGCAGACTGAAGCATATTCTTTTCCTTTCCTTTCATCTTTTTCTCCCCCCTCTCTGAACATGGCTAATGGGGAAATTTGTCTTGCTTGACTTCATATTTGTAATAGGCTTTTTTTATTTATTTTTATTTAATTTTTAATAATTAAATTATTAATTTAGTAATTAATAAATAATTAGATTAATTAAATAATAAATAATTATTTAATTTATTACCTTCTCGATGGATGGGGGAGGGGTGAGGAAGGGAAAGACTTTGGAACTAAAAATAAAAATGCAGTTGAATTTAAAAAGAAAATACAAAAAAGAAAAAGAGACTCTAAGATTTCTTCCAGTTTTAAGTCCAATGGCCCTGAGAACACAGGACCCCATAAGACTGTGTTGAAACTAAGGAAGGACGGCCCTCTTGGCCCCAGAGAGGAGTGAGAGCCTGAAGACCTCAAAGAACCCCTCCCCTCCCCTGCCCCAGCCTTCCCATTCCCTGGCTCTCCCTCTACATCTCTCAAAAGGGAGCCCTCTCCAGTGACAATCCCCTGCTGGAAGGTGTGTGGGGAAGTAGCCTGTGTGTTGAAGAAACATGACTCCCATCATTTCATTTCTTCATTTAAAAATCTGCCTGGCTTAAACACTGGTGCTTTCAACCATTCCTACCCTCCTCAGTCCTCTACAGATCCACCCCACCCAGACTCCCAGTCATCAGATCATTGTTTAAACACAACTAAATGGTTCTTTCCTGTCTGCAGATATGGTTACCTCTTCTTTATTTTTCCCTATTTCCACAGCCTGTTAGAAACTCCCCTTGAATTAACAGGACACTTTTTTTTGTTCGTGTGCAAATTGGAGACATTCCTGGCTTAAAGCTACATTCAAATCTTGGCATTTCTCTCCTTGCTAAGTAAGTGGTTCTTGTTTTCCTTAGACTTGTAACACAGTGGGGCCGTTATACAATACTTGCACCACACACAACTATTTCAACCTTTTCCTAGAGCCTTTTTCTGTTTTCAAAATAGAAATGTTGGCAAAAAGAGCAATACTTTCCCAGCAAGCCGAATGCTTGAGAAGATAATGATTTTGTGAACCAAGTGTGAACCTCTGTATGAGTCGCTTTCTTGGGGAATAGAAACCAGCCAGTTTGACTGTGAAATTGTGCCTTTGTGAAAGTTAGGAAATTAACCCAATCAAATGTCTAAGCCATCTTCCTAAAATCTGGAAAACCCAGCATTCCAATATGAATGTGTGCAAAGCGTTCTTCTTACTGCCCAGGAACCAAAGGAAAGAGGCAAGCAGATGAATGGGAAAAGAACACGTTTGAAGTCAGAGAACTGGGGTTTAAACCCTATTTCTGACATTTTACTATGTGACCTTGGCCAAAACTCTTTGGGTCTCAGTTTCCTCAATTAAAAAATTGGGAAGGGGGGGCAGAGGTTGGATTCAATAACCTCTTGGGACCTATCCAACTCTAAATCTATGATCCTAAGCAAGAGTGTCATGTTAAAAAGCAAAATCTGAATTTAGAGAGGAAGACGGTTGTTATATAGTGAATTCTTTTCTGTCATCCAGATGCCCTGTTTTCTCATGGGGCCTTTATGTGCTTGCCAGGAAGCAGATAAAATTCATAATATGCGTGTATACATACACATGTATATATCCATGTGTTTCCATATATACAAACATGCATATATGCACAGTATGTGCGTGTATGAACAAGGAAGACTCACTGAAGAACAGAGTATAGGTTTCTAGAAAGGCTCTACAAATAGGAAGTAAAACCACATCACGGGTACCATCTGCCAAAAGCAATAAACCCAGCCAGCCCAAGCACCCTCTTGACTTCGTCAGCAACCTGCCCTTCTCTCTTCTCCTCTTCCTTGCAAAGGAAAAGGGAGGAAAAATGCCAGACGAAGAATGCCAGGCAAATCAAACCATGGGAAAAATAACACCTCCCAACTTAGGACAAGACAGTCCTTTCCAATCCACACTGCAGATCTCCCATCCAGTAATACGCCTGGCAATATCCCCTTTCCTTGGAACAAGATTCATCAGAGTGCAGGTTGGACAGGAGATTGTGGCTGGAGATGATTTGACTTTCATTTCACATTCATAGAGACAGAGAAGGTTCCCTGTGCTTCAGCCCCAGCTTCATTCCAACTTCAAAGATCCTCAGACATTCTAATCCAAAGGATTTATCTATGGATCATCAATAAATGCTATTTGTTAAGGCCATGATGATTCTGAGCCAGGAGATATCTGATGAAAATTCGATTCAATCCAATAAGCACTTACTAAGCACCTTCTGTGCTAGGAATACAAAATAAAACTGTTCCTGCCCTTGAGATGCTTACTTTCTGCTAAAGAAGAATTATAAACTTCAGATTCATTATTCAGATAGTTGTTCCTGGCATACATAGGTAGGTTGGCCTGGAGGTCATCACTGGGAAGACAGTACTTGACTCTCCCTTTCTCACAGCTCTAAACCACCTGTTTGCCATCTCTCCCATTTAAGGATGATCATCTGAAGGTAGATAGGTCAGACACTGAGAACTCAATTTTTCTCATATCCATTAAGCAGAGGTAACTAGTGGAAAAAAGGAATTCACAGCAAGTAAGAACTGGCAGAGACTTTGAAGGTCATCTTCAACCCTCCAACCCTCCCTGCCCCTTCCTCCCCCATCCCCAACCCACTATCCTTCACATTTTATAGCTGAGAAAAAATGAGGCCCTGAGATGTTAAGAGATTTGCCTAAGGTAAAACATAAGAGTCTGAGTTGGAGTTTCAATGTAGAATTATATGATTATAGAACTTTAAATCTAGGTGAGGCTTTAGAGGGCATCTGATCCAACCCCCTCATTTTAAAAATGAGAAAACTGAGGTCATAATCAGTTCTGAGACCTACCAAAGGTCACACAAAGATTAAATGTCTGAAACACATCCCCAAAGCCAACACTCAGAATCTGACAGCACAGTCCTTGTAAGTCCTTCTCACAGGAGTACAGATCTGTGGACTAGGAGTCAAGAGACCTGAGCTCTGGTTTCTGCTCTGCCACTGAGCAGTTGAGTGACTTTCTGTGACTAAGCCAGGGATGGGGAACCTGTGGCCTCAAGGCCATATGTGGCCTTCTAGGTCTTCAAGTGGGGCCCTTTGACTGATTGGGCCACATTTGAGGACCTAAAGGGTCACATGTGGCCTCAAGGCCTGAGGTTTCCCACCCCTGGACTAACCCCTTGGGCAGTCTGGTGATACCTCCAGACTCCTTTTCAGAATAATGTTTAATGTTTTTAAAATTCACAAAACAAAATACATAAGATTGCAATAGAAGCCAGTTATATTGAAATAGAGTTATCAAAATATTTTGAAAAACAAGTTCAGACCTGTGGTTAAGAATATCTAAAATAGATGTTCTCTACGGTCAAGTCAATTCAATTCAATTAAAGAATTAATAAATATTCTAGGTGTTGTACTAGGTACTGGGGAGGGGAGAGAAAGAGGAAGGGGCCAGTACAAAGGGAAAAAATGAAATAGGTCTTGCCCTCAAGAAGCTTACTTCTACTGGGAGGGGTGTGGTGCATAGAGACAAGTAACTATAAACTACCTACAAAATAAATACAAAGTAAGGTGCTGGGGGAAGCTAGATGGCACAGTGGATAGAAGGCTGGGCCTGGAGTCACAAAGATTCATCTTCCTAAGTGCAAATACAGCCTCAGATATTTACTAGCTGTAAAACCCTGGGCAAGTCACTTAATCCTGTTTTCCTCAGTTTCCTCATCTGTAAAATGATCTGGAGAAAGAAATGGCAAATCACTCCAGGATCTTTGCCAAAAAAAAAAACCCAAAGTGGATCACGAAGCCTCGAAAGCGTCAAAAAACAACTTAACAACAACTTGGCTGGGGAGGGCTAAGGAGAGAAATAAGAGAATGCTGGCAACCAGGGTTTTCATGTCCACAAAATGTCATCTCAATATACATTCTGAAAAAGCAGAGAGCACAATATGGTGGGGGGAGGGGAGGGGAACAGGAAAGGGAGAGAAAGAAAGGAGAGAGGAAGAAGTAGAAGAGAGGGAGATGAGGAAGAAGAGGAAGAATTTGAAGCATCTTTAAAATAAAAAATGAAAACAGAAGGAAGTTCAGAAAGAAACACATTCAAGCAGGTCAGCTGTGAAAGCTACAAGTTGGATTTGTTACACAGGCGTCCCAAAAGTCTTAGTGTGGTTTTAAGCTGACACTTGATATATTTAATAAGAAAAGTTAGTTGTACATAATAGAAATCTGCAGTTCATGTACAACCTTGCTTATCTCCTGTGTATATGGAAATCCCCTTTTTATTTTGTTTCTTAAGTTCAAAATGAGAGAGAGAAAGAACAAGAGAGAAGGAAGAAAGAGAAAGAGAGTGACGGAGAGACAGAGTGAGAGAGAGAGAGAGAGAGAGAGAGCAGCCCTCCTAGTGAAGGAGATTAAGGCCTTGCGGATGTTCACAAACCACTTAAGAGTCATTGGGGTAACTTGTAGGTGTATGATTGATTGTATTCCACTTTGATTACCTGATCAATCAACAAATATTTATTAAGTGCCTAGTATAACAGTTGGGGGAGAAGCTATGTGGTGCAATGGATAGAGCACCAGACCCAGAGTCAGGAAAATTCATCTTTAGGAGTTCAAATGTGGTCTCAGGCCAAGATGGCGACTGGAAAGCAGTAACTGGCGTGAGCTCCCCACCAAGTCCCTCCAAAAACCTATGAAAAAATGGCTCTGAACCAATTCTAGAACTGCAGAACCCACAAAGGGGCAGAGGGAAGCAGGGCTCCATCCCAGGTCAGCCTGGATGGTCTCGGGGTAAGGTCTGTCCCGAACAGAACTCCCAGCCCCCAGCCGAGGGGAGCGGAGCTGAGCCGAGCAGAGCCCAGGGCGCAAGGCGGAGCGGCGAGGCGCGGCGCAGCAGACTGCGGACCAACGAGACCTGGAGTGGAGCCGAGGGTGC
>CM053623.1:333838806-333857127 GCA_028646595.1 Phalanger gymnotis | reverse complement strand
AAAAAAAAAAACAAAAACAAAAAAAAAAAAAGAATGTTGTTTGTGTCAGATCTAAATAATTGGAAAAATAGCAGCTGCTTATGGGTAGGCTGAGCTAATGTATTAAAAATGACAATTCTACCTAAATTAATTTATTTATTCAGTGCCATGATGGTCAAACTACCAAAAAACTATTTTATACAGCTAGAAAAAATAGTAACAAAATTTGTCTGCAAGAACAAAAGGTCCAGAATATCAAGAGAATTAATGAAAAGAAATACAAGAGAAGGTGGCCTGGCCATACTAGATCTTACATTGTATTATAAAGGAGCAGTCATCAAAACTACTGGTACTGGCTAAGAAATAGAGTGGTGGATCAGTGGAATAGGGTAGGTACACAAGACACAGTAGTCAATGACTCTAGTAATTTACTGTTTGATAAACCCAAAGACCCCAGCTTCTGGGATTAGAGCTCACTATTTGACAAACACTGCTGGGAAAACTGGAAAACAGTATGGCAGAAACTAGGCATAGGCCAATAGCTTATGTCATATACCAAGATAAAATTTAAATGGGTGCATGATTTAGATATAAGGGTGAGACTATAAGCAAGTTAGTAGAGCAAGGAATAGTTTACCTGTCACATTGTTTCAACAATCTGGCTAGCAGCTTCTGTTGGGGTGTAAGATCCACCCACAACCAGCACCCAGAAAGCTGCCAACAGCACAGGTCCTTTTGATCCGCTTAACTAAGGAAAGCTACGTGAAGGGGTTTGACAAGCTTATTTTAATTTAGCATATAAATATCATTCACTTAGTTCAGAAGAAAAAGCCAGTACCCTGAACTTCAGAACAAAATACAAACAAATTAAAACATCAACAGACAGACCTTGTCTGATTCAAATCCCAATACATAGTTACCAAAGTTCAACAAAGTCTCAGCATCCAGGTTTACGCTACAGCTGCCTGTGGTCTTCCTCATCAACACCATCTCGAGAGCCCTGCAGGAATGGCTCTGTAGGGCTTCAGACGGCATCAACCGTCATCTGAATGACCAGAACTTAGGCTGCTACGATTGGTTCTTCAGTTAGCCCCTCCCCTTAGGACCCTGGGAGGTTCACATCCACATAGGTTAGGTTATGGCTCTGGAGTTAACACCTCCCCTTAGCCAGCCCCACCTTGGGCCCCACCCCAGTCACTAATCCACACCCACATAGGTTCCACACCTAATAGGGGTTTGGGCCTGGGGCTTAGCATTACTCAAAGCAAACAAAAGCCAAACTCTTCAAGGGCACTAAGTGCTAAGGAGCCCATTTTGCTTACCAACACACACATCTATGGAGAACAGAAGAATTTATGACTAAACAAGAGATAGAGAACTTTATGAAATGCAAAATAGATCATTTTGATTACATTAAATTAAAAAAGTTTTACACAAACAAAGCCAATGCAACCAAAATTAGAAGGGAAGCATTAAGCTGGGAAACAATTTTTACGGCTAGTGTCTCTGATAAAGGCCTCATTTCTCAAATATATAGAGAACTGAGTCAAATGTATAAGAATGCAAGTCATTCCCCGGTTGATAAATGCTCAAAGGATGTGAACAGGCAGTTTTCAGATGAAGAAATTAAAGCTATCAAAAGGCATATGAAAAAAAAAAACTCTAAATCGCTATTGATTAGAGAAATGAAAATTTAAAGAACTCTGAGGTACCACACCACACCTATCAGATTGACTAACGTGACAAAAGAGGAAAATGATAAATGTTGGAGAAGATGTGGAAAAGTTGAAACACTAATGCATTGTTGGTGGAGTTATGCACTGATCCTAAGGAGAGCAATTTGGAACTGTGCCCAAAGGGCTATAAAACTGTGCATATCCTTGATCGGCAATGCCACTATTAGGTCTCTATCCCAAAAAGATCATTAAAAAGGGAAAATGACCCGCAGGTACAAAAATATTTATAGCAGCTCTTTTTGTGGTGGCCAAGAATTGGAAATTAAGGGTATATCCATCAATTAGGGAATGGCTGAACAAGTCATAGTATATGAATGTGATAGATTACCATTGTTCCATAAGAAATAATGAGTAGGTGGACTCCAGAAAAACCTGGAAAGGCTTACAGGAACTGGTGCTGAGTGAAGTAAGCAGAACCAGAAGAACATTGTACACAGTAACAGCCACAGTGTGTGATGACCAGCTTTTATAGAGTTATCTCTTCTCAGCAATGCAATGATCTAAGACAATTCCAAAAGACTCATGATGGAAAATGCTCTCCACATTCAGAGAAACAACTGTGGAGTCTGAATGCAGTTCGAAACATACTATTTTCTCTCTTTTTGTTTTTTTGTTTCTTCTTTCCAATGTTTTTTCTCTTTGGTTCTAATTCTTTATAACGTGACTAATATGGAACTATGTTTAATGTGATTGTACATGCAGAGACTATATCAAATTGCACGCCACCTTGGGGAGGGGGAAGGGGAGAGAGGAGGAAAAAATCTGGAACTCAAAATCTTATAGAAGTGAATGTTGAAAACTAAAAATAAATAAATAAATATTTTTTTTAAAATGCTGCTTGTTTTTTTTTCTTCTTCTTTCCTTGCTATTATCTGTCTCTTGTTTCTTTAATAAGTAGCATTTTCCCTCGTTTGCAAGACCTAATCTGGTTTAGACTGAGAAAACAGATCACCAAACTTATTAGAACAGTCAAGAAAATAACTGTAAATTGGCTCTGGGTGTAAAGTGGTAGCGTTGTGGTACGGTGGAGAGGGCCCTTAAGAGAGGCTGGGAGAAGAGGATGTTTGGGTGCTGCTACCAGCTTTGCCATATGAGCAAATCACCAGGCTCCTTGACCTCCATGTCCTCATCTATAAAACGACAAGTCTGGATCACTCACTCAAAAATTCTAGCCATGAGTCTCTGGCATCACAGACTTCATGCCATCTTTTCCAGGTCTTTTTTCCCTCTTTCCTTGGGGTTTTAAAGTTCGTTCTAGATTGTTGGGGTGGCTCATAAATGACCTCCCTGAAAGTGGTATGCTACCCTGCTGTATCTTAAGATCTATTAAACTTAAAGAATAGTACTCTTCAGTATTTAGGACCTGAAGAAAAAGTTATAGGCTTTGAGAATGTATTAATGTTGTCAATCAATAAATATCATGGGAATAATAATGGAAAATCAGTGTTTCTGGAAGAGGAAAACTTCTAAAGATAACATTTCAAAATCCCACATTGAGCATTGTCAGTGATCTTAACGTTAACAATATGCAAATCTATGGTACTGAATTTTTTATCTGGGATTGTAGAACTGTTCAACCATCTTTTAAAAGATATAATCTTAAAAATAACTCACATGAACATTTCTTGAAAAATACTTTTGGAAGTTAATACATTGGATGTGTTATCTTTTAACCCTTGTCGCTATACAGTTATTTTTCAGTTGTGTCCAACTCTTCATGACCCCATTTGGGGTTTCTTGGCAAAAAATACTGGAATGGTTCTCCATTTCCTTCTCCGGCTCATTTGATAGATGAGGAAACTGAGGCAAACAAGGTTAATAGACTTGCCCAGGGTCACACAGCTAGTAAGTGTCCAAGACCAAATTTAAACTCAAGAAGATGAGTCTCCCTGACTCTCGGCCTGGCACTCTATTCACTGCACCACCTAGCTTCCCTTTTACCTCTTATTTCTATTTTATTTTGAAAACTCAAGTCAATAAGAATTTATTAAGCTTGTTTCTTAATAAGTATGTGTGCCAGGCCCTGAGTGATGTTCTGGGTGGCCTTGTCCTCAAGAAGCTAACAGTTTATGTGGGAGACAACATGGAAACTAGGCACAAACAAGATATGTAGATTTAAAGGAAAAGTTAGAGGTAATCTCAGAGGGAAGGCATTAGTATTGAGGGAGATCAGGAAAGATCTCTTGTAAAAGGTGGGACTTGAGAGCTGAGACTTGAAGGAAGCTAGAAAAGCCAGAAGGCAGAAAATGGGGGAGAACTTTCCAAGCATGGGATAAGCAAGTGAAAACAGAGCATAATGTACAAGGAACAGCAGAGGGGCCAATGTTAAAGAATCACAGAGTATGTAGGTGGGGTGTAGGGTGTAAGAAGACTAGAAAGGTAGGAAAGGGCCAGGTTATAGAGGACTGTAAAAGCCAAACAGAGGATTTTATATTTGATCCTGGGACAACAGGGAACCACTGGAGCTTATTGAATGATGCGATGAGTGACACTGTCAGATCTACACTTTAGAAAGATAAATTTGATAGCTGAGTCTGGACTAGAGTGGGGAGAGACTTGTAGCAGGGATGCTAGCCCCCAGGCAACTACAACAGTCTAGGCATAAGATAATGGCCTACACTAGGATAATGGCAGTGTCAGAGGAGAGAAGGGAGCATATGTGATAGATGTTCTCAAAGTAAAATCAAAAGGACTTGACAACTGATTAGATACGAGGAGAGGAGGGAGAGTGAGGAGTCAAAGACAATATCCAGGATGGGAGCCTGAACGTTTGGAAAGATGGTGGTAACCCTTAAGAGTAATAAGGAATTGAGGAAGAGGGGAGGGTTTTAGGTCAAAGATAGTGAGTTCAGTTTTGGACACACTAACTTTAAGATCTCTATGAACATCAGTTTGAGATGTCCAATAATGTAATGTTAGTGGGATATGAAGATCTTCCCCACTCATTAATAGGCCTCACATAGAGCCCATTAAGGGAAGCTTGCTTGTAGGAGGGCTTTCACACCTTTTGGTATTAAGTTGATTAGACACTAAGTCACGAGGCTTGTGATGCCTTCTGGCTCTGAGAAGTGTATATTTACTCTGAGTTGGTATTTTGATTTGGGGGCTCACTTATGAGAAGGACCTTTTGATTTCCTGGTCAAGACTCTGAGTCGCTGTATGTTCAGACCCCCCAACTGCTCAAATGTAAAGGCTCTCTCGATCCAGTGATGTATGTAAAGTATACAGCAATATTGCTTTGATCAGGCAGTTAAGAGCCCTGTCTGTTGGTCTTTATGCTAATTTCTCTGCTTGGATTTTCTCTGCTTCGATTTCCTCTAATGTTCAGGGGCCTGACTTTTCCCCTGAACTAGTGAATATAATTAAAGAAGATTGTCGACCCCTTTAAAGTTGCTTTCCTTTAAAAGCACATTAAAGAACCTGTGCTAACAGGTCATCCTGCTACAGGCCATTTGCTGCTATAAATAAGCGGTTGGGGATCCTAGACCACAAGTGAGGAGAAAGTTTAGAACTGGATAAATAGATTGGAGAATCTTCTTCATCAATATAATTCAATCTATGACAGCTGATGAAATAATATAAAGAAAGAAGCGAAAAAGGCTCAAAACAGAGTTTTGGGGGCTACTCTGGGTCAGCAGGCAGAAAAGGCCATTAGCTTTTGGCAATTAAGAAAGCATTGATAACTTGGAGAAAAGAGTTCCAATTGAACGATGAAGTGGTTAATGGGACGGCAAAGAGTTTGGAAAAGAGTGAAAGAAAAGGAAGTAGAGGCACCAAATGTAGATGACTTTTTTTTTGGAGGAGGAAAGACAGGGCAATAGGGATTAAGTGACTTGCCCAAGGTCACACAGCTAATATATGTGTCAAGTGTCTGAGGTCAGATTTGAACTCAGGTCCTCCTGACTCCAGGGCCGGTGCTCTACTCACTGAGCCACCTAGCTGCCCCAGTAGATGACTTTCTGAAGAAGTTTAGCCATAAAATGGAGGAGAGATATACTGGAGACAGATGCATCATGTAAGGGTTTTTTGAAGGTAAAGGAGACATAGGCATGCTTTTCTTATGAAAAAAATCTGCAAAGAAATAATTTAATCATTTCATTACCTTCTAAACTATACCCAGATTCTGGTGGCTTCAACAGAACAGCTAATCTTTAATTGAAAATATATTCAATTCTGGTGTATGGGACAGGAGGCCGAAGAAAAGCAAAAACACAAAAAAATGCAGAGGTTTGTAAGTTCCCACTATCGCCACCAATGGACTGCTGTATCTATGGCAGGTATAGTATATTATTATGAAACTTTCGATTCAATCCAAAAATCATTTGTCATGTGTCTATTACACGCCAGGAATTGTTGTGATGACAGAAAAAAATACCAAAAAAAGGAAATATTCACCAGTTCTGAGCAGTTTATGTTCTACTAGAGGATGCCCCACTTCCCCATATATGTAAATACATATAATTTGTGTTGGCAGAAAGCACTTACACTTACAGAGAATCAGAAAATGCTTGCTCTTAGAACAACACCTAAAATGAGTCTTGAGGGAAGCTAGAAATTCTAAGAGGCAGAGGGGAGGGGAGAGAATTCCAGGCATGGGCAACAGAAACAAAGGTCACCCACATAGACGTAGCATAGTCTTGGACTGGAATTCTGTCATGGACCCCTTTGGCAGTCTGGAGAAGCCTGTAAGCTCCTTCTTTAATGCATAAAATAAAATTCATGGGATCGCAAAAGAAACCAATTATTTTGAGATACAGTTACCAAAATATTTTTTAAATGCACAAACCCAACTTAAGAACTTCTTGACTACTAGAAATCACTGGATTTGAAATAAAAGGACTTGAGTTCTAATTCCAACCTTGTTGTTTAATATCTCAGTGACTTTGCCTCTGTCTAAATTACTTCATTTGTAAAAAGGTGGATAATGAACGTAGTATTAGCTACCTTTCAAGGTTATACAAACCATCAGATCCACTAGAAATTCAAATAGTTACAATACATGGGGTGTGGGCCCTGGTATAATCCTGATCACATCCACTAATGAGAACTTTGTTCGGTATCAATGAAGTCCCTCTACCTCAACTGATAGCAGATTTGAGAATAATTTAGTGAGTCATGTCTAGTCATACAGGAGTCTCCTTCTTCACAGGAGGCTGTCACAAGGGAAAGTAGACACAGATAGAGGATACCAAAGCTAAAAGACACAAAAAGGAGAGAGAATCCACAGAGTGACTTGTATGACAAAAAAAAAGTCTGTGCATCTTTAAGGCCCTTCATGCATATCACATGGCCCTGGCAGCTCACAATGGCCAAAGACAGCAGCAAAATAACAAGATTTCTGGGTCAAGCTGTGAGCCAGCGCAGTGGTGAAATAATGGAGCAATTCCTGGATGATACTGAATTCACGGACCAAGAGGAGGAGTTCCAAGACGAAACAGAATCAAAGAGCAGCTGGGCCGTGATGTAGCATGCAGAGATCTTGCCTTAGTACTATGTCTTATGCAGGTTATACATGTCCAGAGGAAAGGGGTCAACTCAAAAGTGATCTCAAGTGCTATAATTCTGGAGAGAAATAGCTCCCTGAGAAGTTAAAACTACCTGGAAGAAAAAGTTGCTTGAGTGTGTAGCAGCCTAGAATGCTTTTCCCTACCAGGGAGCCTGAACCCAGGGCACAGGGTAAATCTGGAAGTGACTGAGGAAGTAAAGATTTGTCAGGTGGAGAGGTGTAGAATCTCTAGCAACCTCAAGTGCGTCACCCTTCCTCTTGTAACAAGTGAGGAGTATATCTGGCAAAGGTTGGTGGAGGTGGGGGGAAGTACAGAAGGAAAGAAGGTAAGAACAGAACAAGACTGGCAACCATAGAGTAGTAATATGAGTCTAGAATACTGTATAGCTCCCTGAGGAGGGCAGATACTGACCAAAGAGAGGAGAGCAGCCTTATCTATTTATGATGTCAGATGTAATTCCTTTCATTTTTTTGCATTTTTGTAGGATCTAATAAACTCTGTTCTATATTCAAAGTATTATTGGCCTGAGAGTTTATAAGGAAGCTGAGGACACTCAGTATTTTGGTAGTGACAAGTCATGAGTTGTCATCTCATGTACCTAAGGTACAGGTCCAGGTTGGGGCATAAGCTAAAAAGAGAGATTTTATAAGATCCCTACAAGACTGAATCAGGTCCAGAAAACAAAGAGCTTCAGTTTGGGATCATAGGTTTTGTTCATATTAATAAATTTTTTAAAATAATGATTAATAATAAGTTTCAGGCAGAAGAGGGCCCAAGAGGAATGGGAATACAAAATCAAATTTTAAAAAGCTGAGGGCAGACTACCTACCCCTCATATTTTGACATTTTCAAGAGTCCCAGATCTGGAGACAGACAGAACTGAGACATCAAGGGACTTTGGTTTCCAGTCTCCCATCATTTCTCTGGTTTTGAAAAAAAAAATCTCCCTCAAGAAGTTGAAGGCCAAGAATGGGAAGAAGTCGGGAGTTAGAAAAGAAAGATGTAAGAAACCATGGCCAAGTGAGAAAATTTAGGCCGGGGAATGTACAAAAGGAAGTATGAGGAGGGGAGAAAGAAACCATGTCAAAATGAAAAGAAGACAGAAGCAAACAAAAAAGAGGAAGAAGAAGGAAACACACTGGAAGAAGATTAGAGGGAACCAACAGGAAGACCCATTGAAATCGAATTTTTGTGGCTTCCCTGATGAATGTGTGGTGTTAATGGTTTCTGAATTAATAGGAGACTGATGTGCATAAGACTTCAAGAAAAGCCAGATGAAAACAGCATCCCACTTAAGTGGTGTTTTGAGGCCAGACACAATAGCTGAACAAGAAACAAGATTTGTATAGTAATAATGCTGTCATTGCTTAACTTTACCCCAGTACTTTATCTTCAAAGCGTACAACATAATGATCCATGAGGAAACTACCCTATGCTCTCAGAAGACTCGGAAGTCAGGTCTTGCTTCCCATAAAGAAGAAAATCGAAGATCTGAGCTCAGTCACACTAGCAGTTCAAATTAAAAATTCTGACTTCCCTGCAACCTCAGGAATACTCTTTACATAGATGTGTTCCCATCTATCCCATTGGAAAAGCCCCAAGAAAAAGAGCTAAGTAGCATGATTAGAACCAAGTCTTTGTCTGGGGACAAGAACTGTGGAAAGATTCTACTGTCTTTTCATCATCTTCCCTGCCCCCAACTAACAAGCATTTCATTTTCTCTTCCTCTCACCCCACCCCTACCACACTAAGAAGGAGAAAAAAATGCACAATAAGACATCATAACAAACATACACAGTTAAGCAAACCAAATTTTCATACTGATTATGTTTTAAAAAATGTATGTTTCTAAATTATAGAAAATAGAAATAAGAAGAAAACACTTTATTAAGTTATAAGCCCCCTGAATGCAGGGACAATCTTACTCTTCATCTCCTTGGCTCCAGCACCTAACAACATGGTGCCTTACACAAAGCAGGTGCTGAATATTATAACGTCTGCTAGATTGACAAGAGGCAAGGAGTTAGGTGTGGAACTTTGGAGCAGAGGAGAGATGTGACTAGATCTACTCCCAATTATGTTGCAGCTTAGATGAAGATTACATATCTCTAGCTCCAAGTTAACAGATCTTCTCCTCGCTGATCAATTTTTAATTAATTAATTGATTGATTGATTTGATTTTTGACTAGGTAAAGAGGCCTCGACTCTTTTTTTTTTTGCAGGGAGGGAAGGCAGGGCAATTGGGGTTAAGTGACTTGCCCAAGGTCACACAACTAGTAAGTGAGTCAAGTGTCTGAGGTCACATTTGAACTCAGGTCCTCCTGACTCCAGGGCTGGTGCTCTACTCACTGCGCCACCTAGCTGCCCCTGCCTCAATTCTTACTAAGCTGAATGGGCGTCGCCTCAGTCAAACTGAGATCTGCTAAAGACCTTAGCTTGAAAAGGCCAAGGTCCCCCACTGCATCCTGGGCCATCTCCAGTTTTCTTAGTCTACATCATGCTACTGGACCCAGATGGATCTGGAGCAGAAAGTGAGGCTGGTGACTCTGCACTGCCCCCCCTTACTTATATCTAATTCACTCGCAAGTCACAGCATCGCCTCCCTGATGTCATGGTTTTCTTCAAGAATGAATGACAAACAGCGGCAGCAGCAAATAGCAGCAGAACATGATCTCTACGGATCGTGCACCCTCCATTCCAATCAGAATAACTTACTAGCTGTTGCCCGAAAGTGATAGGCCCTCTGTACCTTTGTTTAGTGTCCTCGATGTCTGAAACAAACTCAATCTTCACCTCAACCTATTAGAATCTCTAGCTTCCTTCCAAACACAGTTCAGGTGCCACCTCCTAGATGAGACCTTTCTTGATATACATAGATGACCACCTTTTTCCCAGTACCTAGCGTATAGCAGGTGCTTAATAAATGTTTGTTGTTGAATTTAAGATTAACCTAGTGATAGTATAATAGCTTAGAAAGAAAAGAGACTAGAATCATGAAAATCAGTTAGCAGGCTATTATAATAACCCAGGAGTATAGTCATGAAGGCATCTAGGGTGGTAACAATAGAAACAGAGAAGAGGCAGGTGTAATCCTCAATGCGGGAGTAACAGTGACAGAAATTGGCAAATAATTCAATTTACTTAAGGGAGAAGAAAAATAAAAATAACACAGGTTTTGAAAATGAGAGACAGAGAGAAATGAGGAGCAGATCTTTTAGAAAAGAAAATAATCCAGGTTTTAGGCATATTGGGGTTAAGATGATCCATATAAAATATTTTAGCTAGTGGCTGAAATCTCACTTGTGGAGCTTAAGAGACAAGTCAGAGCTGGATCTACTGTTTTGGTAGGTATCGCCACCAGATGTCCAAGTGCCCACCCCAGGCATCTTCTTCCAATCTGTTGAATCCTCTGGACCATCAAGCTAGCATAGCACCTGGCATGAGAATAGGCACTTAGGAAATGTTTGTTGATTTATTTTAAAGATGGAGGCAGGAATAGAATAACATACTTTTAGAAACGGAAGGCCTTAGAGGATATCTTGGATACCCAAAACAAGATCCCCAGTACAATATACCTGGCAAGTGGTCAACGAGCCTCTGCTTGAAAATAAAGATGTGAGATTGGGGCTGGATAAATAGATAGGAGAATCATCAGCATGAAGAGGATAATTTAATCCATAGACGTTGATGAGATCACCAAAAGAAATAGTATTGAGGGAGAAGAAGACCCAGGACAGAGCCTGGGGCCCGCCTTGGGTTAGCAGGCGCAACATGGACAAAGGTACAATCGGACGAGTGGGGGAGAGTGGGAGAGAGCAGTGTCACAAAAAACCTGGAGAGAAGAAAGTATTAAGGAAAAGAGGGTGGGCAACACCATCAGGGGCTGCAGAAAGGTTAAAATGACTGAGGACTAAGAAAAGGTCATTATATTTGGCAATTAAGAGATTATGGCAACTTTGGAGAGAGTAGTTTCAGTTAGATGATGAGTACAAAGTTCAGAGGACAGTGAGGAAAGGAAGTGGGGTTACCATTTGTAGACAGCCTTCTTATAGATTTTAGCCATAAAAAATGTGCAGCTTTGTGCAACTCTGCCTCACTTCAATCCAATTCACACGCAAGTCATCACCCCATGATATCATTGGTCTTTTTCAAAGATGAAGGATGAACAATAACAGCCATAAAAAAGGAGATGTAGGTCAATAGCTACCAAGGAGAGAAGGATCGAGTGAGTGGTTTTTGGAGGGGGGAGGGGAAGGGTACAAGGACAGCAGAGAAGTAGCCAGTAGAGAGGGGGAGATTGAAAAGCGTTGGGAGAAGGTATGATGGTGGTTGGTGTGGTATGATCGGTTCTTGAGGAGTCCGTATTGGCTTTGTGATACTTGCTTTCCTAGATCCACTAAACATCCCTTTATATCTTGAGATCAATCCACTAGTATTCTCAAAATTGTGTCACCTCCAGCATGACCAACAATGTATACTTGAATGGGTCCAGATATTCTTTCTGTTCTTGTTCTCTTTAGTGTAACTTCTATATCATCCAAGTGTGATAGATTTACTGTCACTGACAAATGGCTTATTCAAGTATCCTTGACAGGTCTTATCCTTTTTATTGTTTGTTTGCTTTCCCCCTCTACAACATAACCCACATGTGGTCATCCAGCCTCCTTTGGAAGACCACTACATCCCAAAATAGTCCATTCTACATTAGGATAGTTTTAATTATTGGGAACTTTTTCTTTATACAAAGCCTAAATTTGCATCCTCACAATTTACACTCATTCTTAGAATTTGTTCTGCCTTCTGAGGTCAAACAGAAGAAATCCAAATCCTCATCCATGTGACAGGGCTTCAAATACTTGAAGATAGTCAACTATCTTGCCCACCACCATAAGTACTCTCATCTAGACTAAACATCCCAAATTCTTTCAACTCATCCTCATATGGCATGAACTCTACTTTCATTCTCTGGGTGTTCTCCAACTTCTCTATGTCCTTCCTAATATATGGTACTTAGAAATGAACACAATATTTCAGGTATGGTTTGAACAAAGCAGAGTACAAAAGTATCACCTTTTTTTGGAATCTAAGATAAAAGGTCCCGGTGTGCTGTGGTCCATGGGGTGATGAAGAGTCAGATACGACTGAACAACTGAACAACAACAAAAACAGAACTGTCATTGTGGTTCTATTCCTCAGCCCATAGACATAAAATAATTATTCTCCCGCCTGGAGGTCCCTAATCTCCTGGATATATACAGAAAAGATATTGCTTTTTAGGCCTAGAGCCAAATGTGCAGGTTCCCCGGGAATACTCACTGATTTATACAACCGAGCAACAGGAGAAAAAATTACAATACTGTGGAAATTAATTCATGTGGTCCTATGAAGATTCTAACTATGAAATTCAACCTGTCCTGGTGAAATGGGGGTAAGTTTATAGAATTAGATCGTCAATGTCAGAATGTGCCTAATGCTGGTTCTTATAGGTCAATTGTCTTTAAGACAGGGATGTTGGGGGGCAGGGGAGGTAATAGCTGATGAGAAAAAACTGTTCTAGCCACAGGACTACAGGTGCTTCTATCATATTTCTGCACATTTGTACGCTTACTGTCATGGTGGGCTTAATCCTGCCATTTGCTTGCTACTGAAAGAGCAAGCCAATCTACTGCCCTAGGATTCCACCCACAATCCCTGTTACTCCCCAGACCAAACTCCTTTCCTTAACCACTGCTCCTCTATGTGTGCAGTAATGCCCTTAGTAGAAGATGAGGTCAGGGCTCCCTCATTTTCATGTCTGTACTTCTATCACCTACCATAGTGATTGGCACATAGTAGGAATTTAATAACTGCTTTTATATTCATTCCATGGGGTTAATAAGAGCTGCCCTTGTCTATCCCACTGAATTCCTTTGGAGATGAATAAGAGAATATATGTGAAAGTCTAAAAATTATACAAATAGAAAGCAGTTGGGAAGAAATGACAAGTAGATCATTCCAAGACACCCAGAAAGTTTTGCAGCAGGGAGGGGGCGATAAACTTGGATTTCATCCACATAATAATGGAAAGAGACAGCATAGAAGAAAATGGAGAGGTGGGTAGGATATTTAGGCTGTGTTAGTCACTGGACTTCCCTATCCCTGTTTTAGAGGTGGGGATCACCATAAGATGATGTCACAGGAATGATATAAGGAGAATATTTGTAAAGTACTCACACAATTCATGGGGCAGAGGCATTATGTCAGTCTTTCAGGAATTCTATTTGGCCACAGAATTTGCATTGGTTCCCCCTCATGGGTGGAGGACTCTCCATGTACATGAGTACAACGTATAGTCTCCTGATATTTTGAAATGTCACAGGCAATAAAACAAACTTGACTCGATCAGTCCTGAAGTATCCCAGAGATGAAAAATGAAATTGTCGAATAGTGATCTACTTAATACCTTTTATTTTTTTTATTTCTTCTCAGCATTTGACATAATTGAATAATTAAGGCAACTCAGAAGATATTCTTCAATCAGCCTGTCCAGGAAACTGTATACACCTTCCTCAGCACACGTACCTTCACTGTATATGACAAAAATTCACACCTTGTGTGAAAGCAAACTAATGACTTACATTTTTACCGTGGGTGGCATGCCAAAGGAGACATATTATTGATGAGCGAATGTGTTTTTCGTGGACCACATAACAAGAAGGTTGTTGTTTGGACTTGGGGAAGATATAATTAATTTTGATCCAGCTTGGAGAAACTGGAAGAATAGGGCCAACCTATGTTGGTTATTTAGGGCAATTATCAAGGCCTGAGGGAGAAAATACTTCCAGTGAGATCAGGAAGAGTAAACAGAGCGCTATACTGGATCAAGGCAGAGTTCACGGGGCAACCAAATTTGAGGTTTAGGCAAGCAGCAGAAGGAATTCATAGCAATGGTCATGGCCAGAGGAGTAATACAGCTCAGGAAAATATATTTTGAAGGAGAGACAAAAACTTCAACAAACCTGTGTTTTATCTGATAGCTCCAGCTCCCTTCTGAATTTATTTTGGATTTATCTATGCATTTTTTTAAACTACCCACTCCTCATAGCCATTAGAATGTAAGGTCCTTGAGGACAGAGAATCTTTCATTTTTGTTTTTGTATTTCTAGTGCATAGTAAAATGCTTTGAACAGAATAGATACTAAACGAATGTTTGTTGAATTGAATGCAAGTTCTTTACCAGAAAGTGGTATGGGATAAAAGGTTCAGAACAAACGCATTTCTCTGATTGCTGTTTTAAGGGGGAGGGTAGTCCTTAGTTCAAAATCACCACTTGGCTCCTTCCCAACAAATGCTGGCTATGCAAAAGACAATCAAAAAGAGCAAATATCAAGTAAACTCGTTTATTCAAACAAAACAGAAAACAGAAATTGGAAAGGTTATATAGATTAGAATATAACAAAGAGTACACAGTGAATGAGCTCTTCAAATTGGAAAAAGATAAAATCCCCACTCAAACAAGGTGGGTGGGGGAGAGAGAGAGAGAGAGAATGATCTCACAAGAGGGTGCCCATTTTCAGCAGTCTCTAGAATTTCAAGCAAGTCCAGGGAGGTGAAGGGACAGTGTCCTCATGTGTGTCCATCATTCCAAAGTCTCTATCATAACCCCCTCCCTGGAGGGTCTTCTGTCCACATCTTTCCAACAAATTTCTCTAGAACCAACCCAGTCAGACCCTTACACAAGTCCTTAGCATTTCATTCAGCTTTCTCTCTGTCATTCAAGAGTCACGATTCCCTTCAGATACAATGACAAGCAAAAAAACCCCAGGTATGAGTGGAAGCCAGATGAAATGACAAGAAATTCCCCACAATGAAAAATATCCAAAAGTAGGGTGAACTTTCTTGTACAGTAGTATATTTCTTCTCATTGGTGTTTTTCAAGAGAAGGCCAGATGATCCATTTTGAGTATGTTGTAGAGTTTTGTTGGTTTGTTGTTTTTTTTTTTCAGATACGTATTGAAATAGGGCGGCCAGGTGGAGCCATAGCGCATAGAACACTGGGCTTGAAATCAGGAAAACATCTTCCTGAGTTCAAATCTGGCCTCAGACACTTACTTAGTTGCAGGACTCTGGGCAAATCACTTAACTCTGTTTGCCTCAGTTTCCTCACGAAGAGTCAAACATAATTGTACAACAACATATTGAAATAGAAAGTGTCTGAGGTCTCTTTCAACTCTGAAAGTCTTTGATTCTTTAATGCCTGCCTCTGTGCCTTTGTCTATGCTGTTTCCCCAGCCTAATGCAAATTCTCCCTCACTTGATCTAAATCTAACCCATTCTTCAAGGCCATGCTCAAACTTCATTTCATCCAGGAAATCTCCTCATGAAGCATATTCTACCCATACTGATCTTACTGCTTCTGAACTCTTATCATTTAGCATTAAATTAGCTATTTCTCATGGAATGTAGACCAATGAGAAGTGACAAAATTGGAGTCAGAGAATCTTGGCTCAAATCCTAGCTTTGCTACTTACTAGCCATATAACTGTGGGCAAGTCATGCAAGTACTCTGGGCCTCGGTTTCCTCATCTGCAAAATGGGTTTGTGGAGATGTTAGATTAAATGGTCTCTATGGAGACTTCCAGTTGTAGGTCTATATCTGAAATGACAAAGTATCATAGCCTCAAAATCAGAACAAATGATCAGAGATCTTACTCCTAACCAGAGATCAGTCAGAGCACATTGTCTTTCCACTGCTAACCAGATAGCTGAGCCCATTAGGGAGGAAGCAAAGGGTTCTTTTAATGCAGCAAAAACTGAAAGAAAAGATTTCCTTAAGTCTTTGAGAGAGTCTTTTATTAGGCCTGGCTTTGAAAAACTAAGCTTCGCTTTGTGAAGTATTCAGAGGGGACCTGGAAAACAGCTCTTTACATTTTAACATAAATTAAAAACCATTTCGGGAGCAGCTGCCAATTCAGCTCTTGCCAACTGTAATGCTTTTGCTAGCACACAGGCTCCTGCAGATGAAGGGGATGGTGTAGGCATTGCAACTGGGCATATCAGTGCAAAAATAGAAGGCAATGTGGATGTTGGATTTCGTTGCTCTGGTGGACATAATTCTATTTATCTGGGCATGGATTTTGTCATCCTCACCAACCCAACCCTCCTCCTTGTACCCCAAGGTACACTTAAAAACACTCTGAAAACGTAGGTCTCCATGTAAAATCAGCAGTCTCCACAGGTGTCTCTAAAAAGCCTGTTAGACTTCCACAGAGCCATGAAAAGCAAACAGAGCAGGGGCCTAATGAGAGTTCAGCGAGAGTGGTGGCCCATTGCAAGGCCTGGCTTTGTCTGCCTTTTTAGTCACACCTGTATTTAGAGACTGATGACCTCCAAAGATGTTGGGACTTTGGTTCCCTTTTGTATAAACATCTGGAAACTCATGGAATGAGGACGGAGAAGAGTGGAACAAAATATACAATGTGCATTTATTAAGCACCTGCTGTGTACAAAGCATTGTGTTAGAGTCGGTGGGGGGCAGATTCAGAGTTTAGGTAAAACGTCTAAATGGTATATATGGTCTTATAGGGGTACAAGACACAAAGACACGTTGTTATTATAAATACTGTTAGGTAACTACAGTATGGAGAACAAATAAGATGTGGGAAGGTTATTTCTTAGAGGAAGGACATTTTGTTTGGGCTTTAAAGAATGAGTAGGAATTCAATACATAAAGAGAGAGAGGGCATTCCAGACATAGGGAACAGCCTGAACAAAAGCCTGGAGGAGAGAAAGAAGAAATTGAGCTCTTTGAAGAGGAGAAATAGGAGGTAAGCTCAGAAAGGTAGGATGGCACCGTGTTATAGAAGGTTTCAAATGCCTGCCAGAGAATATAATTACTTGCTAAACTCTAGTGAGCTGGGCTTAGTAAAGAGAGAAGCAAAATGTTTTTGAACCATCCTCTCCAGGGTTCTCTGCTGGGACCCCTCTCCCTGACCCCTAAATTCATCTCATCAGTTGGCAAATCCCATCAAGTCTACTTCCATAATATCTCTTTCCTCTCTACTCACGTGATTCTGACCCTCATCACTACTACACAAAAATTTACTTGGCCCTTTTATGTATTCTGTTTTTAATAATGTTTTATTTTTATGTAAAGACAATTTTTAACATTCCTTTGAGGTATTCTTAACCATATACTACGTACACTATTTTAAGTGTCAGTGATAACAAAGACAAACACAAAATAGTCCCTGTAAGGATCTTACATTATATCTGGGAAAACAAAATGAACAGGATACAAAATATATACAAAGGAATTGGGAGCAGGGCGGGGAGGCACAGGGGATAATGCTAGCAACAGGTGGGATCAGGATCAGCCTCCTGTTGGAGGAAGGGGCAACTTAGCTGAGCTAGTAAGTGTCTGAGGCTGGATTTGTACTCAGATCTTCCTGATTCCAGGCCCAGGGGTCTATCTGCTGCAACACCTAGCTGCCCACAGTCTACAAAATACTTTGCATATATGAATTCGTTTAATCCTTTTAATCCATTATTCCATTTAATTCATTTAACCCATTTAATCCAGCCATATTAGGCAGGTGTTATTATTAGCTCCATTTTACAGATGAAGAACTCTCAGGGTTCTAATAAGCCAAGGTGAGACAGGGATGCATTCCAGCTGTAGGGGCCAGCTGTGCAAAGATGGATGTAGGAGATGGAGTGTGGTGTGATGGGAACAGCAGCTAGTAAGTTTGGCTGAACCAGAAATGGCATGAAGAAGAGTTAAGTCAGTAAGTCAATAAGCCAGAAGGGCAAGCTGGAGACAGCTTGGGATGGGCTTTAAAAGCCAAACAGGGCTTTGTGTTTTATCCAAAAGGTAACTGAAAGCTTCTGGGTTTTCTTGAACATCATCATCATCATCATCACCAGAAGCAGCAGCAGCAGCATTATTACCATCATCATCAGCAACATCATCATCAACATCATCAACATCATTATCATTAATATCATCACTATCATCATCACCATCATCACCATCATCATCATCAACATCATTATCATCATCACCATCATCATCATTACCATCACCATCATCATCAACATCATCATCACCATCATCACCA